>JBAIAA010001153.1:0-494334 GCA_037893245.1 Crossaster papposus
TCCTTCGCGGTTTACTGAACACCCCCTGAAATCGGTGGGTGCATGATTTGCAAGATGCATTCATTAATAACTCAATTGTTCAATCCAATCCAATCCAATCCAAAAGATATTTGATATAGCGCTTTTCCTTGCGGTTACAAAGCGCTATCAAACAAAGGAATAACAAGTGCATTCAGGGTTGTTCAAAACTGTGACGCGAGGTTGGCGAATCAGCAGTGTACTTGTACTTCAAGGACATAATTATTCTCAACCCCCTTATGGGCTTTGATACTGGGCACAATTATTCCGTCTCTTTGGTGAATAAACTACACCAATGTTTACAGGCTTATTTCCATGGGGTCCAACATTAAATACAGAAAAAGAAACGAAAAACAATTTAAATACAAGGAAGATAAATATACAGTATACAGGGACCCCCACCCCCCACCTCTTTCTAACTATATATATATAGTCCTTGAAGTACAAGTACACTGCTGATTCGCCAACTCACGTCACACTTTGAACAACCTGATGCACTTGTTATTCCTTTATTTGATATGTCTGAACAATTGAGTTAATAATGAATGCATCTTGCAAATCATGCACCCACCGATTCAGGGGGTGTTCAGTAAACCGCGAAGAGAAAGTCACGCAATGTCTGTTTATTTGTATCTAGTAATGTTTGGTGAAGTGACACGACTTGCAGTACATGACAGTGCAATATCATATTCACTATTTGTGCTTGTACTTATTCAAAGACACCGGGCATTGATAGAGGGCGGGAATGTGGGATGGGAAGTTGGGTGGAGTGGAGTGGAGTGGAGTGGAGACACTCCATATGGTTCGTGTGCTAAGGATAATCTCTCTAAACTCAAACTCAAAAATAACATTTTCAACATCACCCTAATTTGTCGGTCTTCTCCGTTTATTATTCATTATACCCTAACCCAATTCTACCTCTATACCCCTTTAACTGTGGAGACCCAAAATGATATGGGGACAGGAAAATGTCCCTCCACTCGGTCAGCTTTTTCCAAACAAAAGAACCTGCCCCCACAAACTAGTGGTATGCTAGAACACATCTGCACACACAACCATTTTGTTCACATCCAAAGAATTGAATTCTTTGTACAGTGTTGCTTTACCTATACCTACGGAGAAAAAATCGGATGATAACTATCTGTTGTATCCACGGTAAGCCATGCATGAGTTCACCCCTCATTTGCCCTCTCCATCTAGGAATAAGCAAGCACAGGGGACCGTGTTATCAGTTGCCAAGCAAACTGGGGATAAACACAATTGGCTCTCGTAAAAGGTTTTTGTTTCTATCAACAGCGCGAGCGCCAATGTACAGGATGAAAGAAAAGAGAGAAGACAATGTGAAGAAGTTGCAGTTTTAGAGGTGGGAGAAAAAACCCAGAAGAGTATATTCTTGGGAAACCCAGTCCACATATTGGCCCAGGCGGGATTCGAACCGTACCTGTAGCGGTGGAAGGCGACACCAATCTGACTACAGCTATACGTAATCTACTTGTTTTATATATATATATAGGAGAGAGAGAGAGAGAGAGAGAGAGAGAGAGAGAGGGAGAGGGGGAGGAGGGAGAGAGGGGGGGGGGGGGGGAGAGAGGGGGGGGGGGGGGGGAGGGTGGAGAGAGAGGAGAGGGGGAGGGGGAGAGGGGGGGTAGGGGGGGGGGGGGGAGAAAGTGTTTTTTTTTTTGTTTTTTCAATATATTTATATCTAATGTTTGACCCATTCCTGTAATTGGCGGTTCCTCCGCAGTTTGGACTGCACGCTTAAAACTAAAGTGTTGAATCAACATTATAAGTGTGCGGTAAGTGACTGCTCTTAAAAGTGGAGATTTCACCAATTAAACTGATTACTTCTCCCCCTTGAGTGTTTTATGTATGAAATTCCAACTTTTAGGTGCGTTGTGGTTAATAATAAAATAAATAAATCTGCGTAAGAACGAGTTACAGGTTGCCGATCAGATATTAGTGCTCATAAAATAACGCCCCGCCTCCCCCCGCCCCGCCCCGACCCCGCCCCGACCCCCGCCCCCCGCCCCGCCCCCGCCCCGCCCCGCACCCGCCCCGCCCCGCCTCGCCGCCCCCGCCCGCGCCCCCGCCACCGCCCTCGCCCCCGCCCCGCCCCACCCCGCCCCACCGCCACCCCACCCCCCCCCCGCCCCACCCCACCCCCACTTGTTATTCCTTTGTTTGATATGTCTGAACAATTGAGTTAATAATGAATGCATCTTGCAAATCATGCACCCAACCGATTCAGGGGGTGTTCAGTAAACCGCGAAGAGAAAGTCACGCAATGTCTGTTTATTTGTATCTAGTATGTTTGGGTGAAGTGACACGACTTGCAGTACATGACAGTGCAATATCATATTCACTATTTGTGCTTGTACTTATTCCCGCCCTTGATAGAGGGCGGGAGGGATGAATGTGGGGATGGGGGAGAGTGGGGGGGGGGGGGGGGGGGGGGGGTGGGGGAGTGGAGTGGAGTGGGAGTGGAGGGGGTGGGGGGGGGGGGGGGGGGGTGAGAGGGAGTGTGTTATGTTTATGAGCACTAATATCTGATCGGCAACCTGTAACTCGTTCTTACGCAGATTTATTTATTTACTTATTAACCCACACGCCTAAAAGTTGGAATTTCATACATAAAACACTCAAGGTGTAGAAGTAATCAGTTTAAATGGTGAAATCTCCACTTTTAAAGAGCAGTCACTTACCGCACACTTATAATGTTGATTCAACACTTTAGTTTTAAGCGTGCAGTCCAAACTGCGGAGGAACCGCCAATTACAGGAATGGGTCAAACATATTGAAAAACAAAACAAAAAACACTTTCTCCCCCCCCCCCCCTCTCCTTCTCCCCCCCCCTTCTCTTCTCCCCCCCCCCCCCACCCCCCCCCCTCTCTCTCTCTCTCTCTCTCTCTCTCTCTCTCTCTCTCTCTCTCTCTATATATATATATATAAAACAAGTAGATTACGTATAGATGTAGTCAGATTGGCGTCGCCTTCCACCGCTACAGGTACGGTTCGAATCCCGCCTGGGCCAATATGTGGACTGGGTTTCCCCAAGAATACTCTTCTGGTTTTTTTCTCCCACCTCTAAAACTGCAACTTCTTCACATTGTCTTCTCTCTTTTCTTTCATCCTGTAATTGGCGCTCGCGCTGTTGAATGAAACAAAAACCTTTTACGAGAGCCAATTGTGTTTATCCCCAGTTTGCTTGGCAACTGATAACATGGTCCCCTGTGCTTGCTTATTGTGGCGAGGATCTCCCCGGGCCAACCTAAGTTTGTTGGGACCGAGTCTGACACCTATTATAATGTAACTGATCTTCCCAAACCCAAGCGTTCCCTAGACGAGAGACCACTCAGAGCGACCTCAAGGCTCAGGGAGCAGGTCCGTTTTGGAGGAAATATACCGCCGATTATGATGATTGCGATTACTCTCTCACAACTGCACAATACACTAACAAGAAATACACCTTGACAACATAGTTGTCGGCACAACAAGCATGACTGTAATTTATTAGACAATGATCAAGAAACGTACAGTAATAATCGGACTAAACTGGGTTGTTCTATACTAGGGTCCCTGATGCATCCAAGTACCACAATGTAAACAACGCACTACAATGTAAACAAGGCGATTCAATGTAAACAATGCACCTCAATGTAAATAATGCACTACAATGTAAACAATACAGTCTAATGTAAACGATACAGTCTAATGTAAACAATACAGTCCAATGTAAACAATACAGTCTAATGTAAACAATACAGTCTAATGTAAACAATACACTGTAAAAGTCTGCGCTGTGTCAAAGCAGTGTAAACGCTGTACCGATAATAAGCTTCTCAATAGTACTGCGGCAGCATTACACGGTGTCACATACAACCCGTAAGCTCGGCACCAGCTACACTTGACCCATGCAAGCTTGCGTCAGCATCATACGGTACAATATTGTATGGCTACGCATCAGCTTTGCACGTGCAGTGCAGCCCGAGTCGAGTCGACCACGGCTTGTACTTACAACGCGCGTAAGCCTTACATAAAACGCAGGACGCAATCAACAATTGTACCTTACCTAACGGAATCCACAGCTCGACTGACCCATAAACACGTACGTACACGTCCCACGTGAGTACGTACATTACACAGTACACGTACATAACCATGTCCATAATGCATGCATGTACTTTACCTATAAACCTTGGCTACCCAATCACGTACAAGCAGCAGTTCGCTAGAGCGCGATAAGCTCCGCCCAGTCACCAACACAGAACAGTCTGTACATTCATAATTATAATACAATCGCGCTGCATCAGGCTAGACTGGCTTTAAGTCAATACACTTTCCGTTACACAGGCCCGAGCTAGGCGGTGTATGTCCCCATACACCACAAGCCATAAAACTAAAAAGGAAAGTGGCAATTTCTTAACCTTTGCTTTATAATTTAATATAAAAGTTAAGCTCATTACATATTCACAACTTTTTTTTGTACACAGTCTAAGGGGTCTTACAAAAACACCAAATTCTGCCTCATTAAATATTCACAAGAATTCGTAGAGAAGTGGCACTGCATTTACCCAAATTCAAACGCAGCATTAATATTTCTCTAGAGAAACCTACTGACTTAAATCTACTGACTTACAATTTCAGGGCTAATTTACACTTAAAAATGGACGGATGAGTATTGAACAAGATCACCCTCTTAGACAATTTAGATAAAATCAGAAAACTTTTAGACAAACCACAATCTAAAATTGTTTTAAAAGGTTAATTATAACGCTTACGTCCCCTGAGGTTTAAACTGTCAAATTTGCAACAATTAACATTTTGTACAAGATTTCACAGATTAAGAGAATACAATGATTTTTAGTAAATGATGTAGCACCGATTCAACGAGAGGAATTGTAGTCGATATACAAAGTAATTTACACTTAGCAAGTTTCCACAAATTTAAATATTTATACAATTATCAGAAAATCACTTTCGCAGAAATCACAAACAAAATCAAGGGCCGACAGAACAGTGTTTAACCTATAAAAACTTGAAACAATTAACTTATATATTTACTTTCCGGTAGGCTGGCCCTCCGCATCCACCTCGATCGCCTTGAGGTAGGAAGTACGGTTTTCCTCGGTCTTAACCACTTGCCCGTCCAGAAAAACCTCCCTCCGGGTGTACTCCTTAATTTTGGCCATCCGCATCCGGTTAGGCGATGCCGTGGACATGGCCACCTCCGCCGACATCTCACTACCGCCGTCAGCCACCTCGATGTTGGGCAGAGAGGACGCTGCACTATGGGCTGGAGATGTCTCCGCTTCCCTCATCAGCTGAAGCATACCTCTTGGTTTGCCGCCTGGTCCGCAGGGGGACCGTACTGGAGGTTGTGGAGACCTGGGCGCGAGTAGGGGGGATAAGGGGGTTGGCGAGAGAGACAGGACAGCAGGGTTCCCTGGCGCCTCGTCATCCGACTGGGTGGGTGCAGGAGTCTCTGGTTCAGGGTCCGCAGGAGTCTCCGGTGCGACTTTGGGGTACCCAGTCGCTACCGGACCTGTGGAAGCACTTACGTCGAACCTGGCCCTCTTCATTGCTGGGGTCGCAACCGCTGGGGTATCAGCACCAGAGAGCAGCTCTGGGTGGCACATCTGAGTGTGTCTCTGCAGGGTAGTTACCATTCCAGCCTGGTAGGAGCACCTGTTGCAGTGCAGAATGTTCATCCCCTTGTGGACGTCCTCGATATGGCGCCACAAACTCTGACGATGGACATACCAGAGGGGACACTGCCGACAGTTGTAGCGTCTGCCCTTTGTCTTGCTCTTGTCTTGCGGCATCTCGTTTGTTTTGTGTTTTCTACCTGCAGGAAACTAACAGAAATATTATTAGTCAACAACAAACTATAACAACCTCAGCTATTTACAAGCTTTGTCGGGTCGGTTTACCACCAGAACTCTTATCTATACCGCACGGGTAATCGATGAGTTCTTTTGGGGTACCGTCTGGGCGGGGACAAGTCCTGCCGCACCGACTGACCTCCTAACCCTGTCTCTTCTGCAATGGTATCTTCCAATGCAGGAATATTATCTTCAGATGAACATGTATCATCTGGATGTTCTACCACTTCCAAGGGGGGGTTTCTGGCCACCTCGTCCCTGGGTTGACTCCTTTCTGGATTGTTTGACACGACATACGGTTTGAGTCTGTCCACATGGACAACTTTAGGCTTGCCTCCTCGCTTAGGCTGGATGCGAACTGTTACATCCGACAACTTTTTCAGAATCAGCCACGGCCCTTCCCATCGTAATTGGAGTTTGGGGGACATGTGCTTCTTCTTCGCTGGGTTGTGAAGCCACACTAATTGGCCTTCTCTTAACCCATGTGTGGATGTCTTCCTATCATAGTTCCTCTTTTGTCTCCGGGCGCTTTTCCCGAGACACTCTCTGGCTCTTTTATGAGCCTTTTGCATGTTACTTCGCAGTCTTTCTGCAAAGTCAACAGTTGTGTCCTCTTGAACTTCGGGACACCCTGTCACCAGGTCTACTGGGACACTTACTTCCCTTCCCAACATCATCATGTTGGGGGTTTCACCAATCGATTCATGTGGCGTGCACCTATAAGCGAAAGTGGCATAGGGGAGTAACTCATCCCAATCCTTCTGCTTTCGCCTAGGATCGATAAGCATCGCCACGATGTTGACTAAGGTTTTGTTAAACCTCTCAACCATGCCATCCGATTTCGGATTATAGGCGGTTGTTCGAGTTTTTGATATGCCTAGAATTCGGCACATCTCGCAGAATACACCTGCCTCAAAGTTGGTGCCCTGATCGGAATGGAGTTCTTGGGGCACCCCAAACCGACAGACAAATTCGCTCACAATCTTCTGCGCGACTGTAACTGCAGTAGCGTCAGGAAGTGCGAATGCTTCCATCCACTTAGTACAATAGTCGCCTATCACCAACACCCAACGGTTACCATTGTCCGTTATGGGCAATGGCCCGAGCAAGTCTATTGCTACTCGCTCCATTGGCACTCCTACTCGATACTGCTGTAAGGGTGCAAACCTTCTCTTAGCAGCCGACTTTCTCCTGGCACAAAGTTCGCAGCCTCGGAGAAATGATCGCACGTCTGCAGACATGCCTGGCCAGAAGTACCTTGCCTTCACTTTGGCCAGAGTTTTACTGACCCCTAGGTGACCACTAAGTTGCCCACCATGCAACTCAGCCATGATCTGCTTGCGGAACCTTGGTGGCAAAACTAATAACCACCGGCTGGACTTTCCGTCATCGGAGTCCCACCGCCTATGCAGCACCCCTTCACGGACTTCCAACTGGTCCCACTGCGACCAATAGGTCTTGCAGGTTGCTGACAAGTGGGAAACTGTCTTCCACTCCGGGCGACAATTCCCCTCTTCCTTCAAACATATGAGCCAACAGACGGTGTCATCCTGAAGCTGTGCTTCTCTTAAAGCACTTTGCGACAGGGTTGGTTGAGCGGCTACGCCCCTAACCAAATACTCACTACCCTGAGGTTGACCCTCGGGTACCTCACCAGTTGTCTCATATTCACTGACTTCTTCGTCACGGCCACACTGTTTGCATGGCCGTCTCGACAACCCATCAGCATTTCCATGCTTCTTGCCACTTCTGTGCTCTACGACTAAGTCGTATTGAGACAGGACCTCCATCCACCTTGCCAGCTGACCCTCGGGGTTCTTAAAGTTAAGCACCCACCGCAATGCGGCATGATCAGTTCTGACGGTCACCTTCCGGCCATACAGGTATTGTTTAAAATACTTCAAATATACCACTACAGCCAACAACTCTCTGCGAGTGACACAGTAGTTTCGCTCAGGTTTGCTGAGCTTCCGGCTCGCATAAGCAAGCACCTTTTCGTCACCGTCTTGGACCTGGGACAGCACGGCCCCGATACCGTCACCACTGGCATCGGTGTCCAAGATAAAGTCGCTCTCGGGCACTGGGTATGACAGAACTGGTGCGGCCTGAAGCCTGCTCTTCAGCTCGTCAAATGCCTGTTGACAACACTCAGTCCATACAAACACCTTTGACTTTTCAGTCAGGGCATGGAGTGGACTAGCTATTTCTGCAAATCCCTGTATGAACTTCCGGTAGTACGAGGCGAGGCCCAAAAAGCTTCTCACATCCCGTACACACCTTGGAACTGGCCAATGTGCCACTGCCTCAACCTTTTTGGGATCTGTGGCCACGCCTTCTGAGGACACTATGTGCCCCAGGTAAGCCACTGACTTTTGAAACAAATGGCACTTGCTAGGCTTCAACTTTAGCCCAGCGTGTCTTAGCCTTTCCAACACAACCTGGAGACGCTCTAGGGTCTCCGTCACTGTTCTACCGAACACGATGATGTCATCCAAGTATATCAGTAGGATGTCCCACTGTAAGCCGGCCATGACTTTTTCCATGAGCCGCTCAAAGGTCGCCGGGGCGTTGCAAAGCCCAAAGGGCATGCACTTCCACCGGTACAACCCATTCCTTACAACAAATGTGGACTTCTGGCTGGCGTCCTCATCAAGAGCGACTTGCCAGTACCCTGACGCTAAGTCGAGTGTACAAAACCACTTTGCCCCTTCCAATGCATCGAAAGTTTCATCAATGCGCGGGACAGGGTACGCGTCTTTGACAGTGACTGCATTTAGCTTTCTGTAGTCAACACAGAAGCGCTTTGTGCCGTCTTTCTTGTCAACCAGGACAACATTTGCTGCCCAGGGACTATCGGAAGGTTCTATTACTCCCCGAGTCTTCAGATCGCTTACTTGCCTCTGGATCTCCTGCTGATGCACGTACGGGTGACGTCTCACCCGCTCTTTCATCGGCCTAGCATCACCAGTGTTTATCTGATGCTTGACCACGTCCGTGCGACCTATGTCATGGTCACCCTTGGACAACACGTCCTGAAAGTCTATCAGACATTTCCGGACATCACCATGGTACTTAGCATCTATATTGGCTGTACCCCTCTCATATACATCTTGCAAATACAGGGGCAACTCCTTCCCTGTGTTTGCCACCACCTCAACCTCATCAGGAATTGAGCTGACCTCAACCTGGGAGATCACTCCCGCTGTTGTTCCCTCACGGGCAACTCTTTTCTCCCTGCCAGGGTTAAAGACCCGAAGCGGAACAACATCGGCTTCAGTCTCAACCAGAGATCTGGCTAACACCAAGCCTTTCTTGGCTAGGTCACCACCACCTTCCACCGGTTCTACCATGGCTGGCCCGAACAAGTCGGGACCCTTCCGGGCAATTTTGCCAGGGACCACAGCTTCATGACCTGGTGGGATCACTGTAGTTTCAGAAACTACAACGCGTCCCACAAAGGGATCTCCTGCACCATTTGCGCACCTGATTCGCTCTCCATTGAGCCTCCACTCTCTTAATTGGAAGTCTAAACTTCCTCCTGTTGGCACGAGAAAATCCATGCCCAGGATACCACTGTATTTTATTTCGGCAAACACTGCCTTCACTTGGTGCGTGGTCCTACCAACTTGCACCTCAACCCAAGCCATGCCTAGCACAGCTAACTGGCTCCCGTCCACTTGTTTTACCTGGACGTCTACCGTGTCCAAGACAGGTCTTTTACCCTGGGGGATTTGGTAATACACCGCACTACTTATTAACGTGTCGGTGGACCCCGTGTCAATAAGGAATCGACACTTGGTTGTTCGTACCATCCCATCCACAAACAGACCATACCGAGGCCCACGGCTCAGATCAGGCAGAGTGATTACTCGTTGCCCATCCTCCCGTTTGAAACCTCTGGTTTCCCGGAGTCTACTTTTGGACCCTCTCGACCATTCAGCCTTCCCGCGGGTCCTCCGGGGGGCCGACTGTCGTTTCCCTGTTTTGGAGTTCCCTTACACTCCCGGGCGAAATGCCCTTTCTCACCACATCTGAAACACTTCCAGGTTCCAGGTTCGGCTTTCCCCGGCTTATGTGTCTGGGGAGACAGCACGCCTCTGCCTTGTCCCTGGCCTTTGTTTTGACCCGACAAGGCATTCACCCATTCGGCTACAGACTTCAAAGTCTTAGCCTGATCTTTGAGACTTTCCTCAAGAGTCTCCAATCTCTGTTCTGTTACAGAGCCCAGAGCCCTCGCAAATTTGGCGGGCTGCCGGTCCAGCAATCTATGCTGTTCGACCGTCTCAAAATTTTCGGTCTCCAGGGCAGCCTGGACTGCTTCGTCCAAAGTTTTTGGACGGGCCCTATTGATGCCCTCTCTAACCGAGTGGCTGTCAACGGCATCTATGAAGTGGTTCTTTGCCAACTTCTCTCGAGCATCTTCCGGTATTTCCGGGTACGCTCGCACCGTTAACTCATAAATAGCTTGCCCCAGTTCAAGCAAGCTTTCCTTTGGCTTTTGGCGCCGGTGTCTCAGCTCGACGAGATAATTCTCACTCCGTCGTGCTGAGCCAAACCTACGCTCAAGCAATTTGACCAATGCACTGTACGTATGCTTTTGGCCTGAGTCGCCCACCAACCGTAGAGCATCCCCTTGCAAGCTTGCGGCTAGCCACTTCGCAGCTTGCACTTCGCTCCATTGGTTTACCTCACGGCATGACTCAAAATGGCGGAAGTACTCCTTCCAGAGCACTTTTCCATTGTACCGATCAGGAGTTATGTTTGGCCTGCGACTTGGCTGTTCCAAACATCTCTTCTGACCCAAGTCACCATGGACACGTGCCTCTCGTTTCAGTGGCCAAGGGCCTACTGACGAGCTGTCCACCTTTTCCGCTGAACTGCTGTCCCTCGCCTCGACTGGTCGAGTAGCGAAACTTAGCAGATCGCTGTGCATATGTGTAGGGGTTATCTTCTTCCTATCACAAGTGAACGGGTTCGTACTTGGCTTACCCTGTTCTTCGCCACCTTGCCCCGACAGGAATAGCGTCAAGTCGTCTCCGACTGGACTCTCGCATTCCAAGGCGATAGGCGTCGACCCTGCTCGGGGTGTTATTCCTGAGCCTGGGTCTTTCAGAGGAGCACTTTCCATAAAGCTCACCTCCCTCCCCACTTTGGGGACCCACTCAGGCACCATCTTTGTGCCTGACTCTCGTCTCCCAGTTGCTTCCGAGACATACCCCGTAGTCTCTTCGGGCAACTTCAGCTCAACATCGGTATCAACCTGATGGAACACACGCCGGCTTTCACCTGGCGTGCTCGTGTTCCGTCCCGTAGGGGAAACACCCGACTGCAACTCCATGGCAGCTTCCAACTTCTTTGCAATGAGTTCTTTTTCCCAGTGCAGAAATTGAGCTTCCATTCGCAGTCGCTGTACCTCGGCCTCAACGCCTGAGGTACTCGCTTGATCCTGCGAGCCTTCGCTCATAATTAATAACAACTACTACAAACCACAATATAATGTGCAATCGAATAATTCACGGAGAAATCACTTAATCAATCACAATCATCCCACTTCTGACACCATTGTGGCGAGGATCTCCCCGGGCCAACCTAAGTTTGTTGGGACCGAGTCTGACACCTATTATAATGTAACTGATCTTCCCAAACCCAAGCGTTCCCTAGACGAGAGACCACTCAGAGCGACCTCAAGGCTCAGGGAGCAGGTCCGTTTTGGAGGAAATATACCGCCGATTATGATGATTGCGATTACTCTCTCACAACTGCACAATACACTAACAAGAAATACACCTTGACAACATAGTTGTCGGCACAACAAGCATGACTGTAATTTATTAGACAATGATCAAGAAACGTACAGTAATAATCGGACTAAACTGGGTTGTTCTATACTAGGGTCCCTGATGCATCCAAGTACCACAATGTAAACAACGCACTACAATGTAAACAAGGCGATTCAATGTAAACAATGCACCTCAATGTAAATAATGCACTACAATGTAAACAATACAGTCTAATGTAAACGATACAGTCTAATGTAAACAATACAGTCCAATGTAAACAATACAGTCTAATGTAAACAATACAGTCTAATGTAAACAATACACTGTAAAAGTCTGCGCTGTGTCAAAGCAGTGTAAACGCTGTACCGATAATAAGCTTCTCAATAGTACTGCGGCAGCATTACACGGTGTCACATACAACCCGTAAGCTCGGCACCAGCTACACTTGACCCATGCAAGCTTGCGTCAGCATCATACGGTACAATATTGTATGGCTACGCATCAGCTTTGCACGTGCAGTGCAGCCCGAGTCGAGTCGACCACGGCTTGTACTTACAACGCGCGTAAGCCTTACATAAAACGCAGGACGCAATCAACAATTGTACCTTACCTAACGGAATCCACAGCTCGACTGACCCATAAACACGTACGTACACGTCCCACGTGAGTACGTACATTACACAGTACACGTACATAACCATGTCCATAATGCATGCATGTACTTTACCTATAAACCTTGGCTACCCAATCACGTACAAGCAGCAGTTCGCTAGAGCGCGATAAGCTCCGCCCAGTCACCAACACAGAACAGTCTGTACATTCATAATTATAATACAATCGCGCTGCATCAGGCTAGACTGGCTTTAAGTCAATACACTTTCCGTTACATTATTCCTAGATGGAGAGGGCAAATGAGGGTGAACTGCATGGCTTACCGTGGATACAACAGATAGTTATCATCCGATTTTTTCTCCGTAGGTAGGTAAAGCAACACTGTACAAAGAATTCAATTCTTTGGATGTGAACAAAATGGTTGTGTGTGAAGATGTGTTCTAGCATATACACCTAGTTGTGGGGGCAGGTTCTTTTGTTTGGAAAAAGCTGACCGAGTGGAGGGGACATTTTCCTGTCCCCATATCATTTTGGGTCTCCACAGTAAAGGGGTATAAAGGTAGAATTGGGTTAGGGTATAATGAAAATAAACGGAGAAGACGACAAATTAGGGTGATGTTGAAAATGTTATTTTTTGAGTTTGAGTTTAGAGAGATTGTCCTTAGCACACGAACCATATGGAGTGTCTCCATAACGTCATGTACGAAAAGAATTGAGGGACGTATGTGTGAAAAGAACATCAATTTTGACAGTATTGTTATTGTTACATAAAAAGAAGAGCTTTTATCGAGAAGTTAGTGGCTTTGGGGATAGTGGGATGAGCAATGGATTGAAAGATCTATATTTCAAATCCACCACTTTTGCATCGACTCTTTTCATTCTGCATATTGTACCGTTGGAATAATTTAAATTTAAGGGGAAAGACACAGGGATCTAATGTCTTGCAGTGATTTCAGTGAAACCAGTGAGGTATCCACGAAACTACCGTAATTTCCTGCGGTAAAGCCGCACGGCGGTTAAGGCGCAGGTTCCTAAAATCACCCAAAAAAATTCAAACGTCAACAGATAAAGCGCACTGCCGAATAAGGCGCATGCTTGAACGCACCCAGAAAAACACCAGGCGCCACCCGGTGTAGGTACATCGCCACAAAGGGGTCATTTTGTTGCCTTAGAAGGATCCCACTATTCCAAGCAAGAATTTGCTGAGTACTTGAGTTTATCTGGCACGCAAACAATGTATGAAAACTTCAAACCAGTAGTCACAATATCGCACGAGGTTTGCCGATACATATCATGTATCACTGCAGTGGGGGGTATTGGATCAGCGTCCCCGTCGCACCCCCTGCAAGTACCTAAAACCTACTCACGAGTTCATTTAAAACTACTCACGAGTTCATCTAGGGAAACTAATGATCCAAGCTTGCATGCCAAATCCAATGGATCCTGGCAGCAACACGCCAAATGCAGACCAACCCTTTCTAGGTGCTGGTACTGCTCTCCGCATCCTCCAACTTAACATCGAGGGTATCTCAGCCGCCAAGAGAGACATCCTAGCGGATATCGCTCATAAGGAGAAGATTGACATCATATGCCTCCAAGAAGTTCATGTCGAGCAACACACTCCCAGAGACAGGCTCAAAGTCAGCAACTACGACATTGTGGCCTTAAAGGCACATAAGCAGCATGGCCGAGCTATCTATGTCCGAGAGGATATTGCAGACACGGAACTTCAGCTGTACGACACTGTCCGTGTGGGAAGCTACCGGATAGTGAACGTCTACAAGCCCCCTCCAGTCAAGTGGTCCGAAACATCTCTCCCTGCACTCGAACACCCAGCTATCTATGTGGGCGACTTTAACAGCCACCACGCAAACTGGGGATACGAGACAACAGACATGAACGGAGACTGGCTCGTGGACTGGTCCTCTCATCACAACCTCTACCTCGTCATCGACCTCAAGCAAAGGCGACCTTTTCGCTCTGCCAGATGGAATCGTGAATACTCGCCTGACCTATGCTGGGTAACCTCTCACCAAGGGCGCCCGCTGCCATCATCTGTGAGAGTCCTAGAAGATTTTCCTAGAAGCCAGCACAGACCAATAATCACCAACATCGGCATTTGCATACCAGTAACCAAATTTGTTCCCATTCCACGCTGGAACTTCCGTAAAGCAAATTGGGAGAACTTCACAAAAATGCTAGAGAAAAGTGTACCATGCATCCCAACAAATGGTATTACAATTGACAGCGCCTACATCAGATTCCTCGGTGCAGTCCAGAAGGCAGCCAAGTCTAACATCCCCAGAAGTTTCAGGCCCACCTACATTCCGTGCCTGGACTCTGATTGCCAACAACTCCTGGATGAATACCAACGATCCGGAGACCCTGACATCGCGGATTATCTCATTGAAGCGCTGGACAATGGGCGACGCACTCGCTGGGAACAGCTTACAAGTGAGATGAACTTCACACACTCTAGCCGCAAGTGTTGGAACCTCATACGCCAAACCGGAATGAACCAGCAACCACACAATCCAAGCAGACCAGCAGTCAAACCTGATGCCGTCGCAACACGTCTCGTCCAGGTGGGGAAAGCTCCTATCGAGAAGCGTGTGAAGAGTGAAGTCAACAGGGAATGGCGTGAATACCAAAGGTCATGGGCCATGACTCCGCAGGAAGAAACTCCCGAGATCACAGTAGCAGAAACTGACCAGGCCATTAAGAGCATGAAAAATGGTAAAGCCCCAGGCTACGACAATCTTCACCCAGAATTCCTGAAGCACATTGGTCCGATTGTAAGGAAATGGCTGGCATCATTTCTCACCCGCATCATTGCAGAAAACAACATGCCAAAGATATGGAGAACGGCCAAAACGATCGCCATCCCAAAGCCCGGGAAAGACCTGAAGCAAGCATCGAGCTATCGTCCCATCTCTCTGCTATCTATGTGCTACAAGCTCTTGGAACGGATTATTCTGCAGCGTATTAAGCCCACCGTTGAGGATACTCTAAGTGTAGACCAGGCGGGATTCCGACCCGGAAGGAGTACACAAGACCAAGTACTGGCTCTGACCACCTTCATTGAGAACGGATACCAGCTACGAAAGAAGACTGGAGTCGTGCTGCTTGATCTTACTGCCGCCTTCGACACTGTCTGGCATAAAGGCCTGCTGACGAAGATAGCAAGAGTACTGCCTTACTGGGCAGTGAAGGCTATCGAGCTGTTGCTACAACACCGTCGATTCCGTGTCCATATGGCAGATGCAAACAGCACATGGAGACACCAGAGAAATGGCCTTCCTCAAGGATCCGTGCTAGCGCCCACACTCTTCAACTTGTACACTAATGATCTTCCTCAGACCACCAGTCGCAAGTTCACCTATGCGGACGACATCTGCATCGCAACACAATCAGTGCAGTTCCCAGCCTTGAATACTGTCTTGAACGCTGATATGATCATCATCAGCGAGTACTGCAAGAGGTGGCGTCTTCAGCCTAGCGCAGCCAAGACAGTATCCAGTGTGTTCCACCTACACAATGCTCAGAGCTCACGAGAACTGGACATCTTCCTCAATGGAGCTCGTCTCAAACATGATGCCCAGCCTATATACCTCGGGGTTACGCTGGACAGGTCCCTGACTTTCAAGCCACACCTCCTTAAGACAGCTGGGAAAGTCAGGACAAGGAACAACCTCCTCAACATGCTAGCTGGAACAACGTGGGGAGCCTCAGCCAAGACCCTGCGCACCACGGCTCTCGCCCTCAACTACTCTGCTGCTGAGTACTGTGCTCCAGTCTGGCAAAACTCCGTTCACACTAAACTAGTCGATGTCCAGCTGAACAACGCCATGAGGACTGTATCTGGTGCGGTCCAATGCACTAAACTAGACTGGCTCCCGGTCCTAAGTAACATCCCCCCGCCAGATGTCAGGAGAGAGATGGCCACAAAAAAACTATTAAGTAGAATAGAGTCAATGCCAGATCTCCCCATCAACACCGATATTAATGATCACCCCAGATTCAGACTGAGATCAAGAAATCCCATATGGACTTCCACCCCAGACAATAACACCAACATGGAGCAGCTTTGGAGAGCCAAATGGGAGGCCGCTGATGTTCCCAACAAGCAGCTTGTGTTTGACCCCACTCAACAACTGCCAGGCACAACTCTTCCCCGAGGCCAGTGGTCACTCCTCAACCGCCATCGAGGGAACGCTGGACCCTGTCGTGCCAGCCTGTTCCAGTGGGGATACGCCGCCTCCCCAAGCTGTGATTGTGGAGAGATCCAAACAATGAACCACATAGTGAACGACTGTCCCACTACCAGATTAGATGGAGGAATCGAAGCCCTACACAACTGTGAGGAAGCTGCCTTGGAATGGCTGGCGGAGAGAGCGTGCTGAACGCATACGACAACAACAACTGCAGTATAAACTGCATGCACATGTACATCACATGCAGCGATCGCGTGCATGGTATCCCTAATTGCGACACCCCCTAGTCTTTTTTTCCAGTCGTTGTGAATGCTCCGCGCTGTGTAGTTCAGATGGTGAATTGCATGAAGCCGGAACGTAGACGAAAAAAACGTTTAGAAAAAGGCCACATAGTACGGGCCAGCTTTTTATCGCTGTTGTACGCGTCATGCAGCGCACGCTGTAGTCTTGTTTGCAAGATATAATAATATCGCGGTATATAATAATAAAAAACTTGCTTTAACTTCAAATTGTGAGTGTTTCTAGATATTTGTGCGATATGAAGTCCAGTTGTCGAATCTCTCGAGGAGAATGGCGGTCCAGTTTGGAATGTAGGGCGTACGTAAGGGGCTTGTGATCAGTATAAACACGGAATGTCCGTCCCTCCAGCATGTGTCGGAAATACTTGATGCCGAGGTATAGAGCCAAAAGCTCTCTACCAAAAGTACTATAGCGGGTTTCCGCTGGTTGTAGGCGTTTGGAGAAAAACGACAGTGGTTGCCAAACACCCTCGAATTGTCAGCTCCATCTATTGCTGATTATGGCTTACCACAGGGCTCTGTCTTTGGTCCACTAGGCTACACTGTTTACACCCTTCCTGTTGGTGATATAGCACGGCACCACCAAATTTCTTATCATATATATGCTGATGATACACAATTATATATATCATTCAACCCTAATGTACCTGGTGAGATGAATCGTGCAATCTCTAAACTTGAGAAAATGCATCTCAGACATTAAAACCTGGATGACAGTTAATAAGCTTAAATTAAACGATGATAAAACAGAATTCTTTGTCGCTGCTTCCTCCCATAATCTTAAACTTATCCCCGATATTTCCATTGTTATTGGAAACTCTTCTATTCACCCATCTGAATCTGTTAGGAACCTAGGTGTATTCTTTGACTCGGCTATGTCCATGTCTTCCCATATATCATATATATCACGAACTGTCAATTACTATCTTCGCAATATATCACGTGCCCGCAAGTTCATGGATGAATCTACATGTCACCACGCTGTTCGTTCATTGGTACTTTCACGGCTTGATTATTGTAATGGTTTGTTATCTTCTGTACCCAATGTACACATACAACGACTGCAGCGGTTACAAAACTGGGCCGCACGTTTAGTTTTTGCTGTCAACCGCAAGCATGATCCCATACCCTTGATACATTCGCTACACTGGTTACCAATACAACAAAGAATAATGTTCAAGCATTTATTATTTGTCTACAAATCCTTTCATAACCTTGCTCCAGTCTATTTATCAGACTGCTTGTTAAAATATGTTCCAAGAAGAAATAACCTGAGATCTGGAGATGATATCCTACGACTTGAATATCCTAGAACAAGAGTACAGGCCGGTGATAGAACTTTCACTGTATGTGCCTCCCGTGCATGGAACAATCTCCCGATCTCAGTTAGATCTTCTACCTCTGTAAATAACTTCAAAAAATCTTTGAAAACGCATCTTTTTGTATAATTTTCCTACCTTTGTATTATTCTGCAATCATTGTTTCAATTGTTAGTTTTAATGTAACTATTTTATCGTAAGTATATCTAAGTAACATTTTATAACTGTACGCGCTTTGAGCCTTTTGGGAAAAGCGCATTATAAATATTAATGTAATGTAATGTAATGTAATGTAATATGCAGCGCGCGTAGGCCGCCGATGCGGTAATTCGCGCGTGGTCTACGGCGTACGTTAGAGGGCGCCCCGCATCGCGAAAAACGTCTTGCAAACAAGACTACGCAAGCTGCCGAGTGGTGCTAAATCACATGTACGATCGTGGGGGGATCAACACATCGCGGCATTGTTAATGGAAACACGGTCACAATGTCCGGAGAGTTGGGCTAATTGGTTGACCGCATTATTGAGTAAGATTGCGGCGTTCAAAGAATTCTTCACACAAAGAACATAACTTTGAACTCAAGCGACATCATATACGGCGCACTGAAAGATAAGGCGCGGCGATGTTTTTGTGGTCTAGAAAGTCAGATAAGCCGCGTCTTTACCGCAGGAAATTACGGTAATTGCTTCATGCGACTTTCAACTGGAGTCGAATCCCTCGCCCACTGATTCATGTGCCATGAACTCTAAAAATTCGGTAACTACTGTTGTATTGAACAGGAAATATTAAACTAGAAATATTGAGCAGGAAATATTGAACAGTACATTCAATACTTGTTTACTTTCATTATGGTTCACGAATGCAAACAAGCTTTACATCAGCAAATGTATGGGATAAGATATTTAAAGGGAGGGTATTGTGCTTGCGTGGGCAGTTGTTATTTATTTATCGTTGATTATTTGGAATATGTGAAGCAAGTCTGATGGCCTTTTTTCTGTATGGTGATCGAGTGAATGGTCCATCGTAGTAAATCCTGTTAATAAACATTGGTGTAGTTCATCAGCGAAGAGACGGAATAATTGTGCCAGTATCAAAGCCCATAAGGGGGTTACTAATAATTATGTTCTTGATAGTCCAGTCAAAATACAAAATGTTGTATTGTTGACCTCAAACAAATTGTAACAAATCTTTTTTCACCATAGTGCACTCCTATAGGGTCCCTAGAATTACATACTAAAAATCTTTAAAAATCCAAGTGATGGAAATATGTCTATTTTGCATAAATCGTTAATCCCTGCCGTGTAATATGTTTATTCCCATATTTGGGTATATATTTTATTTTTCGAAAAGTTTATTTTGGTGATTCTACATGTACTTACACATCCTTACAATAATAACATTTTTTAAAGCATGTAAGTGACTGAATATTTTTGAAAATAGACTAATGGTTCAAAATGACTATAATTTTTGCCTATAATTTGCACGCATTTACCTTGTCTTCAGATATCAACAAGTAGTCAGTATGGACGAGCTTCAAATTCACCAAGCTGCTTACTGGCACAGTTATCGTATTAAAACCTTATGAAAACTCATTATGAACAATGATAACATTGTGATATTTAGCCCAGCAAACAACAACTGGGGGAAAATCGTGTGTCCATAAATTGGGCTAAAAAGTAGGTGAAGGGTTACCTAAGATGAGAAACTTGAACAAGTTCAAGGAAACCCCCCAAATTAAAGATTTGTGTTGCTTACAATAATCATATCTACGTTAGAATGTATTTTGAGGATTTTATTGAACTTGTTCAAGTCTCCCATGTTAGGTAACCCTTTAACTTCTTTTTCGCCTAGTTTATGAACAAACCATTTTCCCCAAGTTTTGGTTTGCTGGGCTACATGTAAATATCACAATGTTATCATTGTTCATATGATTTTCCATAAGGTTTTAATATGATAACTGTGCCAGTAAGCAACTTTGTGAATTTGAAGCTCACCAATACTGACTATGCTGATATCTGGAGACAGTGTAATGTACGCACATTTATAGGGTCACGAAGTTGTCATTTTTGATAATTACCATGTTCTCATAATTATTCAGTCACATATACGCTTTAGAAAATGTTATCGAAGTAGGGATATGTAAGTAGAATCACCCAAATAAACTTTTCATTTAAAAAAAAAAATATTATATACCCAAATATGGGAATAAATATATTACGCGGCAGGGATTAACGATTTATGCAAATTATTCATTTTTCCACCACTTGAATTTTTTAAGACTTTTAATATGTCATTGTGGGGACCTTTTAGAAATGCATTGTGGTGAACAATTTTTTGTTACTATTTGTTTGAGGTCAAAACTTATTTTTCCTGGACTATGAAGTACAAGTACACTCTGAAAATACTGCTTTTAGAGCGTACAGAGCCTACGTGGGACGAGCCGGGTAGACATGCTGATTTGCCAACTTATACGTCACAGTTTGAACAACCTGAATGCACTTGTTATTTTTTTGTCTGAACAATTGAGTTAATCATGAATAAACCTTGCTACACACCGATTCAGGGGTCCTTCTTATTCCTCCATGTTCATATGCAGTAAACCGTGGCTTGGCCACTGTCATGGGGACCGTCTGATCAAGCTGGTAAGGTTTGTACACAAAACCCCCCGTGTCGGGGGTATTGTGTGGAAATATTAAGGTACCAACTTTCACGACAACGTGCTGGTAATGTACAGGCTCTATACTAGTTTTATAAACAGGAACTTATTTTGTAATTTGTTCCTATATGTACATGCAGGGAAATTGTTTTAGTAGTTTTCATTGAAACATCAATACAAAAGAAAAGAAAATACTTCATGAATTGTTTTTGGCCATGTCATGCATGGTTAGGAGTTTCATTTGTCAACTTGAAGTCCTTGCGAATGCTATCTTCCCATTTTAAATATGCCTATTAGCCTACAATTGCAAATGCACATGAAAATTTGGCTGGAAATTCAATTCAATTTAATCCATTTCAACTTTATTATCCCTTTGGAAATTCCGTGGTCTTTCACATCTTGCCAGGGGGTACTTACATACCAAGATCACTGCCCCTGGCCAATATGAATCCTAATCAGACTTGGGTTTACTTCTCCCAGGAATCACCGCGGTCCAACGCTGCAGAGGGTCACAGGGTCACAGAGTCACTGGGTTACCGGTCCACGTTGTGTGGACCTACCACAGAGAATCTGACCTCAGCGCTCCTTACGGGCTTTATAACCCTGGGACACCCATGGCAAAGGAGGCGAAATCGGTGGAGGAGTGGATGCGAGGAAAGACCAAGTTTGCTTTGTGGATGGCGAGTAACTGCGTAATTACCTCCTGGCCGAGAACAAACTTTGTTCGTCAGCTCAAGAAATACATTCCTGTCGACATGTACGGAGCTTGCGGGAATCTCAAGTGTTCGCGCAACACGCCGACTAAATGTAACTCAAATAAGTTAAGAGGGCCTAATATTTCGATCTTAACAAGATCTTCAGAGACTAAATGACTGTGTACAAGAAACAAACATACATGTATATAGGGCAATATACAGCATGATGCACATCATGGACGCTGAAAAAACACAAAAGAAACAAAGCACAGAGTTCAATGGAACAAACAACAAAAGGAGGATTAGGCTGAGGGATTAAGGTGAGGTCAGTGTGGGTAGGATCAAAGGTGGGGTAGGAACAAAAACAGAAGGGGTAAAGCCACAAGGAAAAGGGTCCAGGGTGGAGATCAAAGGGAAGAACTAACAAATAAGTATGAATAGGAGTAATGAGGAGGGGGGGGGGGGGGGGGGGGGTTGAGGGTTGAGGAAAACCAGAGAAGTGAGAACAAACAAAAACAAAAACAAAATTCTGGCAAGGAATGAATCTGAAACGGATGACAAATGGAGAAAAAATAGAAGTTAATCATTTCCTAGTTGGATGTTAAGCCCATGTGGTTGAATAGTCCGAAGACGATTCATCCAGACTTTCTCCCGGCTGAGGCGGACCGAGTCTTTTCGATGGCCAAGTGATTCTATGCCCTGAAGAATCATATCAGAAATGCAATGGTTAGGCTGGTTAAAGTGATGTCCTACAGGGGTATCCAGTTTCTTGGTGTTGACAGTCGATCGATGACCGTAGAAACGCTTTTTTAGGGCATTTTTGGTCTCTCCGACATACTGAACTCCACAAAACCTGCAAGAGATGAGATATATGACATTAGATGTACTGCATGTGATGTTACCAATAATTCTATGAGTAGTACCAGAAGAGTGGCCAGAAAAGGAGTCAGACTCCTGAATGTGGATCTGGCAGACCACACATCTAGAGCTGCACTTGAAAGTTCCGTGCTGGATGGGGGGAGATGCATCCAAGCTGGGAACTTCGGCTCGAACAATGAGGTCTCGTAGATTTTGAGGGCGTCTATAGGCCAATACAGGGCTGTCGGGGATGGCCCGGACAAGGCGATCTGAATTATTTGAAACTACTGGACTCCAAACCCGAACTGTATGTCCAGTATTTGAAATGGCAATACCAAGGCACCGTTGGAGGTTGCGGTTTGAAACAGATGTCTTGTGATTTGATTCCTTTCATCGACAGAGTGAAAAAAGGCGAGTTGAAACAAACACCCGTGGGTGAACAAAGTTTTGCAAAAACATGTAGAACGCCCGACCAAAATAAGAATGCGACTTCAGCCTTTGGGCTGGAAAATTGGAATCCTTGGTAAGATGTTTACCTGCCGCGCCTGTCCAGTCCAGAAAGTAAATAACTGTACTGTGTTAAAAGTGTTGTGTTATTAAAGTATTATAATAAACGGTAAACAAATAAACAAATGAGTGTAAACTGTGGTTGTTTTAGGTACCAAAGACTACCCAACTAATGACATTTATTTTATTATAATTTCCCAAGCATTTTAATTGAAATCAACAGTGTATATAAATGCTAAACAGTAACAAATTCAGAAAAGGTGTTAAATAGAAATGCTCAACAGTTCGATAGAAATTGCTCAACAGCTGTTCGATAGATAGAAATGCTCAACAGTTGTTCAATAGAAATGCTCAACAGTTCACTAGAAATTGCTCAGCAGTTGTTCGATAGATATAAATGCTCAACAGTTGTTTAATAGAAATGCTCAACAGTTGTTCGATAGATAGAAATGCTCAACAGTTCACTAGAAATTGCTCAACAGTTGTTTAATAGAAAGGCTCAACAGTTGTTTAATAGAAACGCTCAACAGTTGTTCAATAGAAATGCTCAACAGTTGTTCGAAAGATAAAAATGCTCAACTGTTGTTCAATAGAAATGCTCAACAGTTGTTCAAAGGAAATGCTCAACAGTTGCTGTTATACGAGTATCCAATTGTTGAGTAATAGAATTACACAACTGTTGGTGAAATGAATTCACCAACTACTGTGTAAACGGAATTGACAACAGTGTTGTGCATTTTATTACTCAACAACTGCTCGATTGCATAGTTAGACAACGTTGAGTAAAATGTTGAGTAAAATTGTACTCAACGTTTTTGCAGTATAGCAGGAATAGAAGACTGAGCAGTGTTGACATTGTTTCACTTTCACATTGCAGAACTACTGGACTGCGACTTTGAAAACCCTATTCAACGGTTATGCAATTGGACTCAGTCAACAGACGACAGTTTTGACTTGGTTGTACATTCAGGTTCTACTACAACGATTAACACTGGTCCGGTAGTTGATCATACCATTGGAGGTGAGTCATGGTTTTTTTCTAACATGTTTTTTGGGTCCGTGTTTATTTTAACAGTTTATCTCAAATTTTAAATCAACTTTTCAATTTAGGCAAATCTTTAATTGTTCAATTACAACCTTTACTATTTACCTTTTTACAAACGTCTACTAAAACACTCAATATCCGTTTTAATGTTAACCTATACTTATTGTCAACCACAATACATAGTACATGTACATAGAGTTATAGGCACCCTTCTGCAGGATTTCTACAAAACTGAAACTTTTCACAATCCCAAGACGAGAGACCACTCAGAGCGACCTCAAGGATGAGGAAGTAGGTCTTGGAGAAAATACCGCGGATTATGATGATTGCGATTAATCCCTGTCAATTGCACAATAAGCCTGTAACAAAGACACCTGGAAAAACTGGATTGTCGGTACAATGAACAAAAAAGATAATTTATTTAACAACAAATATGTACAGTAAAAAGTAGGGCTGCCCATTACCAGGGTCCAAGTGGCCTAATTGCAAAGTTGAAGTTCAATTCCAATCATACTTGGGTCACGGATGCAATAGTGTAACCTTTATATGATGGTCGTGTCAAAGATCAAGTACTCAGGTTAAAGTTCCTGTGAGGACACATTGTAAAACGGGCTTGAATTGTATTGTATTGACGTG
Organism: Crossaster papposus; assembly: GCA_037893245.1. Lineage (NCBI taxonomy): Eukaryota > Metazoa > Echinodermata > Asteroidea > Velatida > Solasteridae > Crossaster > Crossaster papposus. The sequence goes on from JBAIAA010001153.1 coordinate 24,521, forward strand.
TTTTTTTACTTGCAATCAAACTTATTAGTTCATGCATAGCGCAATAATTGCTCTATGGTTCATGCATGCCAACGTGTAAAAATTATATATTAATGGTGTGTAAAAGGTCAAATACTGAAGTCAAAGCCCTGAATTATTATGAAACCTTACTTGACTGCTGTAAAGTCCATTCTTATGGCGGAAGCGTGCAAAGGGCGATCATAGTAAACACTACAGTATTTGCAAACATAAAAAAGGCTACCCTGAATTATTATGAATCCTGACTGGACTGCTGTATAAGTGAATGACAGTCTCAAGAATCCTGTTAAATAAGGGCACCTGATGTCACGGTGATGTGGTTTTCAAGAAAAAATTGAATTGTGTATCTTTATTTATTCTATTTCTTTACCCAGGGTGTGCCCAAACAGTTTAAAAACTTAATTTCATTGGGGCCCTGCATACATCATTAAACAGCACATAAAAAACAGCACTTGCACAAAATTACAAACAGAATATTCATCATTAAATATAATAACAGCACATATAAATACAACAATACTTGCACAAAATCACAAACAAAATATTTAAAGACGTACAAGAATATTTACAGGAATACCAAACATTGACGAGATAGGAGTGGGGGGGGGGGGGGGGGGGGGGGGGGGGGGGGGGTTTCCACCCGCCTCCACATTATAGTGGCAACCAAGTTATAACCCCGTAGATCAGCGCAATTGGCATAATATCTAACGGATGACATGTCGGATCTCCGATTTATATATGCTTAGGTAGTCCAATGTTAGCAATTGTTCGGGCAGATTATTCCAAATATTTACACCACTCACAGCCAAACTTGCGAAGGAAACATCAGCGCTGTACGGGTTGATTGCCTTGTTTCGCGAATAACTGTAGTGGTGTGAAAATATTTATCATGTACATGTACAAACCCTTATAAAAATCTACCCTAGTTTTACTTTACAAAAAACTGCAGTTTTATTGTAGTATTACTATAGTGCTACTATAGCTGATCAATAGTAAACCTGAAGTAAAACTGTACTTTTACTATAATATTACTGTAGTTCATACCGTAGTAAAAGTACGGTGTTTTCGACACTGTAAAACCGCAGTTAAACCGCAGTATTACCGCGTTTAAACTACACAATTACTATATTTTACTTCACATTTACTGTTTTATTACTACAGTTTACTGCAGTTAAACTACAAGATCACTGTAGTCATTTTTACTGTAGTATTATTATAGTGTGTACTGCAGTAAAACTATACTGTTACTGTAGTTTTAGCATATTTTTACCTCACAATAACCCATTGTTACTTTATCTTTACTTCATTTTTACTGTAGTATTATTATAGTGTGTACTGCAGTAAAACTATACTGTTACTGTAGTTTTAGCATATTTTTACCTCAAAATAACCCATCGTTACTTTATATTTACTGCATTTTTACTGTAGTATTATTATAGTGTGTACTGCAGTAAAACTATACTGTTACTGTAGTTTTAGCGTCATACCCCTAAACATTGCTGCTTATGTTTCATTAGTATGACTGGTGGCAACTCTATTTCACAGAGTTGGTATGCCACAGTTTATCTCCAGTGCCCCTTAAAAAGGGGAGAGTGTCATACCCCTAAACATTGCTGCTTATGTTTCATTAGTATGACTGGTGGCAACTCTATTTCACAGAGTTGGTATGCCACAGTTTCTCTCCAGTGCCCCTTGGGTCCACCCTGTGTCAGGCATGGTCCACGTGTAAGATTCATTATATACGACCATGTGGGAGAGGTTGGTTTGTGTGGTGATGTGGCATTCCGTTCCTGGCTTTGATGTAGACAACATCGCTAACTTTAGACGGAATCACCATCACCCCGGTTTTATTAGCACAAACCATCTCTTGCCCACAGGTAAGCTTTCCTCAAGTTGTCTTATTCTTTAGTAAGTAGTTATTCATTAGGATTAGGGACATTCAGTTATTGGACATTTCTATTGTTTATTTCTCAGATATTATATTCATATTGTGGATAAGAATGCAATTCCTTTTCATTCTTAACTTCCATGCTTGATGATGAGTCCATAGATTGTCCTCTATGAAGTGTGTTTTATATTATTTAGAGGTTTTTACTATGCTTTATGAATACAATTGTATAGATCCAGTGATTTCATGAGTCAGAATATATTGTCTGATCTTATTTTGATGCTCTGAGTTCTATTCAAACTATTTTGAATTTAAGTTGTTAGACAAGATTTAGTTCTTGAAGACACAATGTTCAACCTACATGTAGATATAGTTTCCAACTTTCCCAGTTGAGGACGATTAATGATTTCACATCATTAGGTTGTTTGAGCTTGTTGTAATTACTTAAACTTCTTGTTGGCTTATTGATAGTTGATTAGTTATTTTGGTCCACTATAGTTGGATACTTGCATTATTCCTTTTAATTATTGGGTTAGCTTTAACTTAGTGGATACTTGTGCGAGTCGTATTCAAAACTATGACAGTTATTCATTCAGAAATTGTGTTGTTACTGCTGTGCCTGATAATGAAATGGTTTGAATCTGATTCACACAGTTTTCCCCTTTAAGTGTACATAGTTTAATATGTCATTAGCAAGCACTGTTTTGTATTTCCAGTTGCACTACAGCACTGCCACTTTAACTTAGACTGGGCGTTACCATAGTAACCATTTTAAGACCCTTGTATAGGTCCAGTAGCACTGTACATATCTTTCTGGCCACAGATCGTATTTCGTAGTGTGGGGCCATACCCCAGACCATGCCAGGCCAGCTGGTATGCAAGTTTCGGCTGATCTTGTGCACTCTGTAATAGGGTTTTGTGCCCTCAGGGAACCAACTGTTTTATTACCTTTTAGTTTTTTTTGCTAAATGCTAGACTGTACTGTATTTTTGTTGTTTTTATAATAGAACTATTTTAAAAACAACAAAAATACAGTACAGTCTAGCATTTAGCAAAAAAAACTAAAAGGTAATAAAACAGTTGGTTCCCTGAGGGCACAAAACCCTATTACAGAGTGCACAAGATCAGCCGAAACTTGCATACCAGCTGGCCTGGCATGGTCTGGGGTATGGCCCCACACTACGAAATACGATCTGTGGCCAGAAAGATATGTACAGTGCTACTGGACCTATACAAGGGTCTTAAAATGGTTACTATGGTGACGCCCAGTCTAAGTTAAAGTGGCAGTGCTGTAGTGCAACTGGAAATACAAAACAGTGCTTGCTAATGACATATTAAACTATGTACACTTAAAGGGGAAAACTGTGTGAATCAGATTCAAACCATTTCATTATCAGGCACAGCAGTAACAACGCAATTTCTGAATGAATAACTGTCATAGTTTTGAATTTGAATACGACTCGCACAAGTATCCACTAAGTTAAAGCTAACCCAATAATTAAAAGGAATAATGCAAGTATCCAACTATAGTGGACCAAAATAACTAATCAACTATCAATAAGCCAACAAGAAGTTTAAGTAATTACAACAAGCTCAAACAACCTAATGATGTGAAATCATTAATCGTCCTCAACTGGGAAAGTTGGAAACTATATCTAGGTTGAACATTGTGTCTTCAAGAACTAAATCTTGTCTAACAACTTAAATTCAAAATAGTTCGAATAGAACTCAGAGCATCAAAATAAGATCAGACAATATATTCTGACTCATGAAATCACTGGATCTATACAATTGTATTCATAAAGCATAGTAAAAACCTCTAAATAATATAAAACACACTTCATAGAGGACAATCTATGGACTCATCATCAAGCATGGAAGTTAAGAATGAAAAGGAATTGCATTCTTATCCACAATATGAATATAATATAATATCTGAGAAATAAACAATAGAAATGTCCAATAACTGAATGTCCCTAATCCTAATGAATAACTACTTACTAAAGAATAAGACAACTTGAGGAAAGCTTACCTGTGGGCAAGAGATGGTTTGTGCTAATAAAACCGGGGTGATGGTGATTCCGTCTAAAGTTAGCGATGTTGTCTACATCAAAGCCAGGAACGGAATGCCACATCACCACACAAACCAACCTCTCCCACATGGTCGTATATAATGAATCTTACACGTGGACCATGCCTGACACAGGGTGGACCCAAGGGGCACTGGAAAGAAACTGTGGCATACCAACTCTGTGAAATAGAGTTGCCACCAGTCATACTAATGAAACATAAGCAGCAATGTTTAGGGGTATGACACTCTCCCCTTTTTAAGGGGCACTGGAGAGAAACTGTGGCATACCAACTCTGTGAAATAGAGTTGCCACCAGTCATACTAATGAAACATAAGCAGCAATGTTTAGGGGTATGACACATATTTTTACCTCAAAATAACCCATTCTTATTTTGTCTTTACTTCATTTTTACTGTAGTATTATTATAGTGTGTACTGCAGTAAAACTATACTGTTACTGTAGTTTTAGCATATTTTTACCTCAAAATAACCCATCGTTACTTTATCTTTACTGCATTTTTACTGTAGTATTATTATAGTGTGTACTGCAGTAAAACTATACTGTTACTGTAGTTTTAGCATATTTTTACCTCACAATAACCCATTCTTACCACATCTTTACTACAGTGCTATTGTAGTATTATTGCAGTCTTAACTGCAGTAAAACTACTATGTTACTGTAGTTTTAGCATATTTTTACCTCAAAATAACCCAGTCCTTACTACATTTTTATTACAGTATTACTGCAGTATTTGTACTATAATACATCATAAAGGCCTACTAGTGTATAGCAGTACTGCATTTCAATGCAGCAACACTTCTGTTTAACTGTACGGAAAAACGGCAAATAAAATAAGCAGTACACTATTTTCAGCTAAAAGAAAGGACGCGTAATAATGAACACAAGACATCGGGATTCTTGAGCTTTGTTTTGGTCTTATTATCTCTTCCCCATAGAAAAAACAACCGGGATTTGTTGGCGGTATTATCAGGGATCCCAGTTGAACCAGGATTTTTAAACCGGGATCCCGGGAAATTTGTTATCCCGATTGGATTCAACCGGGATCCTGGTTGGATTTAACAGGGATCCCGGTTGGAATAAGACAAACTATTATGATTACAGTATTACAATTGTTAAAACAAAAAGTATCATTATTAAAAACAATTATAACAGTTTTAAAAAAAAAGGAGACAAAGACTGAACGTAGGCCTATATCATATGTTTCCTAGTTCCGGATCATGAGTAAAGTATGTAAGTATACACGCACAAGCAATTTTAAAGTGACGTGTTCTGTGGGTCAAAGTTTATCGATTTGCTGCACCATATGCATGGCCACGTTGCGCGCTGAAGACAACAATTTCCTAAACATTTTTGTGTGCAATTATTTCTTTTAAACTTTAGGCATTCGGTTAATAGGCCTATAGAGTATAACTATGGACGGATGTAGCCTATATTTTATCAGAAAGGCTGCTTGACTATATCCGCGCAGTTTTTCAAGCGATCCGGAACTAGGAAAAGCATGAAAAGCGATGTCAGTTCGTCGTGGCCTTGGCCAACATGTATTTTCAAAAATAGAAGTAAAACTTTTTACTTAGATTAGAAGCTTTTTAATATTTTTACTCCTTCAAGTACAGTTCATCAATCATGCTACATCATCATGTCTATAGTATTTTATTTGCCATCACTCAAAAGGTGAACAAGTATTAATAATACACCCATTTCACTTGATTATCGAGGATTGGCCTAGGTATAGCCGATATCCTAAAGCAGCCTTAATATGTTTTGCGATCCCGATATCCAGAACGGCAAAACCGTACGTTACACTTGTGTGTGTCCACTTGGCACTCGGTTGCCCGGCCCCGGCCCCGCGCGGCCACGGCGCGGCCAGCACTGCAGCATGTCGACGTCAAACTCAAAGTCAAACTTCTTGATGGTGTCTCCCAATCTCGAAAAGATTATTTCCAAACCATGAGCAGATGAGTAACAAAAGTACGAAAATTGAGTTACAAAACCTTCTTCTTATTCATCCAGACTGCTCGCTTCTTGCCTGATGAAAACCGTTTCAATAGACGTAGTGAACTTCGATTTCAAAAAGTGATCAACACATTTTAGTCAGTTACCTAATACAACGCGTATTTACTCAGCGCAAATTAGGGCTGGGAACTTGACCAAGAATCGGTGTAAAGTTCCCGGATGAAAGAATTTGATGATCTGCTCGGAACATACCATTTTTGAAAGGGGTGTAAGCACGACATTCTTTAACAGAAAATCACTCAAAAAAAATCGCTTTTTAATATTAAAACCCAACTAAGCAGAAAATATTGGATGGATATAATTAAATATGCCAATGAAACATTATTTTTGTTGCCATTTTCGCAATCCTTGGGCTGTATTTTTCATATGACCCCCTGTATTTTTACAATGGTAGGCCTACGACCAGGTCAACTCGGCCCCAATCCAACTCGGCCCCAGTCAACTCAGCACCGAAGCCGAGACAGCTTGACCGTCGAGACAATTTAACTTTTTCCACCAAAATATTGGTGGGACCGAGCGAACAGCGCACCGTACGCTCTACACGCGCTGCATGTACACATCGATTTCGGGTTGTGTGGACGGTCGAGTTGTCTCGACTTTGGGCCAAGTTGATTTGGGGCCGAGTTGACTGGGACCGAGTTTCCTCTCGCTCAGAAAACAACCGCCGCACAGAATTTGGCGATCTTTTTTCCCCTCTCTAACTTCGTTAATAATGCTTGTAATGGATTGAAACTTTCAGAGATGAGAGATAAGATAAAAAAGGGCGGCTAAAGAAATGTGTGATGACACTGAACTATAGGCATACATTTACATGATTTCTCAAACGTTAACATTACAATTATGTACTGCTCTAGTCTGCAGCCCAGATTACGGACGCAAATTGCCTTTCCTGCTTTTTCTCTCCATATAGCCACTTTTTTCTCTGACGATATGGTTTTGAAAGGATTTTTAAAGAACATGCAGTTATGAACCCCAAAACATGATTTCCTATTTAGCTATCTTCGTAATCGTAGGAAAATTACAAATTCGCAATGCCTGCTAACGAGGTAGGCGCGGACATGGCCTAGGCCTACTGCCTTTATAAAGAAAGCATCAAAAGTAAAGAAATCATTGAAAAACATTTCGACAAAAAACACGACAATATTACCATTGTTTTACTACAATGATACTGTAGTATTACTGCAGTTTTCATTGCAGTAAAGTTATAGTATTAACAAACATATTAGTATTACCATTGTTTTACTACAATGATACTGCAGTATTACTGCAGTTTTCATTGCAGTAAAGTTAAAGTAAATCTACAGTAAACTATGAATATAAATACTACAGTATTACTTCCAAAATACTACAGATTCACTATAGTTTGACTTGTGATTTTATTGTAGTAAAACTATAGTAACTTTACTTTAGGAGAAACTTTACTTTTACTCTAATTACTACAGTAAAACTTTATGTACTGCAGTAAAACTATAGTTTTACAATAGTAAAACTATGGTGGATTTTTATAAGGGAAGGAGTCATTTTGTTGAGACTATTGAAGACTAGAGTAGCCTTTTTTGACTAAACTCTTTTTGAAAAAGGAGCCCAATTAGGATGAGCAAACATATCCTCTGAAGGGGTGAAAGCACATTCAAGGATTATCCGCGAGGCTCTTTCAAGACATTTGTTAAAATAATATGTGAGAAGTGTACCTCACTCGCCACACCGTACATTATTACTCTAATGTTGGCATAACTAAAATTACAAATGGTGTGTGTATAGGCTGTGTTGAGCCTGACGAACATAATAGCAGATTCTGCTTAGTATTCCTTATTTAGACACAACAGCTTTCCTAATGCTGCTCTCATACTGTGGCGAATATGCTAGCGAATGTGCTTAAGAATGGAAATATTTGACAATCGCTCAAACTTCGCAACATTCGCCTTGTCTTCGTAAGCATTGGTAACAAATTCGGAACGTTCACAAGTCATTTTCTACCTCCTTACGAAGATCGATCAAATTAATTAGGAAGCGCTTCCTAAATTTTAGCGAATGTTGTGAAAATGGCCATTCGCCGTCGATTTTCGTAAGCATTGGTAAGCCATTGGTAACGTTGGTAAAGCGTGCGTAAGCGTTGGCAACGTTCATTAGCTATTCGTAATGGCCCTGTCACACCAGAACATTTTAGGCCAACGCGTGAGTAGCGTGTTGTAATTTTGGCAACACGCTGGCAAACGCTAACCAATGCTAGGCCAGCGTTAGCAACACGATGAGCGCGTTACTCACACGCTGGGACACGCTGTCATACGCTGAGGACATTTTTTTTTTTCAAAATAGCTACAATTTCCAGCGTTTGCCAGCGTGTGACTGCACACGCTGGCGGCGCGTTTTAGATTTGTTACTCACGCATCGAACACGCTAGGCGATCGTTATCAACCCGCTACTCACACGCTGGCGTAAGTAACGGCCTTCTTGCGCGCCGCTAGCGTGTGCAGTCACACGCTGGCAAACGCTCAATTTTTTTAAGTATGTTGAAAAACGTATTTTTGTCTCAGCGTGTGACAGCGTGTTCCAGCGTGTGGGTAACGCGCTCAGCGCGTTGCGAACGCTGGCCTAGCGTTGGTCAGCGTTTACCCACGTGTTGCCGAAATTTCAACACGTTGGCCTAAAACGTTCTGGTGTGACAGGGCCATTACTGTAGTAGCGCGTCATCTTTTTGTACAACTAATCATGTGTTCGTTGCCGTACGCTGGCGCGCGTTGGACCGTGCTACTCACGCGCTGGGCAGTCGTTCATCAGTCGTTGAGCGCGTTACTAACGCGTTATTCACGCGCTGGCGAACGCTATGAACCCGTTATTAACGCGTTATGTACACGCTGAAATCACGGTTCAACTTGACTTTTTCTGTGGAAGTTCAGCGTTTGCCAGCATATCAACTATTTTTAACGCGCTACTCACGCGTTGGCCTAAAACGTTCTAGTGTGACAGGGCCATTAGGCATTGGCAAGCGTTTGTAAGCATTCGTAATATAAGTAAGATATTTAAGAAGAGGTCGAGGGACGACCGAGGACGACCGACGGGTGACCAAGATGAAAATATTCACTATCCCATCGCAATTTTTGGGCGAATTCACGGCGAAATTCAAATATTCATATTCGCAAGAATATTCGCCACAGTGTGAGAGCAGCATTATATTAATGTTTGATAATCTACACGTTAATGTGGAGTCATCAGCGTACATAAATAAGTTTCAGTTTGGGGCAATACAAAATGGAAGATCACTATAGTACAATGAATAAAAGTGGACCTAGTATGTGTTTACGGGCAGGACCTTTGATATGGTGCCGCCAATATTCACAGATGACTACGATCATTCAGGTATGACTCAAACCAATTAATTACAGAAGATGACGTGTTCATCCTAGATCTAGTTTCTTTGGTAAGATTTCATGATCAACACAATCAAATGCTTTACTGAGACCTATAAACACACTGTCTGTAACTTCTCCATTCTCCATGGCCTCAAAACACCTGTTTGTTAAGTCGTGTAGGGTACTTTCAGTTGAGTGCATGAGTCTATAAATCCTGATTGACAACTAGGAATCAGATTGTTTTTATCAAGATAGCTATATACCGACGAATGCACCCATATTTATAAATATAAATAATTGGCAGTATACAAATATGCCGATAGTTACCTGTACTGCATTATCACCTCTTGGTGTTACTAAAGCATGTGTCTAGTTTTTAGGGTATCTCTCACATCGTATAGACAGGTAAAACGATATAAGGTGAAGCAATTTTGATAATTTTAACACTAATGCCATCCGGACCTGTTACTTTCCCAACATGGATGATATTTGCTGTTTAACAAACTCTTCTGTAACATTAGGTAATACGCATTCATCATCAAGAGAACCATTAATAAAGGCGTCAGTATTGTCATCTATTTCAAGTTCACGCAAAGGGTAATTTCCAGCAGTACGCTTGCCGAATGTTGAAAAGTGTCCATTTAATGTATCAGCAATCGGTCGACGGAATCGTCAATTGAATATGCCTATTTCCCCCGTTTGGGGAAGTAATCGAATTTGGTACAATGTTCTGTTTCTTATATCTCATTCAGAGTTTTCCACAGCATAGATGAATTGCTTTTATTTTCTTCTATGGCGGATGTGCAATGTGTACTCTTTTTACTGCGTATTGTATTACAGTCAAACCTTGATATAGCGGCCATCGACGGTGCCGGTTTTTGTGGCCACTATACGCAAGTGGCCACTATAGCAAAACGTACACATGTACACACACGCATACATGTACATGTATGAAGTCCAGGAACCAAACAACAGGGGAGATTTCAAAGTCAACAGAGGGCGCACTTCATTTCTGCGGCCGGAGTACACAGGTTTTACGGCAATGTAATTGTACACATTTTATTTGCTGTGGGCTATTATGGGCTGGCCACTGGCCGCGTTACGCAGTGGCCGCATTAGTAGAAATGGTTATGGTAGGTTTATGCAAGAATCAAACTGGGACCAAGCAAAGGTGGCCAGTTAAGCCAGGTGGCCGCTGTATCAAGGTGGCCGCAATGGCAGGTTTGACTGTAGTTACATTGTTCAGCAGTTAATTTGTTTTTTTTGAATCCCAATGGATTTGAAAGACTTTGTGATTTGCAATTTTGTGTACACAATCGCGCTGTCGCAGAATTTCGCTATCGAGCCACGTATACTGAGGCGCCCCGGATGCGTTTGGTTTTAACTGGCGCACGGTTGACAATACAAATGTACTCATAAATATGGTGTGCCATAATTATACACAACGCTTTATCAACATCATAACAATTACTAAAAACATCTTGCCATGGTGCATTAAGGAGGTCGTCCGTATGCATTACTGTCTATATTTTTAGACATCGAACATTTTATTGAGCGACCTTTCATTTTTGGTGTTTTCCAACTGTGTAACCAATAAACAATATAATGATCACTAATTAGGACTGGTAAGACATCATAGTCAATTATTGTGAGCTCTGGGTAGGAACTAAACATGAGATCGATAGTAGTTTGAGTGAATTCGGTGACACGTGCTGGGTCATGTATGAGTTGCGCCATTTGGAACAAACTAAAACAAGAATTGAGTTTATACTATCGTGTTCCTCTGAAACATCGCAATTAAAGTCCCCAGTAATTTATATACATTCCTATGAGGCCTTAGATTATCACTCAGTTTACCCATAAATTCGACAGAGCTTGAAGGAGGCCTATAAATAGAAATATACAGGCTGTCTTTGTTTACACTTAATTTCAACCCTATACACTCGAGTGTCGAGTTTTGATAGGAATTTTGAAGCGCTGATACAACACACGTGATGTGCCTTATTACCAATTTAAATTATAAACCTCATATAAACCAACCTATTTAGGAAAATTACAGCGAAAGCGAAAGGTGTATGACTACCTGTTGGTGTCACAATGGTGTCTAGTATAACTATAATGTTCCGTCGCGTGAGTGCAATAAAATTAGTATTATGAAGCTTTCTATTGATTGTAAATTTGTATCTATTTTTCTTTTTGTGCCCTGCGAAATAATAAATAAATGAATAAATAAATAAAAGCTTTGCAAAGGTATTTGATTGATATAAAACAAATGAGGAATCTTTTTTATTTGCAGATGGAACTGGAACCTACTTGTATCGAGAGGCGTCCGATCGGAATAATGGCAACGATGCAACTCTTGTTAGCCCAGACATCAATGTTTCATCAGGAGGCTCATTATGTTTCACTTTTTGGTACAATATGTTTGGACAGAAAACGGGTAAGAAATTAATTAGACTTTATGTTTGTTTAACTGAGGTCAGCGATAGTAATGTCAAATAACCACCATGGGTCCCTAGCTTGCATTTATTTACATCAAATCCCACCTGCCCCTCTAAAAAACATCAGATTTCACCCTCAAAACGTAAACAAAATTACCCGACCCACCACCCGAGATACGAATATTCATCCACTAAAAAATGCCTACTTGTGATCTTCATAAAAAGTGAAATTTCCAGTAAGATTTCGGGAGCTCTCTGGTGTTTTTGGACTGTTCATTTTGCACCCCTGTTTAAAATTGAGTCGTTTACCTTGATCATAGTTAGTGACATACATGAACATGTCATGTCCATTAATGGGGTGGCATGGGTGGCTTGTGTGTAAAGCACTCTCACCTCTCACTAATGTGGCCCGTGTTTGATTCTCGGCCCAGACCATAATGTAAGTAGAGTTGAGCGTAGGTTCTCTCCCGTGCCACAAGGGTTTTTCTCTAGGTTCTTCTCCAGGTTCACCGTTTTTTCTCCCTCCGCTGTGCTCCGTAGTCTTGAGTCAATGTGGCCGGCTGCCGTAGGCGCCTTTAAGTGCCAGCGGCTCGACTATGTTGTAGCAACGTCCTTCGCAATTCAGCATCCCAGCTGCGAGTAAGGATGATTAGCCTCCCCAATTATTATAAATTGTGAAGTTGTGATTTATTTGGTGTTAAGTTATTATACAAATATCAAATGGTTTGAGGGTGGGTAGTTGACATTAATTGCTCCCCGAGGTATTGGAAGCTGACGTATATCGACTACCCACCCGAAATAAACCATGCATGTTATATTTGTTTTAGTATATTACATTCTAGTTGCATTACACACAATTGCTCAATTGCTTTTTTATACAGGCAACCCCTTAACTACGATTTTTGGTAGTCGCTTGTATTTTGTGTATACCCCTAAGCTGTTTTGGTTTTATGGCTTTATATGTTCACACAGCTCTTTGTCATAGGTCAGAGACCCAGAAACCAGCTGGTGTTGTTGAATAAGACAAGACAACAATAGCACCATTGATTGCTTGGGAAGGTCTCGCGGTGAAATCCAGACCTCATAAAGCTGCGACGACGTGCCGCCATGTTGCTTATACACCAAATACTACGTACTGTATTCGATAGTCGCTTGTATTTCGTGTATACACCCAAGCTGTTTTGGTTTTAAGGCTTAAGTTCACACATTATTTGGCATGCTTTGAACTAGGAATACATGTAACATGAGATTTGTTTGACCTTTGATGAACAAAATTATTGCTTTTTTTTTTACGGCGAAGCGACTATCAGAAATAGTACGGTGGCACGTCGGAGGGTGCTGCCATCTTGTATCATGCTTCACAATTTCATCGTAACGCACATGCATAGTAGACTAGCACATGGGTAACCCATGCGTATGCGTGAATAGCTGCACATTTTTCAAAAATCACAAATAGCGGCTGGCTCGTGATGGTGAATGGACCAGTAAGAATTTATAATAACCTTGTTTTTTCCCACAGGTTCTCTTAATGTATACGTGAATCCAGTCAATCTTGACCATGTAGAATCAATCACAGCCCCACTGTTGAGTATTTCTGGTCAGCAGACCGGCCAAAGAGCATGGCTGCAAGCTCAGGTTGACTTGTCTAACCAGGCTGCAGATTTCAGTGTGTCCGTGGAACTGATAGCATTCAACAGTATAAGTGATTTTGCAATTGACGACCTTGCATTTGTTGAACGTGAATGTGCAAGTAAGTAGCATTCTGCAATTTTTTGAAATTATATTTTTGGACAATTATTCTGTCTCTGTTTACCTTGGTTATAGGTTGGCATACTAAAGTTCCAAGGTAATGTTACACAACAACTATGGCAATGTTGGTCTACTATATACTTGGGCTTGTTGAGAGGAAAAGCAGCAGAAAGAAGGTGAAAAGGAGGGCGAGGGGAGGGCTAGAAGGGGTGGGGGGAGGGGGGATTGGGGGCGGGAATTGTTGCCAAACGAAAGGCCAAACAAAATCTTGCTCTTTATTTACCATGAGCCCTTTAAATACACATCTGAGCTGCGTTTTACTCTTGCTTGCAGATACAAGCTTATCATTCAACTGCAGTTTTGATGAAGGAGCGTGTGGTTGGACTCAGTCCACTGATGATGATTTAAATTGGGCTTTAGAACGAGGAGCTACTCGATCATTTCATACCGGACCGGGAATGGATCACACTACTGGAAGTAAGCTGCTTTTAATAGTAGGGCTGTGCATCAGCAGCGAGTACTCGACCGTTGATACCAGGAACCGATTCCAGTGTATGGAATTGAGTACTTATCATAGCCATAGCCAACTTTATGAATTAGGCATAGTAACTCTCAGATGATGAAAGTGAAAGGTTTTAAATGGAATTTTGTTTAACCCTATAACCCTATAACCCCCCTATTGGTTTTACAGGTCTTTCTTGCTAAATACAGAGTCCAACTGTGACTTGCATGGGCGTCAATCCTGGGGGGGACAGGGGGACACGTCCCCCCCATATTTTGAAGGGTGGGGGACACAATATCAAATGTCCCCCCCCCCCCCCCCCCCACCGTGTTTTTGAACTCGTGTATCTCATAATATAGTCGAGGAGCCCAGCCGAGTTTAATCATAATTTTGAGTGCAAAAGGTTTGAAGCGTGGGATATGTAGGGCCAGGGTGACTGGGACAACTGTAAAATGGGTTTTCTTAAGTTTGGCGAGTGGTGCGTTGGGAGGGGGGAGCCCCTGACAGACCCCCAAAAATTTGATTTAATCATAATCTTGAGTGCAAACATAATTTCTTCGAAGTCGAAAGTTTGTCGTGTTTTAGGATTTGTATACTTAAAAAAAATATAATTGGTGCTAAGTACATTTAAGAAGGTCTTTAATTAGTGCTAATTACACGTTTAATCATAATTTTGAGTGCAAGGATAAAACAAGTGTCAATGTGTAGCTGACACCTTGCTGGAGTAAAATTCGCCACTTAAGAAAGTTTCAAGTGGTGCCATACCTAATTAAGAAAGAACCAAAGGTCATCATAAGTCATTAAACACTAATAATTATAACTTGCATTTATGTTAATATCAACAGATTATCGTAGACCGATCACTGATCACAAGCTTAAGAACATGATATATAATGCAAAGTCTAATTAAGAAGGTATGTAATTAGTGCTAATTACACGTTTAATGTGTAGCCGACACCTTGCTGGAGCAAAATCCACCACTTAAAAAAGTTTCAAGTGGTGCAATCCCTAATTAAGAAAGGGTCAAAGGCCATTAAAACTAAAAGTTAATAAACACCGATAATTATAATGTTGAGTGCAACTTGCATTTCTATGTGGATCAACCGTTTATTATGGACCAATCACTGATTACACGGCGCAATGTCCGATCAAAATGTCCGAATAATAAATGATTATAATAATAATTGAAATCATAAAACGAGCGTCAAAGTGTACATGTACTTTACCAAACGCAGGGAAAAAAACCACCACATAAGAAATATTACAAACAGTCATGAAGTTGATTGCAATTGCCTGTACCCTCTCAAACACGAATGGGTGTAAATATGAAATACGTTAAAATTAGGGAATATGAGATCACCGGAGCTTATAATTTTAGGAACTTAACTTCTTAGTAGTTTTTAAGCTCAAACAAGGTTTGCATTAAAGTAGACAACAGTCAATACTGAGAACTTTATTGTAATGATATCATTAACATCGGGCGATGAGCTGCTTTGGAGTACGAAGTTACGTTACGTTGTGCCTTAGTACAGTGGCTCGATAGCGAATTTCCTAAACTTGTGCAGCAGCGCGATCGTGTAAACAAAATTGCAAAGCGCACAGGCTCACAAATCCATTGGGATTAATACAAAGACCTGTGGCACAATGTTAACTAATGCAATCCGCAGTAAAAAGAGTGAACACTCGCACATCCGCCTTAGAAGAATTCAAAAGCAATTCATCTATGATGTGGAAAACTCTGCAGGAGGTACTCCCTAATGAGCAGACAACTGAACTGTAACAAATTCGATTACTTCCCCCAAAATGGTGAAACATTGACGATTCCGCCGACATTGCTGATACATTAAATAAACACGTTTTAACAATCGGCAAGCGTACTGCTGGTAATTACCCTTTGCGTGAACTTGAAATAGATGACAATACTACCTTTAAGTCAACATTGGATATTTTCTGCCTTGTACCAATAAGCATACATTTAGTTTTGGTGGCGTTTAATGCTATAGATTGTTTCTTACGTACCAGTTGTGAAAACTATAACAGCTGTGTTTAAGCTGCTTTCTATTATATTAATGTTTGAGGAGCCACACGTTAATGTGGAGTCATCAGCTTACATAAATAAGTTGCAGTTTGTGGATATACAAAATGGAAGATCACTAGTATAAACAATGAATACAAGTGGACCTAGTATCGACCCCTGCAGAAAACCAGTGTTTACGGACAGGAAATTTGATATTTACAGACTGACTACGATCACTTAGGTATGACTTTAATAAACCATGATTACAGAAGATGACATGTTCATCTTTTCTAGTTTCTCTAGTAAGATGCCATGATTAACACAATCAATACTTTACTGAGATCTATAAACACACTGCCTGATCTGTGCCTGTAATTTCTCTATTCTCCATGGCCTCAAAACACTTGTTTCTTAAGTCGTGTAGGGTGCTTTCAGTTGAGTGCAGGGGTCTAAATCCTGACTGGCAACTAGGAATCAGATTGTTTTCATCAAGGTATCTATATACCAATGTGTGCACCTATCTTTCAAAAATCTTAGAGATGATTAGCAGTATAGAAATAGGCCGATAGTTACCTGTATATTTACATCCTCCCTTGTTAATTGGTGTTACATGTACTAATGCATGTTTCCAATTTTTAGGGTATCGCTCACATCTTACAGACATGTTAAAAATACAAGTTAAATATTTAATGATATAAGGTGAAGCAATTTTGATCATTTTAACACTTCATCCAGACCTGTTGCTTTCCCAACCGACATACCGATAGATGATATTTGCTTTTGAACAAACTCTTCTGTAACATTAGGTACGGTACTATGCATTCTTTATCAAGAGAATAATTGATAGAGGCGTCAGTATTGTTATCTATTTCAAGTTCACACAAAGGGTCATTACCAGCAGTACCGACCCTTGCCGATTGCTGAAAAGTGTTTATTTAATGTATCAGCAATGTGAGCGGAATCGTCAATATTTCACCATTTGGGGAAGTAATCGAATTTGGTATAGTTCAGTTGTCTGCTCATTAGGGAGTACCTCCTGTAGAGTTTTCCACATCATAAGTGAATTGCTTTTTATTTCTTCTAAGGCGGATGTGCGATCAAGTGTTCACTCTTTTTACTGCGTATTACATTAGTTAACATTGTGCCGCAGGTCTTGTATGAATCCCAATGGATTTGTGAGCCTGTGCGCTTTGCAATTTTGTTTACACAATTTTGTTTACTACTAAAAGGTTATGTTCCTATAATTATAAACTCCGGTGATCTCATATTCCCTAATTTTAACGTATTTCATATTTACACCCATTCGTGTTTGAGAGGGTACAGGCAATTGCAATCAACTTCATGACTGTTTGTAATATTTCTTATGTGGTGGGTTTTATTCCTGCGTTTGGTAAAGTACATGTACACGTTGACGCTCGTTTTATGATTTCAATAATTATTATCATTCTAATAATTTATTAATCGGACATTTTGATCGGACATTGCGCCGTGTAATCAGTGATTGGTTCATAATAAACGGTTGATCCACATAGAAATGCAAGTTGCACTCAACATTATAAATGCATGTATCGGTGTTTATTGACTTTTAGTTTTAATGACCTTTAGTTTTAATGACCTTTGACCCTTTCTTAATTAGTGATGGCACCACTTGAAACTTTCTTAAGCGGCGGATTTTGCTCCATGCAGCAAGGTGTCAGCTACACATTAAACGTGTAATTAGCCCTAATTACAGCAGCCGATTTCACGAAACCTTACGCAATTGCGTAAGCCCCCTTGCGCCACAATTTATTGCGTAAGCTGCGCTACTTTTGTTGCTGCGCAACATTTCGCTTACGACAGTTTCACGAAAGTTTGACAGTGCGTAAGTCCGCGGCTTACGCAACAAATTATGGCGTAGCTTGCGCAGTCAATTTAGGTGGCGTAAGATATGGCGTAGCGACTGAAAATGACCTATTTTACCAGCAAATCGTAATTGACGTGGAGCCCGTTATTGCTCAACTTATTAAGCTTGATAAAAGACACTCACAGTTTCATGATTGAAGTAAAAGAATCACTATTTTACCCGTGACAGGATTGTTAATGTTGCTACACGATTTCGCGGAAAGTCGGACAAAACTATTTTCAAAATGGTGGGCGAAGGTGATACAACGACGATTTCGTGAAAGAACACAATAATACGCAAACAGTCGTCGTAAACGCTGTTTAAAACGTTGCGCAGCTACGCTAAGTTTCGTGAAATGCTCCGTAAGGAAATGGCGCAGCTACGCAACATTTTGGTTGCGTAAGCCTTGCGCCACTTTTGAAAATGGCGCAAGCTACGCACTTTTCGTGAAATCGGCTGCAGACCTTCTTAACTTTGCACTATATATCATGTTCTTAAGCTTGTGATCAGTGATCGGTCTACGATAATCTGTTGGTATACACATAAATGCAAGTTGCACTCAACGTTATAATTATTAGTGTTTAATGACTTATGGTGACCTTTGACCCTTTCTTAATTAGGTATGGCACCATTTGAAACTTTCTTAAGAGGCGAATTTTACTCCAGCAAGGTGTCAGCTACACATTGACACTTGTTTTATCCTTGCACTCAAAATTATAATCAAACGTGTAATTAGCACTAATTAAAGACCTTCTTAAATGTACTTAGCACAATTATATTTTTCTTAAGTATACAAATCCTATTCAGTACACGATAAACTTTTGACTTATGAAGAAATTATGTGTGCACTCAAGATTATGATTAAATCAAATTTTTGTGGGTCTGCCCGTTAGTGACTCAGAGCTGCTTTCAGAGTGGAGTAAATACTTCAGCTCCTTACTCAACAATGAAAATGGTCAGTCACCTGAACTACCTCCCCCTGCTGTCAGTGACTTGCCCATCTTCACTGACTCTCCTTCACGGTATGAGACAGTCAAGGCCATTAAATCCTTAAAAACCAACAAGGCAGCGGGTCTTGACTGTGCAATAACAGCGGAAGCTCTGCAGAGTGGTGGTGATCAGATGATAGATGTCATTCATGGTTTCTGTGTTGAGGTGTATACGACCTTGTCTCCACTACATCAGTGGACTACGAATATCATCGTTCCCGTACCCAAGAAAGGAGATCTCTCTCTCATGACAAATTACCGAGGGATCTCTCTCATGTCAATAGCTGCAAAAGTTTTCAATAAAATGTTGCTCAACAGAATCCGCCCTTTTGTTGATCCAATGCTAAGGAACAACCAAGCTGGTTTCCGTCCGGGTCGCAGTTGTACACAACAGATTCACATCCTTCGAAGGATAATGGAGGGCTTTAAAGACCACCAACTTCCTCTTACGGTATCCTTTATCGACTTCAGGAAAGCATTTGACTCCATCAACAGATCTGCCATGTTTTCCATACTACGCCACTATGGCATTCCCGAACCAGTGGTCAGCGCCATCAAAGCCATGTATGTAAATTCTCAAAGTGCTGTTATGGTGGGCGGAAACATCTCTGAGCCTTTTGCCGTATCCACTGGAGTTTTGCAAGGGGATATACTTGCTCCTTTCGTGTTCGTTATAGTTGTTGACTTCCTCCTAAAGGAAGCCACCACTAGCTTGGATTCTGGAGTCGTAACACACCCCCGTCGTTCTAGGAGATATCCTGCAAAGTTGCTAAATGACCTTAACTTTGCAGATGATATTGCCCTTCTGGAGTCTTCCCTACCACGGGCCCAAGCACAGTTATCCAGCACTGCTTTAGCAGCTGAAGGTGTCGGTCTCATTATCAGTGTACCCAAGACTGAGTACATCACGTCATATTGTGAGCCTTCCCCCACACTGCAAGTCCACGGCAGCCCGATCAAGCATGTGACCGATTTTAAATATCTTGGATCCATGGTGGCATCCTGTGCAACCGACCTTAAACGACGCAAGGCACTGGCTTGGGCTGCCTTTTGGAAGTCAGAAAAGTTGTGGAGAAGCTCTTCTTTTCCAATTTCCACCAAAATGATGTTGTTCAACACAACTTGCATCACTGTTCTCCTCTATGGATGCGAGTCATGGGTCATCTCCAGGGACATGGAAAGTAAACTCAACGCTTTTGCCACCTCGTGCTACCGCATTATGCTGAGCATTAAGCGTATTGACCATGTCACAAATGCATCTATATATGCTATGACTAACACAAGCCCTCTTGTTGAGCGTGTAAGAACTCGGCAGCTCAAGTTCCTTGGGCACATTCTCCGCATGCCAGACGATGAACCTGCTAAATTATATGCCCTCTATACACCACCTTACGGGAAAAAGAGGCCAGGTAGACAACGCACATCATTCCTTACATATATTCGACGCTTGCTTGGAGATAGCGACGGCATGCTACAACCACACCAAATCACAACTATTGCCCAAGATCGCAGTAAATGGAGAAAGATTGTAGTCGCCTG
This sequence comes from Crossaster papposus, assembly GCA_037893245.1. NCBI lineage: Eukaryota > Metazoa > Echinodermata > Asteroidea > Velatida > Solasteridae > Crossaster > Crossaster papposus. The sequence continues at coordinate 45,002 of JBAIAA010001153.1, forward strand.
ATGATGATACAAAAGTCGGATATTTCTATTTCCTTCATTTGTATTTACTTCTCAGTGATTCCGAAGTCGCAGGCGAACCGAAGACGCGAAGCAAAGGTTTAAGTACGCGTAGCAGCAGACGACCAAATGCGCGGCGCAAGAGATCTTTGCCCGAACATTTCACTTGCATTTTAATTGTGGTTGTTCATTCATTTTACCATAACTGAACATTTTATTCTTTACTTCCAAAACACTCGGAAACAATAACAAATAACTTCGTGGAAATATCTACTGTTATCAGTTGGCCGTCAATCAAAGTTCAAAGACTTGGGATTTATTATTTGAATTAATTCGACGGTGGAATAAAAAAAAAAATACCGGCATTTCCGATTGAATCTGGACTAAATACTTGCAAGATACTTGATAAATACTTTTCAAGATACTTCTCCGTAACTTATTTGAAAAAGTAAAAGGATAAAACCTTATCTCATTAATTGTACAGGAGTCAGGACACCGACAAAAATGCAGATGGGAATTATTCCAGGTTTTCTTGTGTTTCTAAACTACATTTAAAATCCTTTGCACCATTTCGTTTGTGGAAATAGTTTTCTAATAGTTTCCAGGGATAACATTTTTTTGCGAATTATTGTCACCAGAAAATTAAGAATTAAAATTACCAAGCTAGTATTAAATGCACTTTAATTCCTAAACAAATTATCCATGTTTAAATTTTCGACTTGACAATTTGTTATCGAGTAAATATGTATGTGTTAGAGTCAGGGGACCACTGCGCCCCGATGTAAACCATAGGGTTTTCTCGAGAACGGTAAAACATGAGGTTGGTTTCCTTTCAACCAGACATTTGAAATAGGATAAGTAAACAATCTAAAACAGGAAGACGCTCGCCGTCTGGGCTTGTCATAATTATGCCGGCCGCATGATACATGTATGTTGGCCGTGCCAACATCTCTTGTGCACTCGCGTTGACTTTTGTATAATGTGCATGCTAAACCCCTCTAATAATTCTTGACTTCAGTAATGTCCCCCCCCCCCCCCACCCACATTTGAAATGGGATTGACGCCCCTGGTGACTTGTATGACTAATTTACTGCCTAATTCAACATGATCAAACTCGCCAAGCAAATGTCTAAAATCCAACAGGATCCAGCTAATGGTTTTTGTTTGTTTTGTTTGCTGTTGGAGTCCAACTTGGTGTATGTATCACCCAACATAATGCGATTTTGAATGCATTCCGGAATATTCTAAAGACCTAATGCATAAATCCAACAGGTTCCAACTTTGAACTAGTACGATCCTGCTGGATTCAGCAGATAGTTAGGGTTTAATGAAACCAGGCTACATGGAAAAAGAAATTATATTTTGCTCGCGAATAGAGTTGACACCTTAATTAAAGTAAACTGTACACACTATAATGTATCGTGCTGTTTTAACTCACCGATGTGGTAGTATTTAACATGTGGACATTTATATGAACAAGCTGCTATACTGCAACTTCTGAGATTTGAATTTGGGGGTTTTTTTTTTTTATAATGGGTAGTCTGTGGGTAAAGCTGCAGGTTGTGTGTTCGAGTCAAGCCTTGGACTATGGTGCGTCTGCCCTTGGACAAGGCACTTTGTTAATCATTGCTTTACTCTACCTACGAGTGAACCTTTTGAGGGCAGAGATGGTTACTGTGGTTGATTTAGCTGCTTTACGCCAAAATGGCAGCATTTAATTGAGCTATATACTTTCTAGGGGGCTGAGATGGTAATTGGAATGTTTCGTGGGCGCAATGAGCAGGGATACTGACACAGATACTGACAGAGTTGGTAGATATGTGTGCTATATATGAATTGCCTATTATTTTTCATTATTATTAAAACAAAATTATTCTCTTTTCTTTTTAACTGGCTAATTAAGTTTAAACATTTGTATTTTGGAACAACTTCTTCCGCATCCAGACGAAACTGGTTTGTACTACTATTTTGAGGGCCATGGACCAACAACAAATGAGAAAGCCGTACTTCTGAGCCCGACAGTTCCGAGGTCGCAACAAGGCGATGCATGGTGTTTCAGTTTTTGGTACAACATGTATGGCCAGCAGACAGGTAGGAACATGCACGCTATACCGAGAGGCCAAGTCAAAGTGTTATTATCCCCAACCCTTAGAGAGCTTTAATTAGGTAAGTGCGAGGACCCGGTTATTACTGCGTGATAATGACCGGGGGATGACCGCTGGTAATGGATCGAGCCGAAGGCGAGGTCCATTACCAGCGGTCATCCCCCAACCCGGTCATTATCACGCAGTAATAACTGGGTCCTCGCATCTTTAATAAATACCTTTTTAACGAAACAAATGGTGAAAATTGCGCCAAATTTTGTGACTTTCCTTTCGGTAATATTTCCAGCGTTTAGGGGCCATATGTTTTAGCTTATGCATGGTACCCTGTCTCTTAATATGTGTTGTTATTATAACCCATACTTTGAGACCAGACTAGCTGACCACTGATGCCCACCGTGCATAGCAACACGCTAGCGTTAACAGACGACATGCGCATTTTGGAAAATGCCGCGCGTATAGATACAAACGTTGTACGCGTACATTTATAGCGCGCAGTATCAAGATTTGACGCGTCCTTGTTACAAGTAATTACCGTAGAACTGTTGCATTCGGCCAATCATGGGCTTACATGATGCTTGAATAATGCTGGTTCAGGGAACATTTAATCGCTTCTTCTTGAAAGCCGGGTTATTACTAAGGGAATAAATGTGTGTTCGAGAGGTTTTAATCACTCTGTTTAATACCGATTGGAGTCTGGGTGCTGATAATTACCCGAGCCGAAGGCGAGGGTAATTATCAGCACCCAGACTCCAAGCGGTATTAAACAGAGTGATTAATACCGACCGAACACACATTTATTCCCATTCATAAATACCTTTTTTGTAAAATTCAGCCCAAAAAGCCCCGAAAATCACGGAAAATTGTCGCAAGTAAATTTCGGTGTTTCGCCATTCTGTCTTTGTCAAATGACATGTTTCCGCCTCTGTCGCTCTCTACACAATACATACAATAAAGCGTATTTACTGTGAACCAGACTATTACTGCCATTGGCAACCTCGTTCCCAAGGTGTCGAGCTCTTATTATTGGAGACGAGGTATGGTTCAGGGTTGGAAATAAAGTGAGCCCTGGGGACGGAATGTTGTTTCCAGCTAGGTTTAAACACTTCCAGCCATGTCTTTATCGTCCGTTTAATACCGGCCATGTGACGGGCTCTCGACCAATAGGAATGCCTAAACTGTCCCAGGTATTTATGAATACATGATAATCCACTCCACGTGATCGAGTCTCGACCAATCAGAAGCCAGCAACTCTCCTAGGTATTTATTAATACTAAACAAAAAGTGTCCTGAATCCGCCAAAGTCCATCAAAGTTTGTCATGCAAAAAAACTGTTGGTGTATGAGTCCATCAGAATCCACCAGTGTACATTCTTGAGAAATTCCGAATCCATCAACAATCCACCAGCAAAAGTATGATGGAGTCTGACGCGGGATTCTGGATACCATGCTGGCATAAAACATGTTTTGCAGTGTTTCTCCATAGTCTTCAAAATTCATCACTTCAAAATCAGTACTGCTAGGTTTAAAATCCTGAATCCATCAGATTCCACATGTTTGTTCAATATAGAGGTATCCTCTTCCGCCAAACTTCTCTAAAACAGGGGATGGATTTTGATGGATTCAGATATAGGGTTAATGGGCCGCGATACATGTAGAAATTGCTTTAATAAGAGCAGAATCCCTGAGCAAAAGCAAAAGCAAAAGCACACCAAGCAGAACCAAAAGCAAAAGTAAAAGCAATTGTTTAAAAACATACACAACCTTTTGCTTTGACTAACAGCTTTTTCTTAAGCTTGCCTAACAAATCATTAGGTTCTGGGGCCGTAATCACAAAACTGATAATCACAAAAAGATAAGCACCCAACTTATATGCGACTTAGACGACTCTTAATATTTTAACAATATTCTCAAAACATTTTCACTATTGCGCCTCTCTTATTTTCGCAAATTAAATCTAAGTGTGCTCAGACCTGTCTTAAGTCAATTAGTTAAAGTGGGGCACTTGTTAATTGACACCACTACCTAAAAATAATCAAAACATTAATGGCTAGATGCAGTTGACTAATGTTATATCTGCACAAAACAGCTTACGAACGTTTTAGTTGTAGTTGTAGTGGCAGCCAAGACTTACCAGTTCTATTATGAAGAGAGGCAACATCCTCTCATCTTCTGGGATTCCACTGATTGCTAAAAAAAAAATCAATTTTATTGTGAGAACTACAATTTGTTTTTCATCATTTTTTCCTCCAGGTTCCCTAAATGTGTACTTGATTCCCGCGGATACAGTTTTAGGATCACAGACTCCACTCTTCTCTATGACTGGACAACAGACCGGTTTACGAGTGTGGTTACAGGCGATGGTCGATGTTAATCAGACAACTGATTTTATGCTAGTTGTGGAAGCTGTTTATGCAAATGGAAAATATACTGATATTGCAATCGACGATGTAGCCATATCTGAAGGGGCTTGTGTGTCAGGTGAGCAAAAATTTTATTTAAAAAACTAAATCGTTCCTGGTACATTATACGTTAGTTGATTAAGTTGGGACCGATTTCACCAAGTAAAAGGCGGATTGTGGGGGTTAAAGTTGACCGCTGCAAGATTGATCGCTGCAAGATTGATCGCTGCAAGATTGACCGCTGCAAGATTGACCGATGCAAGATTGACCAATGCAATATTGACCGCTGCCTGGTCGACCGCTGTCTGGTCGACCGCTGCCTGCATTAAATTGTCCATTATCTTGGCGGGCAAGATTATTTGTCATGAACCTCGATCGGAGACGGGTTAAGACTGGCATTTGTAGGTGGCACACCTTGATATTTTAAGCCTCGCTTGTTGCGAGCTGGTTGCTGACAGATATTTTAAGGTCTTGCTCGCGTGACGTGTTTAGCTGTCATCCATTTCAAATTTCAGCTAGTCCAATTTAAACGACATCTTAGTTTAATAAAGTAGACTCCGATTGGCTGTCGCATAACGCTGCATACAATTTTCATAAAACTTGCAAGCTAGGATACATCAGACGTTCGTACATGAGCTTTTCACATGTGAATGTCTGATCCTCGGTCTAATTATGTGGACAGACAAATGAAATTAATTAAACAAATATTACAAAGAGCTTGTTACATGCATATATATGTATTAAATTAACATTAAAATAGACAAAGAGAAATAACCAAGCAGCATTCTTAAATAAAAACAACAATTAATAGTGAGGGGCTTTTTTTCGTCTACCATAGATACGAATGTGGATTTTAACTGTGACTTTGAGGAAGGCTATTGTGGATGGAGTCAAGCGACTGACGACGGCGCTAATTGGGCTTTGGAGCGAGGAGCAACTTACTCATCCAACACTGGCCCAGACTTTGATCACACCATTGGTGGTACGTACATGTAGGCGGCCAAAGTAATTGATACTTAAAAAAACATTCAGAAGAGTATAATGTATCTGGTTACTTGATGATTGTGACATCGCTTTGGTATTTAGTTGATGAGGTTCTAAAATTGACCAGGGGCCAATTGTATGAAAACCTAAGATCAACTCATCCAGCATCTACTTGGCGCCCCTCTAGTTTTGCAAGGTCTGTACTAGCTTCTACACATGTTTAGATTGAAATCAAGTTTGTTTTATTAGTTTATTGTACCCAAATTAAAACCAACTCGTCCTGTGCCGTGGTTCTCATGTACACTACCCCAACCTGTCTCTGTATGGGCACAGGGTTGTACCAACATTTTTTTCAGAACGTGTGAAGAAGTATAGCCAAGTCAGAAGTTTTTCCTGAAATAATGGGTTTTTTTAAATAAAAAAGTGAATTTTCCTTGACCCACATTTTCCAGATTTTTTTTTCTCGCAATAACAACAATTTAAAATTTGAAATTTACATTTAGTTTGTCTCCCCAGTAAAATCCCTCATTCTCCCATGATAATTTCATATTGCCTCTATATTTTACAGGGGAGAGCGGAACCTATCTGTTCTTTGAAAGCAATAAAATCAATAGTGGTGCTACTGCGGTCTTGTTAAGTCCTGTTCTGAAAAACCTAACCGAAATCAGTTTCTGGTACAACATGCGTGGGTCTGACATAGGTAAGTGGGTTGTAATGGTGGTTGGTTTTACCTAACTTAAAAAAACAAATTTGATGTTGAACTTAATTGCATTATAACACACCTCTTGCTAGTTCTGTATTCTGGTTGGCTTAAACACGGTCACTGGGGGTTAACTAATATAGGCTAGTGCATGATAGTTGCGCCACCGTGAATTTGCGCCAACTGCAAATATGTAATATTACATATTAGTAGATTCAGCAGGAAATGCATGGGAGAGTATGTCAGAAAGTTGTGAGTGAAGATGGGACAGTATTTAAATAGACGGTGTGTATCATATAAATAAAAATATAAAATTCAGTTTTTATCAGTTGGTTTTGAAACTCATTGTTAGTTTTTGAATTTTTAAAACATTCTTTTTAGAAATGTATGCTTATGATAATGCTATCAAAAGAACTAATTAATAAATTTGCTTTAATCTTTGCTTATCCTAAGAATACATAGCCTAACGTTAATGTTAGGTTGAGATTTTGTTAACCAGTTCGCGCGGGATTATTTTAACATCACCGAGCCGAGGATTATTTTCAACGAAACTCGATCCGAGGTAGTTTCAAGCCGATGGTACCGGGAAGCACACCCCCGCATTTCCGGCCTTGCTCGCTGCTGACAGACATTTCCGGCCTTGCTCGTCAGGTGACGTGTTTATTAGAAAACTTTTGCGTGTATACGTCTTCTGGCGCGAACTGGTTAACATTGTTACTTATGTCCAACTTTAACATGTTTTATAAGACTACATTTTCCAAATTGTAGCAATTCCCTTTGAATGAACAATAACTTAATTTTGTAATCAGCTTTTTATATCTCGATCACAACAAAAAGGTTATGATCCACTGTTTGCGCCTACATTACAATGCACCAGACAATGTCAGATGGCCCACCGTGAGACACAGGCAAAATACAGTTCCCACAATGCACTTTGAGAAATAGACTCATTGTCTTGCCTGTAATGTCAATCCCACAGGCCCACAATGCATTGGCCAGCACACAAAAAAACTAAACAAAACAAAAGTGAAATTGGTGCAGACATTTTTTGAATTGGGGGGTCAATTAACATTTGTTGAATGTTTCCTCAGGTGATCTCAATGTGTTTGTGACGCCAGTTAGTGGCAACATAAGCCAAGGGTATTTGATCTTCTCTCGAAGCGGTGAGCAAACGGACAGGACAACTTGGCTACAGGCCATGGTAGCGTTGACCAATCTGCCGGCAAACTGCAGGATTGCATTTGAAGCATCAACTGAGTCTGACACATCTAGAGGCGACATTGCCATCGATGATATAGAAATCTTGGTGCAAGGTCAGTTGTGTTCATTTTTTACACAATTGGAGGTGACATTGCCATTGATGATATAGAAATCTTGGTGCAAGGTCAGTTGTATTCATTGTTGACACATTTAGAGGTGACGTTGCCATCGATGATAGAGAAAGCATGGTGCAAGGTTTGTTGTATTCATTCCTAACACATTTAAAGGCAATATTGCCATCTGTCAGATCCAGTACCTTCCTCTAATAATATTCAAAGACAATGGAAAATAAAACAATGTCCACGATTCTTCTCGACTCTGAATTAATTTAATACATTAAATCCACCCCTTTAAAAATTACCTCAAGCTTAATTTACTATATTTATAATTACATGTATAGATGAAAAGTAATTTATCCACGAAGGTCAAATTACAGTAAAATATATTAATTAATCCAATTAATTGAATCTACCCAAGATTCACAAACAGTCTCCCCAACTATTATTAATTCAAGTTCACTAAACTGAAATAGTACACAACTATTTAAACTTCACAAATTTTCCCAATAATTTTTACAACATTTAAAATGTCTACTCCAACTTCTGCAGGGTTTATATCCAAACAAGGTAAATTATTTTAACTTCTGGTGACGTCTCACGTCCTCACTCGATACGTCAAAACCACTTTAGCAGCAAGCTTCTATTCAGTTCACTCCTGATTAAGCACCTAGCACAGACCCGGCAGCTGCATACAAGCTTCGCTTGACTTCAAAGTCTTGCGGCATCCTTTGCGCTCATATCATCCAGCATCGCCTCTAAGGACCAGAGTAGGCCGTCTGCAAATTCATAAATCAATTAAACTTTCGCAATAATTGTTGAGTCACTGTTCAAAATACCCACTGAATCAAGAATTATTTGGCTAATATACATTATCTCAAACAATTCAAATTTTAGATTCAATCCTCAATACTGGTGAATCTCACATCAATAAATATAAATCAGGAAAACCAATATTTCTTTCCTTTTATTTATAAAGTATGGAAACAATTAAATTCTTCAACTTACGGATGCTGGTCAATGTTGCCGACATGTCTCCTCCCGCCAAAGTTAAAACACCGTCAGGCAAAACTTGCTTAAAGAAGCACTCAAAATACTTGTACTCATCTGCACAGCGAATTTACAAGCCAGATTGCTTGCAAGAGTTACCATAGGGTCTGAAATACCCTAGAGTATAACAACTGTTTTGCTGCAGCAACAGAGTGCACGGCGCGTCCACACAGATAGGAATCTTGGAGACAACTCCCTCACTTACTTTCATTTCAATTCCAACAACCTTGCATCAATTTACATCTCATTTCTAACACTCATTCAAACTTAACTTTATTTCATTCTTATTTAAACTCACACTAATGAATATTCAAAATATCTCCATCACCAGACAACTGGTGACACTAGGTATATGTATGGTGTATGTGGAGATCATTATAAGAACATGTTGTAGACTATATGGATGGTATTTCTCTTGGCCAGTCAACCACGGATTGATATGGGTTTGGGCTCTGACCCACTTATACATGGATACAGGTTTTTTTAAATGCACAATTATTTACACAGAGTATTAAATATAAGGAAAAGGTGGTTTTATTGTGACACCATCGATGGTATAGAAATCTTGGTGCAAGGTTTGTTGTATCTATTTGACACATTTAGAGGCAATATTGCCACCGATGATATAGAAATCTTGGTGCAAGGTTGGTTGTATTCATTGTTGACACATTAAGAGGTGACAATGCCATCGATGATATAGAAATCTTGGTACAAGGTCTGTTGTATTCATTGTTGACACAAGAGGTGACAATGCCATTGATGATATAGAAATCTTGGCGCATGGTCTGTTGTATTTAATTTCGACACATTTTTGACACATTAGGTGGCCGTTGGCCAAATCCTGACCCCAACTGACCATTGGCCAAATTAAATGGATCAACAGTGCGAGAGCAGAATTATTTAGTAATTTAAAAAACAATTACCCCTATTGACCATTATGTGACCGTTGGCCAAATTCTGACCATTAGGTGACCATTGGCAAAATAATTGGATAAAGACTGCGAGAAAAGAAGCATTTCGTAATCTTTAAACAAATTATCCCCACTGACCATTAGGTGACATTGGCAAAGTTTTCTGACCCAACTGACCATTAGGTGTCCATTGGCCAAATTAATTGGATTGAGGCAGTGAGTACCCTTCGATTTGAACACAAGTTAAAAAATTGGAGGATTTTTGAGGATTGAGGAAGTGGTTACCCTTTGATTTGAAGGCAAGTTAAACAAATTGAGGATTTTTGAGGATTGAGGATGAATGCATTTTTTTTAGTAGGGCAATCCAAGAATAGTGGAGGATTTAGGACGGTTGCTAGCAAAAAGGGCCCAGGGGGTTAGGGGTAAAGTATGTTGCCGATCCTTAAGGCCGAGTAAAATAAAGAGTGCAAATCCTCGGCTATCTTTACACAATCTCACATTTGGTCTACTTTTAAAAAGCTCACGTAAAAATTCTAACCTAAAACCTTGTTCATTTTGGACAACATAGATCAAAAGTAAGGTCATTATAGTAAAAACAATACAAATAGTTAGACACCATTTATACTTTTGAGGAACTGGACATATCAAGTTCAATTTCTTTTTCATAGCCAAATGGTTTTCTTTTAAAAAGCACATGCATCAATTCTAACCTAGAGCCCTGTTCATTTATACAAAATACTTAAAAAGTCAAGGTCCTTATGGTTAAAACCATAGAAATATTTAAACTTTTGAGGAACTGGACATATCAAGTTCAAATTTGGTATGAGTTGGGTTTGGTGTTCTGTGGAACTCTTTTTTAGTCCCTGAATAGTCAACTTTGCGTAGAATTGTTTGTCAGCACACCGGTCTTGTTTGTTTTGTTGTAGATACTGAATCTCCAGTAGTCATCTGTCCCAACAGTGTCCCGTCAATGAGTACAGACCCTGGCATGTCAACTGCCATTGTGACATGGTCATCAATGCCATCGGCTAGTGACAATGTGGACGTATTTGATACCAGTAACATCACATGTTACGATGACGCAGGCATCATTGTGAATTCAAATGGAGCTTATGCATTGGGTTTGACGACAGTGACATGCAATGCTACTGATGTCGCTGGCAATGAAGGGCTTTGTCAATTTACCATCACAGTCATAGGTACGTTTGTTTTTATATGAAAATCACTGGATCCTCCACTGACAGTGGATGATTTTTTTGGTCACATTCTTTGAGTTTCTAAAGTATGTCGCCGATCCTTCAGGCCGAGTAAAATAGAGTGCAAATCCTTGGCTATGTTTACACAATCTCACATTTGAAAAAATAAGGCCAAATGGTCTACTTTTAAAAAGTTCGCGTAAAAATTCTAACCTAGAACCCTGTTCATTTTGGACAACATACATGTTGGTCAAAAGTCAAGGTCATTATTGTAAAAACAATAGAAATAGTTGGACACCATTTAAACTTTTGAGGAACTGGACATATCAAGTTTATATTTGGTAAATATAGGTCTTGGAGTTCTCTAGCTCGAACTCTTTTTTTTAGTCCCTGAATAGTCAACTTCACTGGGCATTCTTGTTTGTCAGCTAACCGGTCTTGTTTGTTTTGTTGTAGATACTGAATCTCCAGTAGTCATCTGTCCCAACAGTGTCCCGTCAATGAGTACAGACCCTGGCATGTCAACTGCCATTGTGACATGGTCATCAATGCCATCGGCTAGTGACAATGTGGACGTATTTGATACCAGTAACATCACGTGTTACGATGACGCAGGCATCATTGTGAATTCAAATGAAGCTTATGCATTGGGTCTGACGACAGTGACATGCAATGCTACTGATGTCGCTGGCAATGAAGGGTTTTGTCAATTTACCATTACAGTCATAGGTACGTTTGTTTTTATATGAAAATCACTGGATCCTCCTCTGACAGAGGATGATTTTTTTGGTCACATTCTTTGAGTTTCTAAAGTATGTCGCCGATCCTTCAGGCCGAGTAAAATAGAGTGCAAATCCTTGGCTATGTTTACACAATCTCACATTAAAAAAAAAAGCCAAATGGTCTATTTTTAAAAAGGTCGCGTACAAATTCTAACCTAGAACCCTGTTCATTTAGGACAACATACATGTTGGTCAAAAGTCAAGGTCATTATGGTAAAAACAATAGAAATAGTTGGACACCATTTAAACTTTTGAGGAACTGGACATATCAAGTTCATGTTTGGTATAAATAGGTCTTGGACTTCTCTAGCTAGAACTCTTTTTTTTTTAGTCCCTGAATAGTCAACTTCACTGGGCATTCTTGTTTGTCAGCTAACCGGTCTTGTTTGTTTTGTTGTAGATGCTGAATCTCCAGTAGTCATCTGTCCCAACAGTGTCCCGTCAATGAGTACAGACCATGGCATGTCAACTGCCATTGTGACATGGTCATCAATGCCATCGGCTAGTGACAATGTGGACGTATTTGATACCAGTAACATCGCTTGTTACGATGACGCAGGCATCATTGTGAATTCAAATGAAGCTTATGCATTGGGTCTGACGACAGTGACATGCAATGCTACTGATGTCGATGGCAATGAAGGGTTTTGTCAATTTACCATCACAGTCATAGGTACGTTTGTTTTTATATGAAAATCAATGGATCCTCCACTGACAGGGGATGATTTTTTTGGTCACATTCTTTGAGTTTCTAAAGTATGTCGCCGATCCTTCAGGCCGAGTAAAATAGAGTGCAAATCCTTGGCTATGTTTACACACTCTCGCATTTAAAAAAAAAAAGGCCAAATGGTCTATTTTTAAAAAGGTCGCGTAAAAATTCTAACCTAGAACCCTGTTCATTTTGGACAACATACATGTTGGTCAAAAGTCAAGTTCATTATGGTAAAAACAATAGAAATACTTGGACACCATTTAAACTTTTGAGGAACTGGACATATCAAGTTCATATTTGGTATAAATAGGTCTTGTAGTTCTCTAGCTAGAACTCTTTCTTTTAGTCCCTGAATAGTCAACTTCACTGGGCATTCTTGTTTGTCAGCTAACCGGTCTTGTTTGTTTTGTTGTAGATACTGAATCTCCAGTAGTCATCTGTCCCAACAGTGTCCCGTCAATGAGTACAGACCCTGGCATGTCAACTGCCATTGTGACATGGTCATCAATGCCATCGGCTAGTGACAATGTGGACGTATTTGATACCAGTAACATCACATGTTACGATGACGCAGGCATCATTGTGAATTCAAATGGAGCTTATGCATTGGGTCTGACGACAGTGACATGCAATGCTACTGATGCCGCTGGCAATGAAGGGTTTTGTCAATTTACCATCACAGTCGTAGGTACGTTTGTTTTATATCAAAATCAATGGATCCTCCACTGACAGAGGATGATTTTTTTGGTCACATTCTTTGAGTTTCTAAAGTATGTCGCCGATCCTTCAGGCCGAGTAAAATAGAGTGCAAATCCTTGGCTATGTTTACACAATCTCACATTTAAAAAAAAAAGGCCAAATGGTCTACTTTTAAAAAGGTCGCGTAAAAATTCTAACCTATTACCCTGTTTATTTTGGACAACATACATGTTGGTCAAAAGTCAAGGTCATTATGGTAAAAACAATAGAAATAGTTGGACACCATTTAAACTTTTGAGGAACTGGACATATCAAGTTCATATTTGGTATAAATAGGTCTTGGAGTTCTCTAGCTAGAACTCTTTTTTTTTGGTCCCTGAATAGTCAACTTCACTGGGCATTGTTGTTTGTCAGCTAACCGGTCTTGTTTGTTTTGTTGTAGATACTGAATCTCCAGTAGTCATCTGTCCCAACAGTGTCCCGTCAATGAGTACAGACCATGGCATGTCAACTGCCATTGTGACATGGTCATCAATGCCATCGGCTAGTGACAATGTGGACGTATTTGATACCAGTAACATCACATGTTACGATGACGCAGGCATCATTGTGAATTCAAGTGGAGCTTATGCATTGGGTTTGACGACAGTGACATGCAATGCTACTGATGTCGCTGGCAATGAAGGGTTTTGTCAATTTACCATCACAGTCATAGGTAGGTTTGTTTTTATATTAAAATTCAATGGATCCTCCACTGAAAGAGGATGATTTTTTTTTGGTCACATTCTTTGAGTTTCTAAAGTATGTCGCCGATCCTTCAGGCCGAGTAAAATAGAGTGCAAATCCTTGGCTATGTTTACACACTCTCCCATTAAAAAAAAAAAGCCAAATGGTCTATTTTTAAAAAGGTCGCGTACAAATTCTAACCTAGAACCCTGTTCATTTAGGACAACATACATGTTGGTCAAAAGTCGAGGTCATTATGGTAAAAACAATAGAAATAGTTGGACACCATTTAAACTTTTGAGGAACTGGACATATCAAGTTCATATTTGGTATAAATAGGTCTTGGACTTCTCTAGCTAGAACTCTTTTTTTTTTAGTCCCTGAATAGTCAACTTCACTGGGCATTCTTGTTTGTCAGCTAACCGGTCTTGTTTGTTTTGTTGTAGATGCTGAATCTCCAGTAGTCATCTGTCCCAACAGTGTCCCGTCAATGAGTACAGACCATGGCATGTCAACTGCCATTGTGACATGGTCATCAATGCCATCAGCTAGTGACAATGTGGACGTATTTGATACCAGTAACATCACATGTTACGATGACGCAGGCATCATTGTGAATTCAAATGGAGCTTATGCATTGGGTTTGACGACAGTGACATGCAATGCTACTGATGTCGATGGCAATGAAGGGTTTTGTCAATTTACCATCACAGTCATAGGTACGTTTGTTTTATATCAAAATCAATGGATCCTCCTCTGACAGAGGATGATTTTTTTGGTCACATTCTTTGAGTTTCTAAAGTATGTCGCCGATCCTTCAGGCAGAGTAAAATAGAGTGCAAATCCTTGGCTATGTTTACACAATCTCACATTTAAAAAAAAAAGGCCAAATGGTCTACTTTTAAAAAGTTCGCGTAAAAATTCTAACCTAGAACCCTGTTCATTTTGGACAACATACATGTTGGTCAAAAGTCAAGGTCATTATTGTAAAAACAATAGAAATAGTTGGACACCATTTAAACTTTTGAGGAACTGGACATATCAAGTTCATATTTGGTAAATATAGGTCTTGGAGTTCTCTAGCTAGAACTCTTTTTTTTTAGTCCCTGAATAGTCAACTTCACTGGGCATTCTTGTTTGTCAGCTAACCGGTCTTGTTTGTTTTGTTGTAGATACTGAATCTCCAGTAGTCATCTGTCCCAACAGTGTCCCGTCAATGAGTACAGACCCTGGCATGTCAACTGCCATTGTGACATGGTCATCAATGCCATCGGCTAGTGACAATGTGGACGTATTTGATACCAGTAACATCACGTGTTACGATGACGCAGGCATCATTGTGAATTCAAATGAAGCTTATGCATTGGGTCTGACGACAGTGACATGCAATGCTACTGATGTCGCTGGCAATGAAGGGTTTTGTCAATTTACCATTACAGTCATAGGTACGTTTGTTTTTATATGAAAATCACTGGATCCTCCTCTGACAGAGGATGATTTTTTTGGTCACATTCTTTGAGTTTCTAAAGTATGTCGCCGATCCTTCAGGCCGAGTAAAATAGAGTGCAAATCCTTGGCTATGTTTACACAATCTCACATTAAAAAAAAAAAGCCAAATGGTCTATTTTTAAAAAGGTCGCGTACAAATTCTAACCTAGAACCCTGTTCATTTAGGACAACATACATGTTGGTCAAAAGTCAAGGTCATTATGGTAAAAACAATAGAAATACTTGGACACCATTTAAACTTTTGAGGAACTGGACATATCAAGTTCATATTTGGTATAAATAGGTCTTGTAGTTCTCTAGCTAGAACTCTTTCTTTTAGTCCCTGAATAGTCAACTTCACTGGGCATTCTTGTTTGTCAGCTAACCGGTCTTGTTTGTTTTGTTGTAGATACTGAATCTCCAGTAGTCATCTGTCCCAACAGTGTCCCGTCAATGAGTACAGACCCTGGCATGTCAACTGCCATTGTGACATGGTCATCAATGCCATCGGCTAGTGACAATGTGGACGTATTTGATACCAGTAACATCACGTGTTACGATGACGCAGGCATCATTGTGAATTCAAATGAAGCTTATGCATTGGGTCTGACGACAGTGACATGCAATGCTACTGATGTCGCTGGCAATGAAGGGTTTTGTCAATTTACCATCACAGTCGTAGGTACGTTTGTTTTATATCAAAATCAATGGATCCTCCACTGACAGAGGATGATTTTTTTGGTCACATTCTTTGAGTTTCTAAAGTATGTCGCCGATCCTTCAGGCCGAGTAAAATAGAGTGCAAATCCTTGGCTATGTTTACACAATCTCACATTTAAAAAAAAAAGGCCAAATGGTCTACTTTTAAAAAGGTCGCGTAAAAATTCTAACCTATTACCCTGTTTATTTTGGACAACATACATGTTGGTCAAAAGTCAAGGTCATTATGGTAAAAACAATAGAAATAGTTGGACACCATTTAAACTTTTGAGGAACTGGACATATCAAGTTCATATTTGGTATAAATAGGTCTTGGAGTTCTCTAGCTAGAACTCTTTTTTTTTGGTCCCTGAATAGTCAACTTCACTGGGCATTGTTGTTTGTCAGCTAACCGGTCTTGTTTGTTTTGTTGTAGATACTGAATCTCCAGTAGTCATCTGTCCCAACAGTGTCCCGTCAATGAGTACAGACCATGGCATGTCAACTGCCATTGTGACATGGTCATCAATGCCATCGGCTAGTGACAATGTGGACGTATTTGATACCAGTAACATCACATGTTACGATGACGCAGGCATCATTGTGAATTCAAGTGGAGCTTATGCATTGGGTTTGACGACAGTGACATGCAATGCTACTGATGTCGCTGGCAATGAAGGGTTTTGTCAATTTACCATCACAGTCATAGGTAGGTTTGTTTTTATATTAAAATTCAATGGATCCTCCACTGAAAGAGGATGATTTTTTTTTGGTCACATTCTTTGAGTTTCTAAAGTATGTCGCCGATCCTTCAGGCCGAGTAAAATAGAGTGCAAATCCTTGGCTATGTTTACACACTCTCCCATTAAAAAAAAAAGCCAAATGGTCTATTTTTAAAAAGGTCGCGTACAAATTCTAACCTAGAACCCTGTTCATTTAGGACAACATACATGTTGGTCAAAAGTCGAGGTCATTATGGTAAAAACAATAGAAATACTTGGACACCATTTAAACTTTTGAGGAACTGGACATATCAAGTTCATATTTGGTATAAATAGGTCTTGGACTTCTCTAGCTAGAACTCTTTTTTTTTTAGTCCCTGAATAGTCAACTTCACTGGGCATTCTTGTTTGTCAGCTAACCGGTCTTGTTTGTTTTGTTGTAGATACTGAATCTCCAGTAGTCATCTGTCCCAACAGTGTCCCGTCAATGAGTACAGACCATGGCATGTCAACTGCCATTGTGACATGGTCATCAATGCCATCAGCTAGTGACAATGTGGACGTATTTGATACCAGTAACATCACATGTTACGATGACGCAGGCATCATTGTGAATTCAAATGGAGCTTATGCATTGGGTTTGACGACAGTGACATGCAATGCTACTGATGTCGATGGCAATGAAGGGTTTTGTCAATTTACCATCACAGTCATAGGTACGTTTGTTTTATATCAAAATCAATGGATCCTCCTCTGACAGAGGATGATTTTTTTGGTCACATTCTTTGAGTTTCTAAAGTATGTCGCCGATCCTTCAGGCAGAGTAAAATAGAGTGCAAATCCTTGGCTATGTTTACACAATCTCACATTTAAAAAAAAAAGGCCAAATGGTCTACTTTTAAAAAGTTCGCGTAAAAATTCTAACCTAGAACCCTGTTCATTTTGGACAACATACATGTTGGTCAAAAGTCAAGGTCATTATTGTAAAAACAATAGAAATAGTTGGACACCATTTAAACTTTTGAGGAACTGGACATATCAAGTTCATATTTGGTAAATATAGGTCTTGGAGTTCTCTAGCTAGAACTCTTTTTTTTTAGTCCCTGAATAGTCAACTTCACTGGGCATTCTTGTTTGTCAGCTAACCGGTCTTGTTTGTTTTGTTGTAGATACTGAATCTCCAGTAGTCATCTGTCCCAACAGTGTCCCGTCAATGAGTACAGACCCTGGCATGTCAACTGCCATTGTGACATGGTCATCAATGCCATCGGCTAGTGACAATGTGGACGTATTTGATACCAGTAACATCACGTGTTACGATGACGCAGGCATCATTGTGAATTCAAATGAAGCTTATGCATTGGGTCTGACGACAGTGACATGCAATGCTACTGATGTCGCTGGCAATGAAGGGTTTTGTCAATTTACCATTACAGTCATAGGTACGTTTGTTTTTATATGAAAATCACTGGATCCTCCTCTGACAGAGGATGATTTTTTTGGTCACATTCTTTGAGTTTCTAAAGTATGTCGCCGATCCTTCAGGCCGAGTAAAATAGAGTGCAAATCCTTGGCTATGTTTACACAATCTCACATTAAAAAAAAAAAGCCAAATGGTCTATTTTTAAAAAGGTCGCGTACAAATTCTAACCTAGAACCCTGTTCATTTAGGACAACATACATGTTGGTCAAAAGTCAAGGTCATTATGGTAAAAACAATAGAAATACTTGGACACCATTTAAACTTTTGAGGAACTGGACATATCAAGTTCATATTTGGTATAAATAGGTCTTGTAGTTCTCTAGCTAGAACTCTTTCTTTTAGTCCCTGAATAGTCAACTTCACTGGGCATTCTTGTTTGTCAGCTAACCGGTCTTGTTTGTTTTGTTGTAGATACTGAATCTCCAGTAGTCATCTGTCCCAACAGTGTCCCGTCAATGAGTACAGACCCTGGCATGTCAACTGCCATTGTGACATGGTCATCAATGCCATCGGCTAGTGACAATGTGGACGTATTTGATACCAGTAACATCACGTGTTACGATGACGCAGGCATCATTGTGAATTCAAATGAAGCTTATGCATTGGGTCTGACGACAGTGACATGCAATGCTACTGATGTCGCTGGCAATGAAGGGTTTTGTCAATTTACCATTACAGTCATAGGTACGTTTGTTTTTATATGAAAATCACTGGATCCTCCTCTGACAGAGGATGATTTTTTTGGTCACATTCTTTGAGTTTCTAAAGTATGTCGCCGATCCTTCAGGCAGAGTAAAATAGAGTGCAAATCCTTGGCTATGTTTACACAATCTCACATTTAAAAAAAAAAGGCCAAATGGTCTACTTTTAAAAAGGTCGCGTAAAAATTCTAACCTAGAACCCTGTTCATTTTGGACAACATACATGTTGGTCAAAAGTCAAGGTCATTATGGTAAAAACAATAGAAATAGTTGGACACCATTTAAACTTTTGAGGAACTGGACATATCAAGTTCATATTTGGTATAAATAGGTCTTGTAGTTCTCTAGCTAGAACTCTTTCTTTTAGTCCCTGAATAGTCAACTTCACTGGGCATTCTTGTTTGTCAGCTAACCGGTCTTGTTTGTTTTGTTGTAGATACTGAATCTCCAGTAGTCATCTGTCCCAACAGTGTCCCGTCAATGAGTACAGACCCTGGCATGTCAACTGCCATTGTGACATGGTCATCAATGCCATCGGCTAGTGACAATGTGGACGTATTTGATACCAGTAACATCACGTGCTACGATGACGCAGGCATCATTGTGAATTCAAATGAAGCTTATGCATTGGGTCTGACGACAGTGACATGCAATGCTACTGATGTCGCTGGCAATGAAGGGTTTTGTCAATTTACCATTACAGTCATAGGTACGTTTGTTTTTATATCAAAATCAATGGATCCTCCACTGACAGAGGATGATTTTTTTGGTCACATTCTTTGAGTTTCTAAAGTATGTCGCCGATCCTTCAGGCAGAGTAAAATAGAGTGCAAATTTTTGGCTATGTTTACACAATCTCACATTTAAAAAAAAAAGGCCAAATGGTCTACTTTTAAAAAGGTCGCGTAAAAATTCTAACCTAGAACCCTGTTCATTTTGGACAACATACATGTTGGTCAAAAGTCAAGGTCATTATGGTAAAAACAATAGAAATAGTTGGACACCATTTAAACTTTTGAGGAACTGGACATATCAAGTTCATATTTGGTATAAATAGGTCTTGGAGTTCTCTAGCTAGAACTCTTTTTTTTTGGTCCCTGAATAGTCAACTTCACTGGGCATTCTTGTTTGTCAGCTAACCGGTCTTGTTTGTTTTGTTGTAGATACTGAATCTCCAGTAGTCATCTGTCCCAACAGTGTCCCGTCAATGAGTACAGACCATGGCATGTCAACTGCCATTGTGACATGGTCATCAATGCCATCGGCTAGTGACAATGTGGACGTATTTGATACCAGTAACATCACATGTTACGATGACGCAGGCATCATTGTGAATTCAAGTGGAGCTTATGCATTGGGTTTGACGACAGTGACATGCAATGCTACTGATGTCGCTGGCAATGAAGGGTTTTGTCAATTTACCATCACAGTCATAGGTAGGTTTGTTTTTATATTAAAATTCAATGGATCCTCCACTGAAAGAGGATGATTTTTTTTGGTCACATTCTTTGAGTTTCTAAAGTATGTCGCCGATCCTTCAGGCCGAGTAAAATAGAGTGCAAATCCTTGGCTATGTTTACACACTCTCCCATTAAAAAAAAAAAGCCAAATGGTCTATTTTTAAAAAGGTCGCGTACAAATTCTAACCTAGAACCCTGTTCATTTTGGACAACATACATGTTGGTCAAAAGTCAAGGTCATTATTGTAAAAACAATAGAAATAGTTGGACACCATTTAAACTTTTGAGGAACTGGACATATCAAGTTCATATTTGGTATAAATAGGTCTTGGACTTCTCTAGCTAGAACTCTTTTTTTTTTAGTCCCTGAATAGTCAACTTCACTGGGCATTCTTGTTTGTCAGCTAACCGGTCTTGTTTGTTTTGTTGTAGATGCTGAATCTCCAGTAGTCATCTGTCCCAACAGTGTCCCGTCAATGAGTACAGACCATGGCATGTCAACTGCCATTGTGACATGGTCATCAATGCCATCGGCTAGTGACAATGTGGACGTATTTGATACCAGTAACATCACATGTTACGATGACGCAGGCATCATTGTGAATTCAAATGGAGCTTATGCATTGGGTTTGACGACAGTGACATGCAATGCTACTGATGTCGATGGCAATGAAGGGTTTTGTCAATTTACCATCACAGTCATAGGTACGTTTGTTTTTATATCAAAATCAATGGATCCTCCACTGACAGGGGATGATTTTTTTGGTCACATTCTTTGAGTTTCTAAAGTATGTCGCCGATCCTTCAGGCCGAGTAAAATAGAGTGCAAATCCTTGGCTATGTTTACACACTCTCACATTTAAAAAAAAAAGGCCAAATGGTCTATTTTTAAAAAGGTCGCGTAAAAATTCTAACCTAGAACCCTGTTCATTTTGGACAACATACATGTTGGTCAAAAGTCAAGTTCATTATGGTAAAAACAATAGAAATACTTGGACACCATTTAAACTTTTGAGGAACTGGACATATCAAGTTCATATTTGGTATAAATAGGTCTTGGACTTCTCTAGCTAGAACTCTTTTTTTTTAGTCCCTGAATAGTCAACTTCACTGGGCATTTTTGTTTGTCAGCTAACCGGTCTTGTTTGTTTTGTTGTAGATACTGAATCTCCAGTGGTCATCTGTCCCAACAGTGTCCCGTCAATGAGTACAGACCATGGCATGTCAACTGCCATTGTGACATGGTCATCAATGCCATCGGCTAGTGACAATGTGGACGTATTTGATACCAGTAACATCACATGTTACGATGACGCAGGCATCATTGTGAATTCAAATGAAGCTTATGCATTGGGTCTGACAACAGTGACATGCAATGCTACTGATGTCGCTGGCAATGAAGGGTTTTGTCAATTTACCATTACAGTCATAGGTACGTTTGTTTTTATATGAAAATCACTGGATCCTCCTCTGACAGAGGATGATTTTTTTGGTCACATTCTTTGAGTTTCTAAAGTATGTCGCCGATCCTTCAGGCCGAGTAAAATAGAGTGCAAATCCTTGGCTATGTTTACACAATCTCACATTTAAAAAAAAAGCTAAATGGTGTACTTTTAAAGAGCGTAGAAATTCTAACCTAGAACCCTGTTCATTTTGGACAACATAGGTCAGAAGTCAAGGTCATTTAACCCCTTGACGCCTCGGACCGCCCTTGCACAAGCTCTCTCAAATACCAATTTGTCGTTAGTCTAATAAATAAAGTTTTTATTTCATTCCCAGTGCTTTGTTGATCCAATTACCGGTATTTCAGGATTTTGATTCTTTTTTCATAAACTTGCTTTTAGATGCTGAGCGTCCTGAGTTACTGTGTCTAGCTTATGTCGGCAACAGCACGGATCCTGGTCAGAATTCCTCTGTTGTCTTCTGGGAAGATCTCACGTTCACCGACAATGCCGGTGTAGTTACAAATGAGAGCTCTCACAGTCCGGGTGACATTTTTCCCCTGGGAAACACCACCGTTACCTACACAGTCGTTGACAGCGCCGGCAATATGGCCAACTGTTCGTTTCTTGTTAGTGTTGAAGGTAAGCTTCTCAGGGGTTAGTGCCAGTGATAGTGGAAAGTCACTCCTGCTCATTACTCAAAATGGAGGGTGTAAATCGACCTTTAGATCTTACAAATGTCGATGATGTGCATTTTAGGGATCAAACACATAAGACTGTTATACTGTCAAGCGCAAGAAGTCTGTTGAGTGGGGGTGTACGAACATTTTATACGTACTGTGGACCTACGAATAATTGACATCTACGAGATTCTGAAAGAGGTTACGGATTGTGGCCTTTCACACGTCCGCAGTCAGTTTAGCCCTTTCTAAAAAAAGAGCTGTCGAGGGAAAATGGGGTTATGAATATCTGGGGGAAAATAAAGGAGAACACCTGAATCTAAATTTGGGGTTCACAAAAATATCTGGAAGCGAGAAAAATGAGTATTTACCAAACGTTGTATTAACTACACGAATACAAAGTAATGTACATGTACACCTAGTTTTGGTGTTAATTAAAAATTGTTCTTTTTAAAGCAAACATAATTCTAATTATTTCCTACAAACATTTCAGATTATGTTCTTTTTTTTTGAAAAATGAAGTGAGCAAAACATGATTTTGTCCCCATAAAATATGTATTTTACACTTTTTCAAAGTTAAAGTTAGGGTGTCCCGTGCTTTTTTCAAAATCTCAAGAACATAAAATTTGCACCATACATGCAAGTCATTGCAAATACTTTCTGCTTTTATTTCGTGAACTTGAGTGCTATTAGCCTTCACTCGAGTTGAGTTAAGTCTTCTGAGGAGGGAGTCGAGTCTAGTCATTTGCCTGCAGTGACTTGAGTCAACTCATATACCCATCGAGATTCGAGTTGTCGCTCAAAAATATGACTTGAGTCGGACTCAATTCAAGACACTGATTCGAGTCATTACAACTCTGGTTAATGGTCATTTACAGATACAGAGGCTCCACTTTTCAGCAGCTGTTTGAGCCTTACGATTGAAGCGAATCCTGGACAAGCCACATCCAGCCAGCGATGGATGCTACCTGAAGCCTTCGATAATGTAGCGGTGACAATGAACAGCTCTACCCACCAACCTGATGACAGTCTGCCCTTGGGACTGACTCCGGTGACGTACATTGTTTACGACGCTGCTGGAAACAATGCTACCTGCAATTTCGATATAACTGTTGAAGGTAAAAACTGTTTTTAATGTCACGCCGAGTCTTTGGGCTGCATATTTGCAAAAGTTGAACACATTTCAACTCCAGTAGATTTTTGCAGCAAATGCCTCATGATGTAAACATGGCATCGATTTGCTTTTGCATGAAAAATGAACCGGCCTTTAGACATCGTGATTAAATTTTGGGCTGTCCCAATTTTTAGGGGAGGAAGCCCCCCCACAAAAATTAAGTAAACCTCCAGGAAAATGAGATTTTCTTCCCATTTGCTGATTGGACCTAAACTGGTATCATTTTTTATGTTAAGAATGCCGGAAAAAATCTTGGTAATTTGTTTTAAAAAGAGCAGTATAAACATTCTTCTTCTTTCGTATGATGATGAGCAGCTTAACGTGTTACTACATACATCGGTTTGATGACATTAGTTAAAACAGGGTGGACCGCGTGAAGGTTGTCATCTCCCCCACTCCAGTATAAACATTGACGAACTTACACCAAATATTCACTAGTCCAGGGACGTGTAGGCACCCTGGTAAGGTGGATATTTGGAGAATATTTCAAAGCATGTTTGGTTATCACAGACACAACTGAACACGCTAGCATGAGTTAAGTGGCGCCTCAGCATAGTAGTGCCTTAGTCCAAAACCGGTGGACCCATATGCCAGTCTGTCCTGGAGTATAAGCATAATCTTAAACATTTCAAAGTAGCAGCATAAAACTTCAACGAATGACTAACAAATAAAATGGAATTTGCATCGAGGTAATTTTAATATCAATATTGTATTTTGCCCTTTACAGATGTATTTTTTGTTCAGTGCTGCTCTGAGTTGTGAGAGACTTTAGCATGAGTAAGCAGGGGGTTGTAGGGTCGAGTCGTACCCGAGTAGATTGTGAATTTTTCTCACAACTTGGGACAACATAGTCTATGGAATCACTGCTATTATAGAGCTTCTATGATATGTGAGCAGATTCAACGATATGCAAAACAAGACTACGTCTTGACTTTAAGATTCTGTTCATTCAGCAATGCAAGAACATTTTTAGTTCACATCAACCGATTGGTCCACACCAACCGATTGGTCCACACCAACCGATTGGCAGGCCCGTACGCAGGGGGGTGCGATGGGGGTGCGACAGGTGCATATGCAACCCCTCCCCCCAAATTACCAAAAGGTCCACATTTTTTGGCGTAAAAAATTGTATTTTGAAGTAGAGATAACGGTACTGGCACACGAAAATTGACGTGGCTCAGGCGATAATGTTAACTAAAAAATTTGCACCCCCCCTCTCCCAATAAAAAAATCTGCGTACGGGCCTGATTAGTCCACACCAACCGATTGGTCTACACCAACCGATTTCTGATTCTATGCGTTTATCAGAAGGAGATGTGCAAATGGCATACACCATGTCCATTTTGTTCACGCGAGAGTGGAAATTCTTGAGATCCTTTAGAATTGAATTATGCAGCTTTTTAGAGAAATGTTACGAACACTTACCCTGTCACATATAGGAGCCACAAAACTCAAATTGTTCCTCTTCAGTATGTCCTTTAGAATGGAGTAAAACTTGCTGTGTATTTTCCAATTTCTATTCAGTGAACCAAAAAACACATTTTGTTAAGGCCTAATTTCTGATACTCTGACTAGAGATAACACTGAGTACACTTAATCTTAATAATCTGTTTGTGTGTGTGATTTCTACCATACAGACAATGAGAAGCCTAACATTACCTACTGCCCCATAGACGTCACCCTCAACACCACTCTAGGCAGACCTATAGCAATCTACATGATCCCCATGCCTACCTGCCTGGACAACGCAGGGTCTGTAACCCTGACAGCATCCAAGTCCGATGAAGACTACAGCCTTGGTGACACTCCCGTCACTATTGCCTGCCTTGACGAGGAAGGGAACACTGACGTCTGCGAGTTTACAGTCACCGTTCTAGGTAAAAACCAAATATCTCAAGTTGTGATCAGAAGCAGATTGTTGGTATAGACACTATTTTTCTTGATTTTCTAGATTTGCTTCATTTTTTTGTTGGGGGGGGGGGGGGAATGGCAAGAGGCAGATGTGGTTAAGTGGTAAGATGTCTGCACTAAAAAGCGGGAGGATGTGGGTTCGAGTTCCACCCATGTGATTTACTTTTTCATAATCTCTTAGAACAATACAGATTTTTTAAAAATGCCAGTGATGGGTAAAACCAAATATTGAACTTTCACTTCTGGCAGACATTCTTTCCAAGAGAGACAATTTTTAAAGAACACAGTTATTAAATTCGTTTTGCAAATTGCATATTTTGTGCATGCATCATAAGCATCTATGAAATGGTATGATAAAAGAATTCACCACTTGTGAAAATTGTTTTAATTGTTGTTATGGTCGAGTCAATTCAGCTGTTCATTTTCGTATTATTTACATAGTTTAGTTTTATATGTTCGAAACTGCATTATGATCGAATATTCAAATATTTGAAACTTTGGCAAAAAAAAAAGTATAGTTTTGGTTTTCTTTCTTAACCAGTTCGCGCCGGATGACGTATATAAACGCAAAAATTTCCCCAAATTCAAAACGGATGACGAATAAACACGCCAAGTTCAAGTTCGGAATTGTATGTCAGCAGCGCGCAAGGCCGGAAATGCGTGGGTGTGCTACCCAGCACTATCGGCCTGAACACGCTTCGGATCGAGTTTCGTTAAAAATAATCCCGCCCGTCGGCTCGGCGATGTTAAAATAATCCCGGCGCGAACTGGTTAAGGGATTTCCTTCCTTTTTTTTCGGAATACGAAGTTACTGAATGGCGATAATATTAAACTTTATTTTTATTTGTGGGTGAATATTGTTGCTTGTACCTGCTGATCTGTGTAACTTTCTGGTACATGAATATTGAGTTTAATTCTCTGAAAAACATGTGCATTACAGTTTGAATAGCACTGAAATAATCTGGCTGTCCTGGTGTGGTTGTCTCGGCGCATTCCGGGACCGGGATTTGTCAAGCTATATGTGGAAAAAGCACTTTAAAAGCACAAGGAATAATGTCATGTGTAGTACCAGCCCACGGAATCTTTCAAGCTGATCTTTGTCAAGGTATAACAAAAGGATTGAGCGTGCTAGTAAACAAAAATCAAAAAGTAAAAAAATGCTATTCGAATAATTATTTGGTTGATATTTGAATGTTCGATATAATTTAAAACAGCCCTATTTGTAATTGTAGACCTGGAGTCGCCACGACTACAGATGTGTCCTGATGACATGGAAGCCTTTGCAGATCCAGACATGAATGTTACCATCATGTGGCCCCCACCCATGGCTGAAGACAACTCTGGAGCTGTTAATGTCTCCTCTAATTACAGTCCTTTGGACAGGTTTATGAACGGCACGTACATAGTGATCTACACAGCCACAGATCTGTCTGGCAATACGGTCAGCTGTAACTTCACTATTACTGTGTATCGTAAGTATCATTTGCAGGATAAAACAAATTCTGGGTCCCTCCTAAAGAATTAATTATACTGCTGAAATACAGCCATACAGTAAGAACTGTTATAATTTTACATCCCAAAACATGAAAACTGTCATGGCCACTGGCCTCTTTTTACAAGTCTAAAACCTAAAGGTCGTATACACCATCGGTAAGTGCTTGAATTATCAAGAATTAGTTAGTGGATTTGGGAAATTGTATTTTATTGTAAATATCGTTTAACGGACCTGTCTGAAGTTTTAAAAATATGGATGCCGAGAAAAAAAAGGAAGAAAAATTACATTTGTTTTCAACCGTCGGGCAGTTGTTTGTTTTATATTTATTTTTCGCGAGTGCCATCTGGCAATCAAGTTTTTTTTTTATAAGATTCAAATTTTCAGGAGAATGACAGGATACTTCGCGCAAATATTTTGCTGGATGCCTAGAATCATGATTTACTTTCAAATAAGTAAGATAGGCATTAAAAAAATACTTGATTGCTTTCTCTATTAATGGTTTCTGTCATGTTCTCAATTACTTTTTTGTTTTACACCTCGCAAAATTGATGGATTTTCCAATAAAGCGTTTTTAATACGTTAACTCATAAAGGTATCACAGTATAACAATCGGCAGCATGTTGTTTTTAGGCCTTCGTCTGCACATTGCACCAAATTTTTCATCAGTTAAATGCATATAGAGAATCATAAGCATTTATCACAAAACTGACCTAATTACATTTGTTTAGACTCATTTGGAATAAAGATTGTACTGGCTTGGTATCATTTAGAAGAAATCAAGAATTGTGGGTGATTTCCAACAATCGGTCAAATTGACTGTTGATTTTTTACAAAGAGAACTATCGAGATTTAGGAAATCATGTTTCATTATTAAACGTTGTGCATAGTGTTACATTGTTTTCTTGAAAAGTGTAATATCCACTAAGCTGAAACTTGATTTTGAGTGGTGATGTTATTGGAAATGAGCAAAATGTAGGAAAATCCTATTTGCCTTCAAGTTTACTTTGACGAGGTTACCCTGTTGTGTTGCATATCATCTGGATCCAAACCAAAACACATCCAATTTGTTTTTCACAGCAAGTGACAACTTGGCCCCGATGGCCGTCAGCTGTCCAAATGACACAGTCGTCCTGGCAGATCCCGGCGTAAATGTCACCGTTGTCACATGGCCTCTCATTGTCATCCGTGACAATATTGGTGTGACATCTCTTGATGTGTCACACCGTAACGGGTCAACGTTCTACATTGGATCCGTGGTTGTTAGCTACAGGGCTTCAGATCTGGCCGGTAACACAGCGAGTTGTAACTTCACTGTGACTGTCCATGGTAAGATTATAAGCAGACTTTTCCTTCGGGCTTTAGAAGAAGGGCAATCCGATTAAAGTTTTCGCCCCATAAATATCTCAATACTCAATTTCCCAGTTGTGCCTGCCAAATTTCCTGGAAACTTGTGTTTCTAAATCTAGACTGTTTTTCACCATGATATTCATTGTGTAAGGTACTTTGTTTAACCAGTTCGCGCCGGGATTATTTTAACATCATCGAGCCGATGCGCGGGATTATTTTTAACAAAACTCGATCCGAGGCGTGTTCAGGCCGATAGTACCAGGAAGCACACCCACGCATTTCCGGCCTTGCTCGCTGCTGAGATACATTTCCGACCTTGCTTGTGGCGTATTTATGCATCATCCGTTTTGAAATGAAATGAAATATCTACCTCTAGGTGCCTTATCCTGTATTTTGTTTCAGTGGAATTTTTAGGTTTGTACAATATGACTGCAAGATTTTTACAGGATAACTAACATGCATAAATAAATTTAGCATGCATGGTTGCGTGGCTCGCAATCATTACGAAGGTCGTCCAGTATTTGTGACGTATATGTGGGACTACACTGAAGTTGAAGTCACCGTGATAAAAGAGATAACGGATAATTAATTAACCAGTTTGCGCCGGGATTATTTTAACATCACCGAGCCGAGGCGCGGGATTATTTTTAACAAAACTCGATCCGAGGCGGGTTCGGGCTGATGGTACCGGGAAGCACACCCACGCATTTCCGGCTTTGCTCGCTGCTAACAGACATTTCTGGCCTTGCTCGTGACGTGTTTATGCATCATCCGTTTTGAATCTAGGGAAAACTTTGCGTGTATATACGTCTTTCCGGCGCGAACTGGTTAAACGTGCGTACTTGCACATTCCATGCGCGGATCAATTGTCTGTGTTTAGACTAGTGTATTAAACTTGCAAAAGTGCCTTGATCACTGTAAAATATGTGTAATCTAGCATAATTTTAACAGGCACTGCACTATATTCATAGTGTAAGAATTTGTACAGGCTCACAGTAATTAATAGGGGGATAACTTCTCATTGTAATCAGTCACTACATTCAACAACTCTATGCTTCCTACAAACCGCTAAACGAGTAATCGGCTTAGTTATTATTATCTTTAATGTTATATTTCTATAGATACCGAACCACCCGTGCTCGTCAATTGTTCCAGCGACATCGTGGCATTCACTGAACCAGACTCTAATGGAGCCAACGTTACTTGGGATGAGCCTGAAGTCATTGAGAATGATGTCTATTCCGTCACGCAAACCCCCTCCCCTGGTCATTTATATCTGGCTGGAAATACAACGGTCACTTACTTTGTTCGAGACCGTAGTGGTCTGAACGACACTTGCGAGTTCCTGGTCACAGTTCTAGGTAAGCAAAAATTGACATAATGTTAGTAAAGTGGTTCATGGGAAAGTGTTTAAAACCAGCAGCCATGTCTTTATCATTCGTTTAAGACCGGCCATATGTGATGGACTTCCACCCAATGGGAATTGTTAAAACTGTTTTAGGTATTTCAAATATTTCTAAATAAGTGTGGCGGAAAACATTAAAGGGATAGTATAGTCCGTATACGTTTGGTAATTACTCCAAAAATTAATAGCAATAAAAACTTACTTGATAAGAAGTACAGCAGCTTTGGTTAGTATAATGCATTTTTAGAAACTTTTCACTTCGAAGTACTACGGTTATGTAAAAAGATATCACTTTTTATCCCAAAATATTTGAATTTGAGAAGCGTTACTGCAGTGACGTTTCTCAGATTGTGTATTCCAATGCAGATTTTTCTTCCTGCGTGGACATAACCGCTCCAGATTTTTGGCAATACCTCAAAATTGCCACCACCTTTTGAAATGAATTTGTACAGGTTAGGGTTTTATTGTATATATCTATAACTATATAGGATTGAAACAGTGGGTTCCAATTACCAAACATATACGATCCCTTTAAGAGGGCCTAATAATTAATATTTTGATTTTAACAAGATTTTGTTCAGAGGTATGTTTCATTTTAAACTATTAATTTGTGATACTTTAGGTCATTTCTCTCCGCAAGTTCAAAAAATGAAGATTTTACCTCACTTTCAATTTAATATGACAGACTCGTGAATAACGCTGATATTGGTGGTTCTTATTATTACCTCAAACTGGTTTTGGTGTTTGTCATAGGATGCATTTTAGGCGGCAGAAAAAAAATCTTCCACAAAATTGCGGATAAATTCCATGCTTAAACAAAATAACTTGGCTTTTCTTTTAGACAATCAACCTCCAGTTTTCCGAGATTGTCCCTCTGATATGATGATTCTGACGGATGTCGGTGTTGCTAATGCTTCTGTCTTCTGGATGGAGCCACAAGCTGATGACAATGTTGCCATTGTCAGTATCACTAACAGTACAACCCCTGGGACAGTTGTAGACCTGGGCGAGACGCTATCGGTTGATTACGTTGCTTACGATGCTGCAGGGTTTAATAGCACGTGTCGGTTTGAAATCACTGTTGTAGGTAGGTACAGAAAATATTTCTGAAAGATTAATTAATCTTTAGTTGATCATTTCCTTTGTACAGGCCGTTTAAGTATCCCTACTTCTTCTACATTTTTTCCTTTTTTTTTTACCCTTGCTCTTACTTTTTCTACTTAGTTCTGTACGTAGTTAAGTTCTGTATGTTGTCTGTCCATTTGCATGAACATACGTGCCCCCAGGTGCCCTCACAAATGTTTGGGTGTAATCTGCCACATAGCACCTTCAGGCTTATAGATTCTGATTAGCACCCCTGAACAAAAATATTGAGAAATTGAGAAATCACCAGTATAGGGTGCGATATATCTCAGTTGGTAGAGACCTGCAACGGTAATCTGGAGGTCAGAGATTCAAACCTTGCACCAGCCAATTTCCTGATTCAACTTCGAAAAACCAACAAGATTAATCAATAAGATGGATAAAATGTCGTATAAATAGCTGAAATGTGTTCTAAAATTGGAATTTCAGGAGATTTGTTAAAAATTAGATGTTACTTGCAGGCTGTAACTTTTTTCCTTACACGGCCTATGACTCAGCTGGTCAGTCAGCAGACTGTGTCTTTGTCATTACTGTCGAAGGTAAATTGTTATTTTTGTTATATTCTTGCAAAATATGACAACTGAACAGGAATTTAACAGGAAATATGCTCCAAAATCTAATTTTATAATAGAGAATTGTTTTCATAAGATGTGATTTGTGTCAGGGTGATGTAAAATTTGCCCTTCATTGACCTATATTTACACTGTATACTCAGTTGCCCCAAGAGATCATTAGAACAAAATCTTGAACCCATGATGACCTGCTTTCTAGTGCAGACATTTTACCACTTGACAACCGAGCCAGCCGAGGTCGGCTGGCTGGTTTGAATCTGAATTACAATTTTTAAGATGGAATTTGCATTTGGGTGATGTAAATTAAATTTCTGCTTGGATATAATGAGGAATTTATGATGCATATTCATAGATTTCGGTTCAGATTAATGAAGAAGTTCTGATGTATATTCATAGATCGTGGAGACCCTGTCATCATAGGTTGTCCGTCCGACCAAACCGTCTATGTTCTGTCTACGACTGACTTAGCTGCAGTGTACTGGACACCCCCAACTGTAAACGACACGAGTGACGTTACCGTGACGTCGACCCATGACCCTGGGAATACGTTTCAGTCTGGTTCCACCCTAGTCACGTACACAGCAACAAACTCTAACGATAACATGGACACGTGCACTTTCTCCGTGGTTGTGCAAGAAACACTTCGTAAGTTTACAGTCATAGTTACGAATGCTGTTTCAAACAAAGTTGTCTGGGTAAAGTACAGTTTACTCAAACATAATCCAAAATAAATAGAAAATAAATGAAAAGTTCTAACTGTGGATAGAGTGAAGGCGGGTTCATACTCCACGCGAATGCAAAAGCGAAGCGAATTTGACGTCCCAAAACATTTGTTGCAAAAGTTCACCATAGTTGAAATGTGTTAACTTTTGCAAATTAGCAGCGCAAACATTCCCTGTGACATCATACATTTCTGGCTTCGCATTCGCTTTCGTGCTTAACATGAATCGGGCTTTAAACTTCATTAATCTAGTCAATTGGTCAGAAGTCATAAACACCAGAATGCCGTGTGGCCAGGGATCACGCCTAATTTTACGACACAATCTGCGAAGCGACATTGTGGGGATCACTCAATAAGGATACGACTTTTTATCTTATAATACACAAATAAACCACAGGGGAAACTTGCCTAGTCAGTTTCCCTAGTGATTTATTCATGTATTAGTAGAGAAATAATTTATTTGCTTTCTTTTCTGTCTTTTTATGACAGCAACATCCGAGACGTTTGGCAGTGTTGAGTTAGTCAGTATTGGTTTCTTGGTCGGCCCATTTACCTCCAGCAATGTCGCAACGAGGCTTGTAACTTTAAGGGACGATGTAAGTATTGAATGCCTCAGTGTGGGATATGCCTTGTACTGGACAATATGAACATTGCTATCGGCTGTTTTACAATGAATTGCAGCGGCCCAATTTGTCAATGCAGTATTTCCCAAATGACTTGAATCCCTTCTGGAAAGTGAATATAAACAGTTTTTAAAGGTAGTATACACCATTTATCAAAAAACAACATCGAATTATAAAATATATTACGTGACTTTAAGTGAATAACAATCTTAAGCATCCTGTGAAATCACGGCACCTGGTGTGCTGCGGTTTTCAAAGGTAAAATTTTGTATCAATTTCCAACGATTGCCGGCCGGCAGTCGTTGAAAAAACCTGATTAATTTGGGCCACAGACTCACTACATGACTCCTACATGACCTTTGACCTATTTCAAAAGAGTTGTGATGAACCACAAGCCAAGGATCACTTCATCAAATTTAATAAAAACCCAGCAAATTTGGTAGACACAAACATTTGAAGCATAATTTGAACAATGACCTCTAATGACCTGTACGTGGCCTTTAACCTCAGTATTAATCTGATTAAAAATTGTCCTCACATCACCCAAGTATCAAAAATTCACCTGAAACTTTAAGGGGAGGATACATCATTGGTAATTGCTTGAATTATCATGAATGGGTAGATTTGGGGGGTTGTATTTTATTGTAAATATTGTTTAACTTAACTGTCTGAAGTTTTAAAATTGCGGCGGATGCTATGAAAAGCAAGAAAAACAGCGATCCGTTTTTCAACCGGCGTCGAGCGTACTAAATTTTTTCGATATCTGCAAATGGTGTATCCTATCTTTAACATACATACGAACAATGACCCCTACATGACCTTAGACCTACATTATTACATGTTCCGCTTGTGGGAGAAAAATGGTACTAAATTAGTATTGATATAAAACTATTAAAGGCTGCATCAGAACTGTAGGTTTGTCTAGGGCTATTGTCTAGAGGTTCACCCATTACAACTACACAGGGGAAGCTGTATAAGCTCGTTTCAGACACGGTCTTACCTTGTTTATTTTATCTTATCATCTTCCCCTTGTCAGATGGATGCACTGTTTCGGAGGAGTTCAGTCAGCAGTTATTTTGTCGGCATTATCCTGACTGGGAGCTCAGTAGAAACCAGTGACCGAGCCCTCATTGAGTTTGAAATGTTCTTCACTATTTCCCCTGCCCCTGATGATATGCAAATAACCGACGCGCTCTATGGCGCCCTCGGACCAGCTGAGTACCAGTTTGAGACTGGGAATGAAATCCATCCTGGCACATTCATGCTGAGTAAGTACTAAATCAGTGAGTATTGTTGATGTACCTTAACGTGGCATGGCCCCTAACTATGTGCACTTTGATTTTTGGCACGGATCCCTCAAAAACAGAGAGAAGACTTTGGGAAGAAATTGCAGTTTTAGAGTTGGAAGGAAAACCCCAAGAGGATCATTCTGAGGAAACGGCACGGAATATCAGGTTGGGACTGAAAAACCCAATCCACATATTGGCCCAGGTGGGATTTGAACCTGGGTCACCGCAATGAAAGGCAGGAAAAGAACTGCTACGCCAACCTGTTCTTTCTTTGTTTTTTTCTGAAATCTCTTGTGTTTTCTATGGATCCATTTTCCTGGATCTGGTGTGATTTTCTACAACCTCCAGTACCAACCTGATTTATTTAAGCTGCATTGTATACGTGTATGTTGGTTTGACTCTGTTTAGGTATGACTGAGTGTCAGAAGTTGCCCTGTAACAATGGAGGTAGTTGTGTACCCCAAGGTAACGCCTTCATCTGTATGTGTACATCATTCTGGACAGGAGACTACTGTGAAACAGGTACGTGTAAAACTCTTGTCATTGGTGAATATTGCCATTGTTTGTATGGGGCACTTACAATGTAGGTCCATTTTTACTTTACTATTCTTGTTATGTGTAGTATCCTTGCATGAAAGCTGTGTATATTAGGCACCTAATATGAAACCAAACACCCAAACCCAGACATTACCTCATCCACATTCGAATGCATGAACCCCAACTTGGATCAGATTGCACCCTAGAACAATATAGCACTTTGATAAGCATAGAACCTCATGTGATGTACTGAGATGTATTGAGTCGCAATAAACCAAGCAAGCATCGAAGCAACAACTACTATACGTGTGCTAGTGACCAGCTCACTACATTACATTGGCGACGAGGTCGGGATAACAAAATTGGGAGGATATATCAACATATCAAGATGGCACAATTCACCATACCTGCACCACCACCTCTAGACATGGCAGATCAGCAGCCCATTTACGCTGTCAACGAGTCACGCCAACGCTCAACAATGCGACCTGCATCAGCAATAGCACCCATGTCAACTACCTATAACTGTGGAGGGAAATACCCGCATGCCGGCGAGTGCCCTGCATATGGCGAGACATGCTCATTCTGCCACAAACGAAACCACTTTGCAAAATTCTGCAGAAGTAGGAAGGCGGAACAGCAGACGGGCGCCACACATGTCCATCAGGCCAACGCCATTGTCAGCAACGACCCACCAAGCTCTCCGGGTAGCGACTCCGAAGATGACTACGTGTTCTAATCGAACAACATCAGCCAACCACCAAGCGTGTTATCAACAACACCAAAGAACAAACAAGCGTGTTAAGCAACGACACCAAAGAACAAACGAGCGTGTAAATCACAACACCAACCAACTAACAAACGTCAACTCTGACCATGATGCAGCCATGGACTAACGAACGTCAACTCTGGCCTGGCCAAGTGGGCCATCAATAATATCTGCATCCACAATGGAAAGAAAGTGCAGCACAACTAGAACACCAGACGTAGTCTTCGTTCATCAACCTCCTCTTCGCTGCACTTTGTTGTGCCCAGAACCCATTGTGTTTCCTTTGCTGATAGGTCATTCTCTGTTTATGGCCCCATAATCTGGAACAAACTTCCAGAATACATCAGAGACACCACCTCACTGCATACATTCAAGATACTCCTGAAAGCTCATCTTTTTCGGGATGCGTACCAGCAGTAATTCATCTTCATTTTGTGCCTCTTCAGCGCCTTAGAGCAAACTTTTGATTTTGGCGCTTTATAAATATCTTTTTGATTTGATTTGATTTGATTTGATTTGATTTGATTTGATTTGAAAGATACACCTTTCCATTTTAAAATAAGACATCAAACGTCCAAATCTGATAATGTTTGACAGATTTATGAGTAATTTCAAAAGAGAAGTCAAATTTACCATGAGACCAAGTTTTTTATTTTGTTTAGATACCGTGCAAGTGTAGACTTGAAATCAAGTAGTTAGACGCTGTCTTCTTTGTCCGTGCAGTTGCCACCGAAATGATCCAGTTCTGAGCCACCATGCCGGCTGCCATCAGCGCTGGTCCATTTCTGTGGCGCCTGCACGGACATAGACGACAGTGTCTAATGACTTGATTTCAAGTCTACACTTGCACAGTAAATGTCACCTCTCTTGGAAAAACTCTGTCAAACATTGTCAGATTTGGACTTTTGATGTGTCATTTTAAAGGGGAAAGGTGTATCTTTCAAACCATACCTATATTATCTGTGTCGGTTAGACATTCTACGTGTGGCATTCCGTTATATTTTGTTTCCCTTTTTTCAGACACACTTTAGTGGAAACAGCGAACTGACAGATGATCAGCTGTTTTGAGCGATAGATTTGTTTTTTCCAGACTAACGTAATATTAAGTGTTGTTAGAGTAATTAAGTTACAAAAACTTGACTGCTTGGCATTGCGTAGCTGCAATCAGCTCAATGAGAACATCCTAGACTAGTTTGTTTCTTAGCAAATTAAATAAAAAAATTGCACAAATGACAAATGTCTACCCAACCTTTAACATGATTATTAACCCCTATTAACAAAAGAGTCATGACCAATTCACACTGTGTACAAATATCATTATGGATCAAAATTGATGTCGCGATAGTTTACAGTGAAATTCACAAGATTATAAATAGTTTGTGTGATATCTCTCTTCATTATTCGTCACAAAATTCAGTTACGTTCACATTAACACAAGTACGAAGTCCCTGATTTTTAAGAAGTCTCTTTGGTTTTTTATTTTAACAGATATCGAAGAGTGTATTGGTAGTAATCCGTGTACCAGCGACCGCGTCTGCATCAATCTTGTAGGGAGCTACTTGTGTGCATGTCCAGCTGGCTTCTATCTTGTTGGAGACACCTGCAGGGGTAATTAAGAGGCCTGAGATGGTTCAAATGAAACTTGAATGCTAGGGATGTGCATTGAAACTGGGTACCCAAGTACCCGACTGTTGATGTCAGGAACCGGTTCCAGATTATGGAATCGCGTGCCCGTAAGCAACTTTACGAATTAGTTTACAAACACTTCTCAGACAATGAAAAAGACAATGAAAAAAAAAGATTTTGTTCCTATCGTTCACCTCAACAACCACTAACAGCTAGGGTTCACGGCTTATATGATCATTGGCCCCTGCATACATGTATAAAGAAATCGCTACCTACGGCTCTCTGAAATGCCAAAATTTCTCAACCAGTTCGTGCCAGGATTATTTGAACATCATCGAGCCGAGGTGCGGGATTATTTTTAACAAAACTCGATCCGAGTTGGGTTCAGGCCGGGAAGCACGCTCATGACGTGTTTATGCGTCATCCATTTTGAAACTGGGGAAAACTGTGCATGTATATACGTCCTCCGGAGCAAGGTTGGAAGCAGCGCCCTCTATATCAAACTGTCGTCGTTGACTGTCGCTAGTCGTAAGTAACACACATCATACTGTCGTCGTTAACTGTCGCTAGTTGTAAGTAACACACATTCGACTGTCGTCGTTGAGTGTTGCTAGTCGTAAGTAACACACATCATACTCTCGTCGTTGACTGTCGCTAGTCGTAAGTAACACACATCAGACTGTCGTCATTGACTGTCGCTAGTCGTAAGTAACACACATCAGACTGTCGCTAGTCGTAAGTAACACACATCATACTGTCGTCGTTGACTGTCGCTAGTCGTAAGTAACACACATCAGACTGTGGTCGTTGACTGTCGCTAGTCGTAAGTAACACACATCAGACTGTCGTCGTTGACTGTCGCTAGTCGTAAGTAACACACATCAGACTGTCGTCATTGACTGTCGCTAGTCGTAAGTAACACACATCAGACTCTCGTCGTTGACTGTCGCTAGTCGTAAGTAACACACATCATACTGTCGTCATTGACTGTCGCTAGTCGTAAGTAACACACATCAGACTGTCGTCGTTGACTGTCGCTAGTCGTAAGTAACACACATCAGACTCTCGTCGTTGACTGTCGCTAGTCGTAAGTAACACACATACTGTCGACGTTGAATGTCACTAGTCGTAAGTAACACACATCATACTGTCGTTCATTGTCGCTAGTCGTAAGTACACATCAGACTGTCGTCGTTGACTGTCGCTAGTTGTAAGTAACACACATCAGACTGTCGTCGTTGACTGTAGCTAGTCGTAAGTAACCCACTTCTGACTGTCGCCGTTGACTGTCGCTATTCGTAAGTAACACACATCAGACTGTCGTTTTTGACTGTCGCTAGTTGTAAGTAACACACATCATACTGTCGACGTTGACTGTCGCTAGTCGTAAGTAACACACGTCATACTGTCGACGTTGACTGTCGCTAGTCGTAAGTAACACACATCATACTGTCGTCGTTGACTGTCGTCATTCGTAATTAGTAACACACATCAGACTGTCGTCGTTGACTGTCGATAGTCGTAAGTAACACACATCCTACTGTCGCCGTTGACTGTTGTAAGTAACACACATCAGACTGTCGTCGTTGACTGTCGTCATTCGTAATTAGTAACACACATCAGACTGTCGTCGTTGACTGTCGATAGTCGTAAGTAACACACATCCTACTGTCGCCGTTGACTGTTGTAAGTAACACACATCAGACTGTCGTCGTTGCAAAAAAACAAACACAACCTTTCTGAAAGGAAGCCACTAGTTCACAATTTGTTGTTTTTTTTTGGGGGGGGGGGGGCGGTGGGGCGGTGGTAAGTTATAACAAGAAATGTTTAGTTAAATTGACGACAAATGCCAACAGAGAGCATATGATTTAGGTTTTTTTGGTAGTGAGAAACCTCTTAGACTTTAAGTTCCTGGTTTGTTGTAATTGTCTGTCAAACCGACAAACTCCATTGCGGGAGATTTGATGGTGATTATTATTATATTTAAATTTGTTTTTCCCGTAGAAATTTGCCCTTCTGGTTTCTGTAAGAATGGCGGCACGTGTTCACCAGATCCTGTGACATATGAAAGCACCTGCACGTAAGTCAGTTGGTTTTAGTTATATACGATTTTAACAAGAAGAAAAGGGGTTGAGTTTAGGGCGGCATGCAGAAGGCAATGAGAAGTTGATGTGATGAGCTAGTTCTCTTTTGCGTGATGAGCTGTGGCAAACTTTTTATTGTTAATTTAATTTAATTTTGTAAATAATTAATTAATTTATTATTTGTTTTGGGGGGTGGGGTTGGGTGGGATGGACGGATCCTGAGTAGATCCTATTAAGTGGATCCTAAGTGGGGAGATCCTGGGTGCATGTACGAACATTTCAAACGTACTGTGGACCTGCGAACAATTGACGTCCTCAGGATGCAGTTAGAGGTTTATGGATTGTGGACTCGAACACATCCACAGTTCGCTTCTAAAAAAGAGCTTTATAGAAAAAAATGAGGTTGGAGTTA
This sequence comes from Crossaster papposus, assembly GCA_037893245.1. Taxonomy (NCBI): domain Eukaryota; kingdom Metazoa; phylum Echinodermata; class Asteroidea; order Velatida; family Solasteridae; genus Crossaster; species Crossaster papposus. The sequence goes on from JBAIAA010001153.1 coordinate 84,361, forward strand.
TATGTAGAAAATGAAGCGGAACACCTGATGAGAGGCTCCAAATCAAATTGTGTGTTCAAAACTGTGTTGGTGAGTTTTGATGTAGCTTTAGCATCCAGAACTAATGGACTAGATTTTTCTCTCCTTGGTCTTAATGCAGATGTGCAAGTTCTTACTCGGGCAACCGCTGTGAACTCACAGACGCTTGGTCATCTTTGGCCATCGTCATGGTAACAGTCACCGTGGTGCTGTTCCTAGCTCTGATTAGTGTGTTCATCTCGTGCTGTATCTTTCTCGGCAAGCGTCTTGGGAAGGAGCATCCACAAAGCTCGTTCCCGATGATGTCATGGCGTGTTCCTCTACGGCCATCGCCATCACCGGCCACGGAACGCCCACGCTTCTCTAGAGGCAGTTATCCAACAAGCTTTGCCTCACTTCCTAGGAGTGCATATTCTTATGATGGCACTTACAGCCTCAGAGATAACGTGAGTACATTTGTTTTAAAGAGACTAGGGCTGTACATCGGAACTGAGACCTGACTGTTGATGTCAGGAACCGGTTCCAGTTTTATGGAATCCAGTACCCGTAACCAACTTTACAAATTACATACATGTACATAATAGTAACTTCTCAGACAATAAAGAGAATAGTTTGAATGTCATTTGTTAGGATTTTTCAAAATGAAACCATGGAAAAAAAATATATATTTCACATTTTTATTAAAGCTAGTATTGATTCACTGACGTGGAAGTATTATCATGTGGACCTATATGAACCAGCTGAATGGCTAGATGTACAGTAATTCCGAGATTTGAAATTTGGGGTTGAATTTCTTTAATGGGTACCTTGGTTGAAAAAAAAAAGTTGCAGTCTGATACTGTTTTTTTCTTTATATATCATCTCAATGAATCAGTCGGTGCAAAAATCAATCGGTGCTTCACACTACACGCTCGCACTCCAGTTTGGTACAAACAATTTCTCTCTTTTGTTTTTTAGCGATTCAAGAGTTGCATGCTTATTTTATGACATAGGCCTAATTATACTTCATAATTTGTGAAAAAAAAGTACATTAGTGATATGAGAAAATGGCTTTACTGTAAACCAAGATGAAAATTATTGACTGGACTGATGCGAAACTTGACCGGCGAGACTTTACCAGAGTGACTTGAGACTTGATCGGCGTGATGACCGGACTGATGCGAGACTTGACCAGACCATGGAGGAATAAGAAGGATTATTCCTCCATGGTGTGACTTTACAGGACTGGCATGGGACTTGACAAGTGACTTGACCAGTGTGACTTGACCAGACTAATGCGAAACTTGACCAGAGTGACTTGAGACCTAACAAGGTCACCAAGTCACCTTTTTTTTCTTCTGATCTTTTGATTGTGAGTGAGCAGAGGAGCTTTAGTAAGACAACAAGCTAAAAACAAAGAACTATATCCTATTAAAATGGAATTAAGTAACGCTCGGTTCAGACAGGCGTTCCACAGTCGCGCCGAACCAAATGAGTGAATTGAGTCCGACGTCTGAAACGAATAAGGGTGACAAGGCGCGCCAGACGGCGAACGATCGACTGCTGGAGTTGTTAGAGCGACTCAGGAGCGACTTGATTTCAATTTGGTTCGGCGCGACTGTGGAACGCCTGTCTGAACCGAGCGTAAGGTCTGTTGATGTATTGATATCACTTTGACATAGATATTGCCGAAATCTCTTTTTTAATCATATCAATATTGAAACATTCAATTTTTAGAACTGGCATCAAAAACTTTGAAAGTGCGCCAGGTTTTCTTACAAAATACACCTCATCTTTTACTTTGTGGTTTAGTGACATGCCTCACGATGGTGTTTTGTTATCTAATGCGCGTATTTCAGACAGTCTCCCCTATTATGTAAAACCTCAAACGAAACTGCCCAACGGATATCCTGAAGGCTCTGACTTCCAATGTTGAGATTGAATAACTAACATTTTAAAGCAATTTGCTTCAGGTTAAGCCGTGTGAAATTGAGAATGATGATTTCTTTTTAATTCATGCACTCGAAGAAACACATGGGAATTGTTTAAATGGCTAGGTTTAAAGAAGTTTTGTCTTTTCCCACATTACTTGTGTGGTTGGGAGGTATTAAACACCATTTGTTTAAACCAGTTGGAGTCTGGATAAATAAATACTGTTTTGGTCAAACATTTGTGACTTTTCGGTCGAAAAGTCAAAACAAGACCAACTTTCCAACGATTTGTTCAACAATTTCACGAGCAATACGTAATTGATGGAGATTGGCGCACACGTCATGCAGCGATGTGAATTTGACCATGAAATACTGACCATGTAATATTGCGCCTGCATGTCTATATTGAAGATTATGAACATTCAACCAATAAAATGGTAAAAGGCACTGGATTTCATAGGAGTCCAAATTTCATGTGACACTGGAAAAGTGTTTTTGAGACCAGCCAGCCTTGTTGTTATCATCCGTTTAAGACCGGCCACGTGAGGGGCTCCCAAGTTAACCAATGGGAATGGGTAATCAGTCTTAAGTATTTGTGAATGTATTTTAGAAGCTCTTTTGTTCATTGTGCTTTCAGGTTCAGGATTCTCCACAGTACACATCATTCATGCGACCTTATATAGCAACGGGTCAAGAGGCTATTAATGTGAGCTTACCAGTACCAGAATTTACTTTTTATAACCAGAGTGGAAGATAACAGGTATACTATTCCACACGACTGAGGCACCAAATCTACAATCGCGAGCTAATTTTGTGCCTTGTTTTCTTGATAAATTTCAAATATTTTAGCCAACTCTCTGATAGATTTAAATAATTTGTCATTAACTTCATTTTGTATGAAGGACTCTGAAAACTGTGTCTGAAATCATGCTGGCCAATATGTAAACTCATCAGAAAATGTACATGGACAACAGGACGGAAATGTTCTCTCAACATGACAAGCAATTGAAAATATCTATAAGAGTTTCTTCTGTAGAGAACATTATTAACCGATGCTAAGCTGAAGATTACAAGGACACTCTCACCACTAACAGAGCAGTTAAAAAGCTCTTGATTGTACAGTAATGTGAAAAAGTAAGCCTTTTTTTTAAAGGATAACTTGTACCAAATTTTTAAAGTAAAACCGATTCTTTAGTTATATGATAAAATTTGTTTGGCTTTGATGGTAAAACCAGCAAGCCAACTCCGGAGCGTTGTGTCTGAGTAAATAAGACACCCTTGGACAACACCATGTGTACAGTGATCAGGAAATAGTCAGTGAAGGGAAAAACTCGGTATTAACCAGTTCGCGCCGGATGACGTATATAAACGCAAAAAATTCCCCAAATTCAAAACGGATGACGCATAAACACGCCAAGTTCAAGTTCGGAAATGTATGTCAGCAGCGCGCACGGCCGGAAATGCGTGGGTGTGCTACCCAGCACTATCGGCCTGAACACGCTTCGGATCGAGTTTCGTTAAAAATAATCCCGCCCGTCGGCTCGGCGATGTTAAAATAATCCCGGCGCGAACTGGCTAAAAGGCGGGGTCATCATTCCATGAAGTTACACATGCCATCTACTGTATCAACTAATCTATTTAAATATAAATTCCTGATGTTGGACAGATTTAGGTAAGTTTTGTACCCTATAAACATTGGTTTCCTGAGAAATTTGATATTTAACCAGTTCGCACTTTTTTTAAATAATTTTTTTGTATTTACCGAACCCAGGCCCGGGAAAATTTTTGGGATTCCTTATCAACCCCAGCCGGCAGTCCGTGGGCAGCATACCCAGTCTCTGACAGATATTTTTAGCATCGCTCCAAGTTGCTCTTTGCGTGTATACACGTCCTGCGGGGCGAACTGGTTAATTAAAAAAATTAGGTCTCGAATGTAACAAGGACACAACGTCTCTTTACATGTTTTTATAAGGTTATTGTTATTGTTTAATTAAACATAACAGATGTCACACTATGGTACACCATGTTATATTGTTTATAGCTACTGATTCACTTGTATTTCAGGTAAGAGTAACTAACTTGAAGCTTGTATGGGGTATATTCTGTGTGTTGTAATTAAACATGTACAGCGAAACTGTGTAGTAGAAGTGCTGAAATGGCCGGCTTCACAATAGGTTCTGGATGTAACAGGGCGCAATATTCCAACTTGGTGGAATGACCCCAAAACATTTCTAACCAATTAAATAGGTTTTTTTTTTAATTTTAAGTCAGGTTTAACAACCTAATTTTGATATTATATAAACTCGGTTGTAACAGTTGGTTTTAAATTTTTTATTTTTTTATATTTGATCTGTGTATTATAGTGGTTTTTAACAAATATATATTGCATTTTGGGTTTTTAATGTCATATTACAATTTGTTACATTGTTTTTATGTTGAGTCATAATTAAGGGGACCTTTGTCCACTGAAAAATGTTGTATCTGTTTTGTTTCTTGTTTGACTTTAAAGGGCGATAACGGTGACGTTACATTTTTTTACTGGCCTTTATGTTTAAAGGCAAGTAGAACAGTCGGAGAACACTTCTCTTAAAAAAAGTAGGATACACCATTGGTAATTGCTTCAATTATCATGTATACCCAGCACGATATGTGGCAGAGGGGTACCCCCCTCTCATCCCTATACTTTATACGCGCTCAACACTATTGTAACCTAACCCATCCCCCCTTGAAACCTAAAACGAATTCCTGAGATTCCGGGAACACAATGGTCAACACAAAAGAGGGGGGGGGGGGGGGGGGGTTTCCTCTGCCACATATTGTGCTTCATATGTTATCACGAGGTCTGAGGGATCTTCTCTTCGACCAGTAAGCCAGGTTCTCAAATACACCTGTAAAAATAAAAGAAACACACTAACACGGGTTGGATGATCACTGATTGAAAATAAATTAACTAGTGCCCCGTCCTTCCAAAAGAAAGAAATATTATAAATAAATAAAAAAAATGTGTTGTCCCTCCAAAGCACTACAAGGAATGCTACGAGTCCACGGTGTATTTATTAACCACAGAAGTTCCCTTCACTGCACATGCAAAGAATCCTCCAACGCACTGCAACCGGAGTGTATTAGAGGGATCGGAGTCAATGCACGCTGGGTGTATGTTTCATGCCCGTTGGCATTGCGTCGGCTGAGCAGTCCTGGTTGTTGAGCTAGTTGTCCCCGTAGAGGTTTACTGAGTTAGCGGTTTAAGTGTCCCGTGTGGTCTAGTCAGATTTCCTTTGAGCTATACTCTGATCACTGAAGTTATTCAGGTGTATGGTGGAACCTGCGAGGTTTACCAGTGCTCGCTGAACCTTGTGAGGCTTACTTTGTGAACATTTAATTAGGTTGCCCTGTTAAGTGTTTCATTACCCTGCTTTACCTTGTTTTTCTAATTACTATAAAAGATATAGTTATTTAGGGAATAAATACCTAGTAGTCTAGGCAACAAATCCAGAAATGTGCCTATTTAAGTTGTGGAGTGTCGTGGCCGGGCGGTTAAGAACTCGGATTTCTGTTCCGCAGAGCGTGGGTTCGAGTCCCGGTGTCGACACGTGTGTCCTTAAGCAAGGCAATTAAACCACTATTGCTTCGTCCTTCGGATGGGACGTAAAGCTGTAGGTCCCGTGCGTTGTGTAATGCACGTAAAAGAACCCAGTAACACTCTTCGCTAAGAGAAGGGGTTCGCCCCGGTGTTCCTGGCAGCGCCTCGGAATAGGCAACTAGATAGATGGCGCTTTACAAATGCATGATCATCATCATCATCATAAGGCATTTTTGAGGAAAAGCAAACAAATAGGTGATTCTGAAAGAAAATGTTGTGCTGAATATGAATATCTTGTTTGTGTTTCTCAAAATTGCCTAATTAGGTCAGTAATTAAGGTCAAATTTCAGTTTTTCACAAGAAATTGTTTATTTTACCTCCTAAATACTATGATGTTGATAATTTTGCAATTTCTTTTTTAATAAATCATACACAGCATGTCAAAATATCGAAATGAATGGAAATTGTTAAAGAATTATTCACTTCTGTTGACAATATCTCCTTAACCATTGGACTTTCTCTTTTTCACCACGGGATGAGTTTCTACAGGCTGTTTTTCAAACCTATGCACGTTTGATCGGTGTTCTCTGGCTGATTTACATTTTTTTGGGTACCAAGGGACAGGAATATGGTATTTGGTTTCATAAATTATTATAATTAGGACGGTAATTAGAGCCAAAGGTCAATTAGTGCAGAATACCAATTATTAGTAAATTTCATTTTTGTGCATCCCTACAAAATGCTGGTGCTGTAGTAGGCCCCTATATACAATACCTCACATGCTTTTGTTAAATATACACGGTGGGAATCCCTACCCACTGTCTGAAGCAGTGATGTAGTACTCGAGACCGGTCTCGGGGCCTGGTCTCGGTCTCGGCTAGCCGGTCTTGGTTTCGAATCTTAATGACTCGGTCTTGGTCTCGGATGTCTGGTCTCAGTGCCGAGACCGGCAATGAAAATGTAGTAATAAATGCACTAGTAATGCAAAACAAAGCCCAACAGTATACTGTATAATGATAGTAGGCCTATGTGGATATGGATAGGCATACATAATGAACATGTAACAGGTAGATTTATGACCCCCCCTCCCCTACAAATGTTGTTGTATCTGCAACTTCTGTGAAGTTCCTATCAAATAGTGGGCGCACCAACAGATTAATAAACCGGTTGCACAGTTGCATCAAGTTTAGCAAGTCCAACTCACAAAAGAAGAGCAAGTCCAGCCAGCCTCCACCATCTTCATCTATAGCTCTATTTCATCCAGCATCCCGTGCGGTCAACGGTCCCCAAACAGCATTCCAAGCGACGATGAGTCACTTCTTCTATCCTGTGAACTAGACTCTGGCCCGTCCACATCAAGAACCACACCAACCACAGTCTCACACAAATTATCCGAGGAAAACTTCAAACTGGTGAAACTCCTTGCAGTCAACGTCAACATTTTGACATCTGTCAAGGAACACATCACCCGCCAAATACGACTCCTTTCCCGGTCAATCGAGACTAGCACACCACCACCCTATGTCGAGGTAAACATACGGCCACCACGTCCACACCGATCTCTAAAATTCCAGGGGTCATTCCATAATCGCTGAAGCAATCTCAAGAAAAGAACATCGCTGCTCTTCACAAAAATTACGCCGGAAAAATACTATCAACTATACCCATCACTGCGGCCCAGCTGACCAACGCCAGGCGCTCAGCCCAAGAAAAGCTTGCTCAAGACTTCCAGGGTCAAGATCATCCCACTGCTAAACAACTCCTGAGCTTCTTCACAAGACCCTATCAACCAACAATAGGCATCAAAGAAAACCGACAACGCTAGTCGATCTCTAACCACAAAACCAAACGGTCCTTTTCAGGACCACCACACCTTCTCAAAAGAGATAAATCCGTCATCTTGCCACTATAATATAATAATTATAATAAATAAACTTGAATATAACCCACCCCATAAACCTTATCCGTTATATTCAAACTACAAATCTTTCAACTACCATGGCAAAAAGAAAACTCAACAAAGAAGCCAAGAGATCCCTAAGTCAATCGAAATCTAACCATTTCTCTAACAAATGCAAATCGAAAACCAAACGAGCCAACTCCAATCATTTGCGCTCACTAGCAGAACAAAGTCAATCTTTCATAACGTACCTATCCAAAGCAACACTGTAATAATTGCTTTAGGAAAAGGTTTAAGCTTTGTACCCACTTCCTGCTAAACCAAACCGCATTTTACTTGTAAGTGACATAAATACCTTCAATCGAAGACTAAGAATTGCATTCTTAATGCGTAACAAACGCTCCAAAAACCATCCTTTCAAACCACCATCAAACTGGCAACCAAAATCATCCCCTAGTGCAACACTAGAAGAATATTTGGAAGCCAAAAGATTCGAACTGGCCCACATCAGGCTAAGGAATCGGAAGAAAACATGACCACATGCACAAGAACTATCGGCCATAAACAAACTTAAAAACAATCCTGACATCGTAGTCAAACCATATGACAAAGGCAGAGGCATCTGCATTATGAACCACTCAGACTATCTACAAGTGGGTTACCACCACCTTGAGTCCCATCATTATACCCAACTGGACCAAGACATTACCCCACAAACTATTATGATGGTTCACAACACACTAATTGAAAGAGAAACAACAAACACATCGACAACGATACTCGACCTACTTCCCCAAAACTGTCAAACATGTCCAACCATGTATTTTCTCCCCAAAATACACAAAACTCTGCCACCGGGAGAACAACCAATTATAAGTGGATGTACCAGCCCTACGGCCAACATTTCAGAATACATAAGACTATTTTCTTCTTACCATAATAACCGCACAGCCCACTATGTCCGCGACACAGCGCGCAAACTGGAAGAAAGACAATTTCCACAAGATGTCTTAATTACAAGTATCGATTTTGTTTCTATGTACACAAATGTCCGGTAGACGGAAGCAATCAAATGCGTTTGCAATGCCCTCGGAAACACAAACCATAACCAACCGATCACAAAACCACCCTCGACTTTACACCCAAAAACTTCTAAAACTCATTCTTGGCCGCAACTGTTTCCAATTCGGAAATAAGTTCTTTCTCCAGAACATTTAACAATAATGGAACTTAAACAAACACTGGAACTTAATCCAAGGCAATCAAATACTTTCGGAACTATTTCCGAAACCTCCATTCATTGCCTTCAAAAAAGCCCAAAACATTCGGAGAAACTAATAAGAGCTAAACTACCACAGCAAAATCATAAGCTCGAACCACTCCCAACATACTCTGGCTTTTTCGAACAACAAATTGAACCAGACGAAACCCTCAACATATTGCTCTCCCTACTGGACGAACAATTTGAAACCGACTAAAAAAAACATATGGCTCAAACCAAACTTACATGATTGGACAATACCCAATCCCAGCCACAACTTGTCCACGAGTCAGCATCGATTCTTTTTTGAATCACCTATTTGCAACTGAAGAGTGCCCAAACAGCAAGGTACGAAAGTATGTTATATTGCTAGCAAGAGGATTTGCGAACATAATCCTCTGCATGCTCGCACCACCAATGACATTCCCTCTAAAAACAGTGTGGTTAAAAGACCAACCAATCTAATTGGTTGACCTAATATTGGTTGTTTTTAACCAATGTGTTTGTTAAAGCGTAACCAATGCGTTGGATGTTAGTCAAACAGTCATATCGGTTGAAGGTATCAACCAATCTTTTGGTCATTTATAACCAATATATTGGTTGTCCGTCAACCAGTCATATTGGTTGAAGGTATCAACCAATCTATTGGTAATTTATAACCAATATATTGGTTGTCCTTCAACCAGTTATATTGGTTGAGCTTGCAACTAAGGTATCAACCAATCTATTGGTTAATCATAACCAATATATTGGTTGTCCTTTAACTAGTCATATTGGTTGAGCCTGTATTAACCAATCTATTGCCAATAGATTGGTTGTCCCTCAACCAGTCATATTTGGTTGAGCTTGTAGGAAATGTACCTACAGAAACTGACCAATCAGAAGTGAGAAAATTTGTTTTGACAATAGTTGATGTTAAATTGTAGTATTTATACCAAAATGCATTTGTTTTACTATAATATGTAATTATTCAAACGATTCCATGATTGAATATAGATTTTTGTGCAAACATAGTAAACAATTCACATTAAATTTCATTCGTATTCAAATTTTGACATTGTTCATAAAAAACTAGCTGTGACTTAGTCGTGGACAAAAAAAGCGAACTATAAAACTAACAATATATGTGCTGACAGGGATCATCAGCGAGGCTTACATAGTAAGTTGTTGAGTTTTGCAACGTGTCCCGCTGTGGGGAAGTCCAACGAGGTTGTTAGTGAGGTTGACTCGCCTGGAACTGGCCCATGGCCACTTAGTGGGTAATGAGGTGTGCGGTAAGCCTCACAGTGGTACAATTACCCCCGACCGGTACAATGGCAAAGGTCTTTGAAACGACTATTACCGTCACTTTGAGGCGTGTAAGCAGGTGAATCACCGAAGTGAGGAGCAAGCAACCGAGTTTTTGGCTGCTAGCCTCCAAGGCGAGGCACTTCAAATCCTCTGTGATGGGTCGAAAAGGTTCACTTATAGTGAACTAGTAAAGGTGTTGTCGAAGAGGATCAGTCCTGGTTAGAAGGCAGAGCATTATTTAGTGGAGTTGAGGCATCGACGTCTGGGTCCTTAGGAAACTCTGCAGGAGTTGGGCCAAGCCATACGTGATTTGACATTGAAGGCCTACCCTGAAATTCAAAGAGGCACGAGAGCGCCTATAGTGCGGCAGATACGTGAAATAATTGTGCATTTTGTGGTAAAAGCACCAAATTTGGTACAGACATTGCTTAATATATAATTAACAAATTTAGATATTGTGCCAAGCTCAATTTTTTTCCTGGGGACCACAAATAGCAAATCCAAGATGGCCGCCATCCGATTCCGGAATATCTGCAAAATGCCCCAAAATCTTGGGGACAAAATAATTTGCAAACATGAATAAAGTGTCGTTTTCCATATTTCCATGTGTGCTGAATGCATTCCAACCAAAAACGAGTTGATAAAATGCACCAATTTGCGTAAATCCAAGATGGCCGCCGTGCAAAATCGGCCAAATGGGAAATCGGCAATAACTTTTGACAGAATCAAGATGGGGAGATGATTTTGGTGTCTACACATAGGTTTTCACATGCGAGGAACACAATGGAGGTATCCAAAATTATGTAGGATATTGCTAAAGCAACAGTAATCCAAGATGGCCACCAAAAAAATGTCATATCTTGTGACAAAATGTCGTTGAAACATGAATAAAGTGTTGTTTTCTATGTTTTCATACGCGCTGAATCCAATTGAATTGATCAAATGCACCAAAACTAATGAAATGGTCAATTGTATGATTAAATGCAACATTACAAGTGTCCATAGTGGTTCCCATCCTCGGGATGGGTTTTTGTTCACCCCCACGACTCTGGTGAGTGTATGGCAGAACCTCAACAGAAACCAGTGTTGACCTTGCAAGAAAACATATCTTTGCTGTCAAAGGCAGGTGCATCGATGCCATACTACCAACTCGTGCAGCCCTGCTGCAACACACAACACGGGCCATACATCAGGGTGGATATGTGTGTAGACAGGCGCATATCTGTTATATCTGTTATATATCCCCAGATATTCCCTCACCACAGTCTTGGGGGTGAAAAAAAAACCATCCCGAGGATGGGAACCACTATGGACACTTGTAATGTTGGATTTAATCATACAATTGACCATTTCATTAGTTTTGGTGCATTTGATCAATTCAATTGGATTCAGCGCGTATGAAAACATAGAAAACAACACTTTATTCATGTTTCAACGACATTTTGTCACAAAGATATGACATTTTTTTGGTGGCCATCTTGGATTACTGTTGCTTTAGCAATATCCTACATAATTTTGAATACCTCCATTGTGTTCCTCGCATGTGAAAACCTATGTGTAGACACCAAAATCATCTCCCCATCTTGATTCTGTCAAAAGTTATTGCCGATTTCCCATTTGGCCGATTTTGCATGGCGGCCATCTTGGATTTACGCAAATTGGTGCATTTTATCAACTCGTTTTTGGTTGGAATGCATTAAGCACACATGGAAATATGGAAAACGACACTTTATTCATGTTTGCAAAATATTTTGTCCCCAAGATTTTGGGGCATTTTGCAGATATTCCGGAATCGGATGGCGGCCATCTTGGATTTGCTATTTGTGGTCCCCAGGAAAAAAATTTAGCTTGGCACAATATCTAAATTTGTTAATTATATATTAAGCAATGTCTGTACCAAATTTGGTGCTTTTACCACAAAATGCACAATCCTTCTGAAGTTCTGATATTATACACATAGCTGCCGCACTACTAGGGAAGAACCGTCGTTGATGCGGTGACAAGTCAGGTTGTAAGGGGAGGCGTATATCGCGATCGCCCAAAGACACTGGACGATGCAATACGTGCTGCCCTTGAGACGGACAATTTTGAGAAGGTTGAGTGCAAACGAAGAGCTGAGGGGAAACCTGTAAAGTTTGCGAGAGCAGTTGACCCTGACACTGAGAGGCGGCTTCATTCACAGAAAATGAACAAAGTGGTTGAGCTGCTAGAATACCAAGCAAGGTTTGAGTTCGGTTGACCAGGCGAGGTTTCCTGGAAGTCAGGCGAGATTTCTTGAGATACCGTCGCCAAAAGAAAGCCGTCGCCTGTGAGGTTGGCCATTCCGCTCTAGAATGTGCTAAACCTCGTAGGAGGGATGGCAGCAGGGACACGCCAGCCACCCGACCGGTGGGCCCGCGGGCAGGCTGGACGTTCTCAAGGGACAGACACAACCGGGAAGAGTCGAGACTCAAAAGCCAGAGAGCTTAAGTGTTAATTGTGTGGTAAGAGGAGCGAAATGCAGGTTCTTTGTTGATTCTGGGTCAACGGACACTTTAAACAGTAGTAAAGTCTACCACCGAATGGCCAAAGATCAGAGGCCGGTGCTTGAAGCAGAAGAGTCCAACATTCAGCAGGTAGACGAAAATCCTCTGGGAGTTGCCTGGGTGGACGTACATATGGGTAAAACAGCTTACCCACTTCGAGTGATTTTTGCTGATGTCAAGTATGACGGCATATTAGGCATGGATTTTTTGTTACCTACTGAAGGTAGCTTAGATTTCCGTACTCTCGAGTTGAAGTTAAACAGGGAACGGATGAAGTGTATGGGTGGTGCCGGTGAGCCGTTCATTGGAAGAGTGATGGTGGCTAAAACCACCGAGATTCCAGCAGGCCATGAGGCTGTTGTGCCTGGTACTGTCAGCGGTATCAGTGAGGCATTTGGACAGCCGGCAATCATCGAGCCTGGAAGGTGGAGGCGAGTTGGCTCAACAAAGCTTACTGCTAGCCCGGTCACTGGTTGAGCCACAAGCTGAGGATATCCCGCTGCGGATACTTAATCCGAATGGGGAGAGACAGGTTGTTCGAAATGGAACAACGATGGGCACAATTGCGACAGTTGAGGTTGACTCGGTAGTGGTGCCGGATGAGAGTCGTGGGTGTGAGGTTTATGAAGGCTTGCCAAGTTGCCTGCACGACCGTAGTAAGGTCAACCTCGCTGAGGAATATCATGAATGATGAGGAGGTCAAGGCATGCCTGATAGAATTCCAGGATGTATTTTGTGGTGAAGCACCACATCAGTACTGGATGCGAGGCCTATCAAGGAGAGGCCTTGGTGCCATCCCCTGTGTAATCAGAAGGAAATAATGAGGCAGGTTAGAGATTTGCAGAAGCGAGGGGTTATCGAGCCATCCGATAGTCCCTGGGCTGCAAATGTTGTGTTAGTCCGGAAGAAGGACGGAACCAAGCGATTTTGTGTCGACTATCGGGGTCGGTAATAATGTAAAAGCCATTATCGGCGTCAATGCTAGAAGAAGTACCCGAAGAATTACTATAAAGACCGGTGAGTCAGCGTGGAAGTTGGTTGTTAGATTACTGGGGACCTGGGTTAAACGTGCAGGGTAGACCACTTGGTTGGCGAATTAGTAGTCTTGGTTCCAAGACCTTCGTGTTGTTTATTCCGCGATCACTGACACAAACCACCGATGTTATAGAGGGCGCTATCTCCAGACGAACCATCACCCGCGAACGGGACCCACTCGGATGTCTTGGGTGAGTTGGCTCATTGGGGGCGCGGTCAGACTATTGTAATATATGCAGTATTCATATCACGTGATAATGATGGACTGTTAAGCAAATACGTGCAGACCTGAGGGTTATTGTGTTACGCAAAACATGTCCAGACTCGCCGTGATTGACCCGTGTACACATGTACATGTACATCGACACAGCAAATCATTGCTGCGTCGGCGTTTATTTGTGACTGCGGGTACAGAGGTATTTGTCTTTGGTGTTTAAATTTGTGATGAGTGAAACCACCTTGCTCTGTGGTGAAAACCTCCTAAACGAATTATAATTACTACGTTTTTCTGAAATCAAAGGGGAAATTAACTGTTAGCTAAAATTACGCACGACCTCACTAGATTTGAGGCTAATACTGACGCACGTTCGATACACTGGAATAGAAAAAACCTCCCTCGCGCCGCGGCACCACATTACTAACTCCTGAAGCGATGCTGCAGCGGGACTAGACTAGATCGGTACGGGTACGGTGCGGCCGCGCCGGTTGGCTGTAGCTTGCACCGGCCCCACAATGCTATTAAAAGTCTGCACATTTCGTGCAATGCATACGTGCATACAGTCACCATCACATACACTTGTGTATACAACAAGTCATATCCTTTGTATCTGTGTATCATAATGAATAATTCATGATGAGGCTCAAATTCGGTCGCTGATTGGATCCCTCGGAAAAGCGAAGGAGAATCGTCGAAAACTAAGGTTAAAGTTAGGAATTGCTTGCCAACTAACGCAAGACCCTTGTGAGAATCCAAAATCATGTACGTTTGTCAAACGTCGTCTCCAGTGCGAACATGGATGTAGCTGTATTTTGTAAACTACGCATGTGTGAAACCAGAACACACACGAAGCCGGGATTTGAAAAAGAGACACGACGTTAACGAATCTGCGCGCGCGCGGGCGCCGAAATAACAAATAGGGAATTAGCGAAACTTAGAGGGATCGGAAGGCTTGCACGCTGGGTGTATGTTTCATGTCTGTTGGTGTGGCGTCGGCTGAGCAGTCCCGGTTGTTGAGCTAGTTGTCCCCATAGAGGTTTACTGAGTTAGCGGTTTGAGTGTCCCGTGTGGTCTAGTCAGATTTGCCTTTGAGCAATACTCTGATCAACTGAAGTTATTCAGGTGTATGGTGGAACCTGCGAGGTTTACCTGTGCTCGCTGCCAGTGAGCTGAACCTGGTCAAGGTACATGGTACCTCGTGAGGCTTGTAAATAGTTTTAACTAAAATTAGGTTGCCTTAATTGTTAAGTGTTTCATTACCCTGTTAGTTTGTCAAATTACTATAAAAGATAACAGAATTATAATTGTATAAGCTGTGTGAGGCTTACGCTGTATAAAGATAACTTATTATAAAGATAGTATTGTAACGCCCGTGCCGGTTGGGCGGTAGAGGGCGCTGGAGCGATTCCACGGTGGTGGGATCGCCCCGGAAACCCGCCTTGGATTGCGCAAGCGCCGAACTAGTTCAGGCCAGTTCTGGGGGCCGCGTGATTGTGTGAGCCTGAAGTCCATGTTTGGTAGGCGAGAGTCCACAATAAACGGCAGAGAACCACAGGAAATAGAGGAACACTTGTGTCAGGAGTCCTTCTTGTGTGTGTAGTCGACCCCAGAGAAATCTTCGTTACATTGGTGGCAGCGGTGGGATACAGAAGGACGGGAAAAGACCAGGTGAAGTGTTCAGGTTTTCAGGAAACCACGATAACACGGCAGCCAACTCGCCCCACGGCGAGAGGGCAGGCCGGGGCGTGGGCCCGGGGAGCGGGGACCAGTCCGGGAGGCTTTCAGGCACTCCGTGCATGACGCCAGGGGAACTCTAGGGAGGTTATGGGGACTTGGGAGTCTGGGGTTTCCTGGGGGAGGAGTTGGAGAAGGATAGCGGGGAATTTCGGGACATGCGCCAATGGCTGGGGGCTTCAGTGCGTCCACTCCGATTTGGAGAGAGGGCGCCCTTCTCCATATTTGTCCGGGTCCGCTACCAGGTCTGTCGGGGGGCCGCCCCATGCTGTAGACGGCGGCGCAGCAGACGGATGGTTCCTCGCGGAACAATCCAAAGCTGTGCCCGTGGATGCAGTGGGGGGCGGGGCCTCGTCGAGACATTCTCTGGATCTTCTGCAGGAATGAAACCGAGTCGGGGGGGGGCCCGGCCCATGCTGTAGACGGCGGCGCGGCAGACGGCCCGCAACACTCGGAGCGAGCCCGAGCCGTGCCCGTCGGCGCAGCGGGGGCAGGGCCTCGCCGGGACGCCCACGCTCTCTAAGCCAGTCGCAAGAATCAGTCGCAGTCGCAAGAATCAGTCGCAGTCGCAAGAATCAGTCGCAGTCGCAAGAGGCAGTCACAGTCGCGGCCACAGGAGCCAGTCGCAGTCGGAGGAGCCAGTCGCAGTTGCAGGAGCCAAGCGCAGTCGCAGTCGCAGTCGCAAGAGCCAGTCGCAGTCGCAGGCACCAGATACAGGAGCCAGTCGCAGTCGCAGGAGCCAGTCGCTGTCGCGGGAGCCAGCCGCAGATGCAGTCGCAGGAACCACAGTCGCAGTCGCAAGAGCCAGCCGCAGTCGAAGGCACCAGTCGCAGTCAGAGCAGCCAGTCGCAGTCACAGTCGCAGTCAAGTTTAACATTTAGAGGGGTGTGCCGGGGCCAGGGGTGTGCCGGGGCCAGGGGTGTGTCCTGGGGCCAGGGGCTTACCCCAAATTGTTGTAATGAAAATTGTTGTAATGAAAATTGTTGTAATGTAAATTGTTGTAATGTAAATTGTTGGAATGTAAATTGTTGTGTAATGTTGGCGTTATGCGTTTTCCAGGGCGGTTGGCCGGGGTGCGGCAGCAGCGCCCATGGTCTTGTTTGGGGGCAAACAAGGTCTTCGTGGGGGGCTGTGTAACGCCCGTGCCGGTTGGGCGGTAGAGGGCGCTGGAGCGATTCCACGGTGGTGGGATCGCCCCGGAAACCCGCCTTGGATTGCGCAAGCGCCGAACTAGTTCAGGCCAGTTCTGGGGGCCGCGTGATTGTGTGAGCCTGAAGTCCATGTTTGGTAGGCGAGAGTCCACAATAAACGGCAGAGAACCACAGGAAATAGAGGAACACTTGTGTCAGGAGTCCTTCTTGTGTGTGTAGTCGACCCCAGAGAAATCTACGTTACAGTATACATGTATTGTTTAGGCGGTGTGAGGCTCACGCCGTATAGAGAGAGCTTATTGTGAACAGGTTATATTGTATAAGCCATAAGTTATTACAAATAAAAAACTCGACAACTATTATAAACAACTATCGTAATGCTCGTGCAAAAACACGACGCTTTATTAAAGATAGTAAACGTGATTCATGGAAACAATACGATTCCAAACTACATAGTATACTAAAAAGGCTTGGAATAGAGTGTGGAAAAACAATTCCTTTAATTCTACCATAAATCACTTAAATAAGCCTGATGGTAGTAAATGCACTGAGATAAATGATATTGCCAATCTATCACTATTCATCTCTATCACGATTCCTGGCGAGGTTATTCCAATTCCAATGCCACTAATACAACCAATTATCGCCCCATTTCTTGAACTAGCTGTCTTTGCATGAAAATAATGATCAATGCTGTTTGGTTTGATTCCTTGAACAAAAAAGCTGATATCTAAATATCAAAGTGGTTTTCGTCGAGGTCGGAGTACAACAGATCACCTTGTTTGCCTCGACTGATTCATTGTTCGAGATGCTTTTGTTCGGTGTCCGTTTTCTTTGACCTTGAAAAAGCATTATGACACAACGTGGAAGTATGTTACTTTAACAGACTTATATAATATGCAGGGTTTAATATGTAGAATGCCAGTTTTGATTAAAAGCTTTTTATCGAATCTTGTTTCAGAGTCTGTTTAAGTTTGATACTTTCTGAACTTTATGACCAAGAGCTGGGTAGGCCTATTCCTCAGAGCATTTTAATTGTCTGACATTATTTTATTCAAAACATTTATAATAATTAGTTAAAACAGGAATGTGTAAATCTTTGATTGTGGATGATTTTTCCATTACTTGCTCGGCAAAAAGTATGGTAATCATTGAAAGACAATTGCAATGTCTAAGTAAAATAGAACAATGGGCAGATGCCAATGTATTCCGTTTTTCCAAAACTAAGACTGTGTGTACACAACAAAAGATCGCTACACCAGACCCCAAACTTAAACTATAGGATTTTCTTATTCCGGTTGTTCCACACAAGGCGTTAATTTTGACAGCAAGTTAAATTTCAAAGCCCACATTGACCATGTAAGAACAAAATGTCAAAATCTTTTGAATGAACTGGGCCCTGGGGTGCATATCGTAGTTACTTAGACTTTCTAGATCTATAATTATATCAAAACTATAGATTGTGGTTGTGTTGTCTACAGTTTAGCGCGTAAATCTTACCTCCAAAAGCATGAGCCTATTCAGAATCAAGGTCTTAGGCTCTGCTTGGGGGCATTTCGGACTTGAAGATGTTGAAGATAATGAGCCTCCTCTACACTTGAGGTGAGAAAAGTTGACTCTTCAATATACACAAACTCCGAACTAACCCTGATAACTCAGCATATGAGAGATCTTTCACACAACAGTACGTTCATTTGTACACCAGAAAACCATGTAAAATGTAATACATTGACCAATGTACACGCGTGTGCGCTTGGAAGTGCCGACCTTTGACCACCGACAACAAAACAGGTTGAATTGAAACTTCACTTCAGAGTACTTTTGTTTGTATTTAAAGCCTTCCATGACCAGACGCCATTATAAATCAAGGATTGCTTTACTTTTCATAACCCATCTCGCCCTAATCTTCGCTCTTCTCGAGACCCATTTTTGCTTACCATTCCTAGGACCCGTAGCAAATCTGGCGATCGCACATTCACTGTAACTGCATCCACAGAATGGAACAACATCCCTTCTTTCATTAAAGCCGCAAAATCCACAGACCAATTAAAAAAAATTCTGAAAACACATCTCTTTCCTGTTTAAGCTTTTCTCTTTTTCTCATGCTTTTCAAACATTGTGTAGGGTATGTAGCTTTTCCGATAAGATTTTGTTGTTTATTGTGCATTTTCTGTTTTTGTAAGCGCTGTGATATAGTTTTCTATGGGGAGCGTTTCTAAATACCTGTTATTATTATTATTAGATGTACACCGATGTTCAGGATACTTTTAGAGATATCTACGGAAGCCCGATCGTGCCAGGTTTTAACAACAGTTCAAAAACAATTGTTATTGCCAAATAACGCAATACTTTTGCGAAATAACACAATATAAGTTATTTTGCAATACTTAGTACAAAATAACGCAATTCTTTTGCGAAATAACGCAACACTTATTGCGAAATAACGCACACCCTTTTATGGTTGCTAAACACTAGCCCTACCAGATGCAGCACATAGTGCATCATCAGGAAACAAATACTGGCGCACTTTGATGCATTCGGCTGTCGGCACTAGTGCATAAACACCACAGTCTAAGACCACTGAGAGCTCAGTCTAAGACCACTTGGAGCTCGTCCCCATTGAACATACCAGAGATGAATTCTACTTTGTTGGGCGACTAGATACTCTGAGACAGTTTGACATTGAGATGTTTGACATTGAGATGTTTGACATTGAGATGTTTGACATTGAGATGTTTGACATTGAGATGTTTGACATTGAGATGTTTGACATTGAGATGTTTGACATTGAGATGTTTGACATTGAGATGTTTTACCTGATGGATCTTGCTTCACTGGGCAGGGTTTCCCACAGGTCACACAAACAAAATGGTTTCCTTGGTGTTAATCCTCAGTGTCTCGTTAGATCATTTTGCTGAGTAAAGGTTTTACCACAGCCTCGAGTCACACAAACAAATAGCTTCTCACAAGTATGAACTCTCTCATGCTCCTAAATTGTTTACAAGACAATGTGCATGTACAGGCAAACTTCCAACTAAACCAAGTTAGATTAATTAATAACACTGCATTTTAGCAAAGTTTTCCAAGTATTCGTCAAAATCGAGCACTCTTGTGCAAGAAGTCAATTTTAAGTTCATTGCCAGCAAGAAGTAGACCCATGCACTTTCAAATGTCACTGTTTTTGGAAATTTGATATTACAAAGCTAAGTTATTAAATTTTGAAATCGCACAAATTTTTCACTATTTCTGAACAAAATCTGTAACAAAGTGTAATTTTTTGAAAATGCTTTGTAGAGGAAATTTCCGTTTAAAACTATCATAGAACATTTTAGAATCCAGTTGCATCACTTATTTCAAATATATTTTGTAATCTAAAAAATGCTGAAAATCAACCTCATGCCATTTTCCAGCCGATTTAAAGCTCTGCCCTGTCTGGTTTTAATTGGCATGTACACGTCATATTATATGTTAATGTTAGATGTAATTGCTGAGTAATAGCTTCACCTCAGGTTTCACAAACAAATGGTTTCTCACCAGTGTGAATCCTCTCATGTTCTTTAAAATCATGTAGTTGAGTAAAATCTTTACCACAAGTCTCACAAAAAAAAGAAAAACCTCTCACCAATGTGAACACGTCCATGTATCTTTAGATAATTTTTGTAAGCAAAAGCTTTACCACAGGTCTCACAAGGAAATGGTTTCTCACCAGTGTGAACCATGCCATGTCTTTTTAGATGTCGTTGTTCAGTAAAAGCTTTACCACAGGTCTCACAAACAAATCCTTTCTCATCAGTGTGAATCCTCTCATGTTTTTTAAGACGACTTGGTTGAGTAAAAGCTTTATGACAGGTCTTACAAAGTAAAGGTTTCTTTCCCTTGTGGACCCTCTTGCGGTCAGTGTGAACCATGCCATGTCTTTTTAGACGTCGTTGTTCAGTAAAAGCTTTACCACAGGTCTCACAAACAAATCGTTTCTCATCAGTATGAATCCTCTCATGTTTTTTAAGACGACTTGGTTGAGTAAAAGCTTTATAACAGGTCTTACAAAGTAAAGGTTTATCTCCCTTGTTGACCCTCTGGCGGTCATTGTGGACCATGCCATGTCTTTTTAGACGTCGTTGTTCCGTAAAAGCTTTACCACAGGTCTCACAAACAAATCCTTTCTTATCAGTGTGAATCCTCTCATGTTTTTTTAGACGACTTGGTTGAGTAAAAGCTTTATGACAGGTCTTACAAAGTAAAGGTTTCTCTCCCTTGTTGACCCTCTTGCGGTCAGTTCCTTTTGTGTCCATTTTGCTGCAGTGTTTAGGCCAACAAATTACTACATCAGTCTGTACCATACGTCTCAACAGATTGCTTGAGCGTGTGTTAGCGTCGTCACCAGTGCTGCATGCTACTCTCCTCAAGTCTCTCCTTGATTGACTCAAAATCTTCAGATTCCAGACAGGACTCTGCTGTCAGAGTTTGTTGTCACATGGAGACTGTATTGAAAACACAAGCAAAATGAAACACACCGAGATATCTTTAATTACTGTTAACAATTATCCCTGTTTAATGTTATTATTGTAGGTCAACTCACCCCATGGCCGACTCGCCTCCTGAACAACTCATCACCCTCTGGGCGCCAACTCGTTTCATGGCCAACCCGCCAACTCAGCAACGCCAACTCCGCGAGGCTAACAAAATAAAATTTAAAACTGAAAAATATAAATGAAAATGTATAAACTGAAAAGGGAAGAAAACATGTTTTTTTGAGTTTCGAAACTTTTGTGAACAAAATGCTGACGGAAGGTGTTCATTAGGTGTACGTTTTAGTGAATTATTTTTTAAAAATTGTTTTGACCCACCCACCTTCCCAAGTTTCGATTTTTAAATCAATGTTGAACTGCTATTCAATATATCCTATACACTGAAGAACAAAGTAATGCTTAAAACGAGCTAGATATTTTATGCCAATGCTCTCCCAGCTCAGTTGTCAATGGCTTTTCCAGGCTTCCCGCAGGCAACCTTAAAGTTGAAAAACGAGGAAATTGCCGATCACAATCACAAAAAACTTTGTAGTTTTGCATTTAACCTCCATTTAACCTCCAAACAAGGTATAATGTTATCATGAACAGGGTTGCTTTGACAATTCCCCATTCAGTCGCTGTGATTTATAATCATCCCCACGATTGCGTTCCATGCCCATAAAATACGAGTAAATATACTTGACAAATCCATTGCACACAAAACAGCCGTAGCATCTCAACTCGTGAAGCGCCCTCCAGGTGCGCCTTGCACACTCAAATGACGTCACGGGTCATTGGATTATAATCCAGCCTTAACTGCGCGTTGCACTCAGTTCGACTGAAAAAAAGATGCCAAAATTTCTCGAAATTTTGAAGGTAAGTGTGATATGCTCGTGGGCTATATCTTTAATGAGGAAGAGACTGACAGACTTTAGAACTGAACTGTTTTATTTACTCCTAGTCGCTAGTATGCCATCTTGGACAAGCGAGATGGCTATATCAACAGAGGGCGCTATATAGGATAAGTGTGAATGTAACATCCCCTTTTCTTTAAAGATTGATACAGTAGTGTATAATCTCAATAATCTGATAATTAAATGTGTTCAACAATGTCCATTGTTCATGAGTCCAATTATTTCAATCAGAGTTCAATCACAGTTTAGAGAGTTCACAGGGTTCAAAATCTGTTCGTATAAACTTGTTCAAATGTACTGTCATTAATGTTTATAATCTTGTCTGTTTGAATGTTTGATTTTGATTAGTTCAATCTTACTGTGAAATATACAAGCTTTACAAATCAAGTCGTTGAGGTTTGACGATTTTCCTGCTGGAGCGAGTGAATGTACCGGTAGGTGTGTCTGTGTGAGAGGTGGGGGGTAGTTTGCGCGGAGGGTTCGGAGCAGTGATGTCGTTGCGTGCTGGGTTTGTAGACTTTGTAGAGCATGACTGGTCGCCTATTCTTTTGTTTGATGCACAGTTTGGCGAATACTTCTTCTCTAGTATCGCCAGTTGATCCAATGCTGCTGACGTCGATTGTGCCAATCGTGAGGAATTCATCAGGGCTGTCATCAGCAACGAGATAGTGGACGCGTCTGCGTGGAGACTTGGAGCGTTGATCGCGTCCATCGCGTCGCTGGGGTTTCCCAGATCTGCACACCGACTGCCAGTGGTTGTCTTTTCCACATTTACGACATGTGTTGCCATAGGCAGGGCAGTTACTTTTTGGTAGTAGTTCATGTACACGACCACAGTTGTAGCATGTTTTCTGCTTTTGTTGCTTGCGATATTGCTTTGGCTTGATTGCGTTCACAGTCCTTTCTGCTCTGGCACTTTGGGGGGTCTGTGCTTTATCTGGCAGTGACTGGAGCTGCTTTGCGGTTGCCTCATGACTTCGGGCAGCTTCGATGGCCTCGTTTAGCGTCAGAGTTTCGTCTCTCCCAATGAGTGCTTTCTGTACATGTTTGTGGGCTGATCCCCAGATGAGCTGATCAACCAGTCTGTCCTCCCGTTCCTTATCATCGCGATATTTGCATTTCACTGCTACTGCTTTTATTTTGGTTACAAAATCATCAGCAGTCTCGTCCAGGTTTTGTCTCATGTCCTGTAGTTTGTACCGGAAAATGCGATGGTTTGACCGGGGCTCTATGTGTTGTTCGAAGCGAGACAACAGCACATCAGGTTTCTTCCTGTCATCCTCATTATCAAAACTCCAACTATTGTATTTATCCAGGCCCTGTTCTCCGACCCACAAGAGAAGGTAACTTGCTCTTTCTTCATCAGTGGCAGTCTTCAGGACACTGGAGAACATCAGTTGGCATTTTTGTTTGAATCTAGCGAAAGTTACGACATTATCTGTGGCCTCCCAATCCACATTGTGTACAGTTATTGTTGTAGCGGTATACACGTGGTTGAGTATTCACGTTGAAAAATTCGTGGCCGTAAATGTAGTCAATTTTAGCTTATAACATCATCTGAGATCTAGTTTCGGTACTCACATAGATCCTTAGCTTTACCGCTGCCACCATGTGATATGCTCGTGGGCTATATCTTTAATGAGGAAGAGACTGACAGACTTTAGAACTGAACTGTTTTATTTACTCCTAGTCGCTTGTATGCCATCTTGGACAAGCGAGATGGCTATATCAACAGAGGGCGCTATATAGGATAAGAAGACCTCAACAAGCTGCACAACTGGACTGAGACCTGGCAGATGGTATTTAATGCGACAAAGTGCTACACCATGAGAATTCATCGCACATCTCTATTTTTGTACATATTTTGGCACCCACTGAGTACACAAACCGTCCACCGTCGGCAGCCGCACCCTTGTCTAGATGCTGAATAGGCTTTGACAAGTAGCTGGATAGATGTAGATGTAGATGTGTGAATGTAACAGTAAGATTAAGCGCAATTCCAGATAGTAATAGCTGAGAGATTAGAGAATACACCCAGTATAATTGCGACTCCACAATTCCTCGCACAGAGTGCGCACGAAAAAGCAAAGTTTTCTACCAATTTTAGCGTGTGCCGATGTGTGACCCTGTATTCGCAGTATACCGGTCCAGGGGCACACTAGTGGGACTAGCCTATCCCTAGCCGCCGTTGAATTGCGTTAAAGTACTGTAACGAAGATTCGCCTGGGGTCGCCACAACACAAGAAAGACTCCTGAAGCAAGTGTTCCTTTATTTCCGGTGATTCTCTGCCGTTTATTGTGATCTCTTGCCAACCAAACATGGACTTCAGGCTCACACAATCACGCGGTACCAGAACTGGTCAGAACCGGTTCGGCCGTTGCGCAATCCGAAGGCGGGTCGCCGGGGCGCACCAGCAGGAGCCACCTGGAGCGATCCCACCACCGTGGGACCGCTCCAGCGCCCTCTACCGCCCAACCGGCACGGGCGCTACACAGCCCCCCACGAAGACCTTGTTTGCCCCCAAACAAGACTATGGGCTGCTGCTGCCGCCCCCCGGCCAACCGCCCCGGAAAGCGCACGACGCCAACATTTTATACAACAAAAAGAAAACAACCTTAAGGTTACAACAAGAAAACAACACTGGTTAAAAGTTCTCATCTAGGAGGTAGGAGGTGGCTGGCGCTGGACTTCCGTCTGTCGGAACAACTGCTCCCAGAATTCCTGTGGCACGTCATCGGGGTAGCGTGGAGGTGGGGGTGCCCCAGGGGGTAGCAGTCCTCCCAGCGAAGGCTGGCCCGCCGCTGACGGATGTACGAAGTACTGGCCGTACTGCTGGCCCTCGTATGTCTGGAGGAGCCTCCCCGGAACTTCATAGGAGTGGACCACGCTCGATCGGAACAGCCGGTGGCCGTCGCTGTCCAACCCGGTGGGCGTGGTCTCCAGGCGCCACTCGTCCCGCAAGTGCTCGCATAAGGGGACCGGCATGTGGGTGGCCACCTCCCTCACCTCATGGGGTCGCTGGACGACGCCGTCCATGTCCAGCCTCATCCAGGTCCCGTCCGGCAGCTCCACCCGACATCCGACCGGCAGGACCCGGGGCGACCCACTCCACGGGAATGTCGCCACCAGCGGAGGCGTCGGAGGCTCCGTCTGCGTCCCCCCCTCCGCGGAAGCCGGCGGAGAGGCCCTGGCGGCGCTGCTTCCTTCCGGACAGCGTGAGCGGTGCCGGTGGCCCCGTCGTCCCGACCAACGGCCCCTGGGCGACGGAGGAAGCCATTCCCGCTTCTGGTTGGACTTGTCCGATTCTGCACAAGGCCGGGGGGAACACTCCGAGCGGCAGTGGTCCCTTGGCGGTCGAGGTAGCCCCTCCCGTCCTGGTCGTGGCTGGCTGGCCGACTTGTCCCGTCTGGAACGAGGCCGGGGGAATCGCTCCGCGCGGACGCGGTCCCCCGGCGGTCGGTGTAGTTCCTCCTGCTCCGGTCGTGGCTGGCTGGTCGACTCGTTCCGTCCCGCCCGAGGGGGCCGGGGAGGTCGCTCCGCGTGGAGACGGACCCCCGGATCCCTCGCCGGAACTGGGCTCCGTCGTCGCTTGGCCCGGGACAGTGACGCGGGACTGGCAGCGGTTGATTGGCTCCGCCCCCTGCAGAGAAAGTCCGGGCTCCCTTGTCGGGAGAGACAAGGCGGAGAAAGCTCCCGGCTGGCAGCGTTGACGAGCTCCATCTCGTCCTCACTCGGGTGGACGTCTAAGGTGTCCGCCCCCGCCATCACTCCAGCCACCAACCCCCCTTGGCAATATCGATGGTGACGCCCCCGGACGTCCTCCCGGTAGAACTGAAGGCCGCAACCACGCTCGCATGCGTACGGGCGTTCCGCGTGGAGCTCCACGCACGCAGTGCGGATGTGCCTGCGGCGGTTGCTGCGGCGGGTGAAGGTCTTCCCACAGTGAGGACACGCCACGGGAGTCATCCTGCGGGGGGAAGGAGGAGACGAAAGTTTGGTTAAGGCAAAACAATATCGACTAGGGCGGACTACTTTCCGGCCAACGCGAGTATACCGTTCGGTGCCTGGTTCCGTCGGCGGAGGAGGCGACTGGACACCCTCCCCCTCAGGTCCGTCCGGTCCCAGCTCTGCGTCCGTCTCCTCTACCCCGTCAAGAGTGACATCCGTTTCCGCAGCGGGCTGGAACGTCTCCCCTTCAGGTTCGTCCGGTCTCAGATCTGCGTCCGTCTCCTCCACCCCGTCAAGAGTGACATCCGTTTCCGCAACGGGCTGGGACGCCTCCCCTTCTGGCCTCTCCGGAGGTAGTTCCGCTACATCCGACCGAGCACTCCCGTCCTCTGGCGGCCCCGCCGAAGGAGCCCGAAGCTCTGGGCTAGATGCTGGTGATGACCGTTCCCCCGGCGGTGACTGACCTTCCTCTGTGACTCGGCTGGGTTCCCCTGGATGGTTTCCTGCGGCCCGTCTCCACCAGTCTACCTGGACGTCCCCCAAGTATGGCTTAAGCCGGTTGAAATGGACCACCTTGGCCTTGGCGCGAGGCGACCTCTGGATCCGGTAGGTGACGTCGTCGGTCCTCTTCAACACCACAAAAGGCCCGTCCCACCAGCACTGTAGTTTGGGCGTGCGACCCACCTTCTTGGAGGGAGTGTAGAGCCACACGGCACGTCCGGGCTCGTAACCGGTACCCTCGGCCCGACGATCGTAATGCTGCTCCTGGTGTGTTTGGCTCCCCTTCAGGTGCTGTCGAGCGAATTTGTGCGCGCGCTCAATCTTCGCCCTCAGTTCGTCTACGTACTCCTGTACCGTTGCCTCTGTCGTCGGCTCCTCTGGCTGTCCCACCACCAAGTCCAACGGAAGCCGCACCTCCCGGCCGAGCATGAGCATGTTCGGCGTGAACTTGGTGCTGTCGTGCTGAGAGGAGCGGTACGCCATCATTACGTACGGAAGGTGTTCGTCCCAGTCATCCTGGTTCTCTCGCACGAACAGGCTCAACATCGTCTTAACGGTGCGGTTGAATCGCTCCACCATTCCGTCAGACTGGGGATGGAACGGCGTCGTGCGAGTCTTGTGGACGCCCAGTAGACGGCAAGTGTCCTGGAACAGTCGGGCTTCGAACTCCCTCCCCTGATCCGTGTGGATCTCGAGGGGGGTGCCGAAACGGGTGATGACCTGCTCCACCAGGGTTCGGGCGACGGTGAGGGCTGTCTGGTCCGGGATCGGAAACGCCTCCACCCACTTTGTGAAATAGTCCGCCACCACCATGATGCTTGAATTCCCCGCCTTGGTTTTGGGGAACCGGCCTGTGAGGTCGATCGCGATGCGCTCCATCGGCGCACCCACCAAGTACTGCTGCAGTGGGGCCCGGAGGGGTCGAGGGGGCGGCTTCTTTGAACCGCACTTGTGGCACTTTTGGCACCACTCCATCGCCTGGCGTCGCATCTCCCGGAAGTACACCGGCGCTTGCCTCAACCGAGCAACCGTCCGGGCGACACCCAAGTGTCCCGATGTCCTGCAATCATGGGTTAGCCGCAAGATGTCCTCCACCCGCGTCCGAGGGACTACGACCTTCCACTTGCGGAGTCCGTCCTGAGGCTGCTCCCACCCGATCTGTAGCACCCCGTGTGACAGTCGCAGGGTCCCCCACTTTGCCCACCAGAATTTCGTGCCCTCGTCCAGGGCCGACACGTCCGACCAGCCGGGTTTGGGGAGTCCCTCATCCAGCCAGTGGACGATTCGTCCTAGCTCCGGGTCGTCACGCTGCTCCTGCCTTAGCTCCTCGGAATCCCAGGCCGCCAGGAGTCCCTCCACCGGGGTGGTCTCTTCCAGTTCTGTCTCCCCAATGGCTCCCAACAGGGGTCCCTTGGTGTAGCATTCGTTGCTGACCTCGCCTGAACGTCCACATTGACCGCACGGAATTCGGGAAACGGCGTCGGCGTTCGTATGCTTCTTCCCCGCCCGATGTTCCACGTCGAACTCGTAACACCCCAGCCTCTGGATCCACCTGGCAGTCTGCCCCTCCGGCTCCTTGAAGTTGAACATCCATCGGAGGGATCCGTGGTCCGTTCGGAGCAAGAACCGTTTGCCAAGGAGGTAGTGTTTGAAATAGTGGACGAAATGGACTACGGCCAGCAACTCTCTCCGCGTGGTACAGTAGTTGCGTTCGGCCTTGGACAAGGTACGGCTCCCGTACGCGATCACCTGCTCACCTTCCTCCCCTTCCTGTGCCAGCACGGCTCCGATGGTGCAGTTGCTGGCGTCCGTGTCCAGAATGTAACGGTGCTCCGTGTCCGGGTACCGTAGCACCGGTGCCGTGGTCAACGCGTCCTTCAGGTGGTCGAACGCTGACTGGCAAGCGGTAGACCATAAAAATGTTCTTTGGCTCTTGGCGGTCAGGGCGTGGAGGGGGCGGGCGATCTCGGCGAATTTCACGATGAACCGCCTGTAGTAGGAGGCGAGGCCCAGGAAGCTCCTGACCTGGGTCAGGTTCGCGGGTTGAGGCCAGCTCCGAATGACTTTGACCTTCTCTGGATCGGTCCTGACCCCGTCGGCTGACACGAGATGGCCTAGGAACGACACTTCCTTCTTGAAAAGGCTACACTTCTTGGGTTTAAGCCTCAACCCCGCGGCCCGGAACCGTTCCAGGACTACCGCCAACCTCTCCTGATGCTCCTCGAAATCTGTCCCCCACACGATAACGTCGTCCAAGTAGACTACTGCCACTTGCCATTGTAGTCCCTTCAGTACCTGTTCCATCAGGCGCTCGAACGTTGCCGGAGCGTTGCACAGCCCGAACGGCATAACGGTGAACTGGTACAGCCCGTTCTGCATGCCGAACGCCGTCTTCTCCCGGTCCTCCTCCTCCATCCCGACCTGCCAGTAGCCGCTGGCTAGGTCGAGGGTACTGAACCACTTTGCCCCGCTTAAGGCGTCCAGGTTATCTTCAATTCTGGGGATGGGGTAGGCATCCTTAATTGTTACCTCGTTGACCCTCCGGTAGTCCACGCAGAAACGGACAGTCCCGTCCTTCTTCCGGACTAACACCACCGGCGACGACCAGGGACTACCAGACGGTTCTACCACGCCATCCCGCAGCATCTGTTTTACCTGCTGGTCGGCCTCCTGCCTCTTATGGATCGGCAACCTCCTGGGTGGTTGGCGAACCGGCACTGCGTCTCCCGTCTTGATGGCGTGTTTGGTCAGCTCCGTGTGCCCAAGGCGGCCGTCGGGGCCGGTGAAAGCTCCGGCGAACTCCGTCAGCAGCCCCGCCAGTCGGGAACGTTGAGTCCGGGTGAGGTCCGTCGCTCCTCGCTCCAAGAGGTCTTGTAGGTGAGGAGGAACCTCCGGCCGTGCATCCGCCGGAGCACGGCCAGTGGCAACCCCTCGCCATCCCTCTTCTAACTCCATCACGTCCAACTCCTCCACCGGCGAGAAGAGAGCCAAACGGCTGCCCTGGTAGATCGTCACTGGGTCGGCCGTCGGGTTGAAAACTCTCACCGGCACGGTTCCATTATTGGTGTCCACCAGACCGGTGGCGACCGCAACCCGGCAGTTGTCCGTAGCCTCCAAGTTGGGGTAGACCATTCCGACTCCCACTCGTGTCCCGCTCCTTATTTCGCCGGCGAGGATCGCTTCATGGCCGGCCGGAACCACCATGTTCTCTGTTACCTGCACTCTTGCCACGAGAGGCTCACGTGTAATACCCCCCAGGGTGAACTTCCTTCCGTCGAGGGTGACCGTATGGTCGTTCCAATTCCACTTACAGTGGTACTTCGCGAGGAAGTCCAAACCCAGGATCACGTCCGGCTCAATCTCGGCCACCGTAAAGGTGTGGTGAACGCGGAGGTCGCCCACTTGTAACTCAAAGTCTCCTCTTCCCTTCGACGGCATAGGACTGCCGTCCGCCATCCTCAGGCCCGGAACCGCGGGGCGTAGTCTCCGTCCATCCGCGTTGAGCCAGGCATGGTAGAAACGTCCCGCAATCAGGCTCACTGTCGCCCCAGTGTCGAGAAGGCAACGCACTGGCCTTCCCGCTACCATCCCTTCAATGTAGTTGGCTCCGGGCGTCCCTGTCGCGGCTGGGCCGACTGGGCTTGCCGGCCCAGAAACTGGCGGTCTCCATGCTCCCCCGGCCCTGGGCCGGCGCGGCGGGGGGCCGCCTTTCCCACTCCGGCGGGGGCAGTCTCTGCTGAAATGGCCGAGCTCATGGCACCTGTAGCACTCCACCTGGGCCCGCCAGCGGGGGCAGTCTCTGCTGAAATGGCCGAGCTCATGGCACCTGTAGCACTCCACCTGGGCCCGCGTCTCAGGTTTGTACCCCACTGGCAGGACCGACTCAGGCTCCACGGCCGGAGCCTGAGGAAGTTGCTCCACTGACCTTACATCCCTGGCTCCGGCCCTCCCTCTCCGGCTGAACTCTTGGGACTCCATGAACGCCTCCATTTCGGTCGCCAGTGTAACAGCCTCGGTCAGGGTCTCCGCCTTACGGGAGAAAAGATGACGTTGTAGTTGTTCCTCCCCCAAGGCCCTCCGGAATGCCTCAACGCCCAAGTCCTCCCGCGCCTGTGTCGGTAGTCTCGGGTAGCTTTGCAGTACCAGCCGCCGAATGGACTGTCCCAGGCTACTGAGCGACTCATCGCGTCCCCTCGTCCGCATGGACAACTGGGCCCGATGTAATGGTACCTGTGCTGTCACGCCGAAACGGTGCTCGAAGTTCCCCAAGATGGAGGAGTATTCCCCCCGTGCCTCTGGCGTCATGTCTGCCAGTGCCTCCTGGGCCGTACCCTTTAGGTGAGACGCCAGATACATTGCCTTTTCGGCATCGCTCCAGTGGTTGACTGTCGCAACGCTCTCAAAGTGAATCAAGTAGTCCGACCAGGACGCAACTCCGTCGAACTTATCCGGAAGCATCATCGGCCTTCGACTACTTATTCCCGTTGGCTCCAGTCCTGCGGCGACTCTAGTTGGCGCCGGCCTAGGCGCGGCTCTCCCGACGCCCATAGTGGGGGCCAGTCCGGGCCCACCAGCGGGCACCGGGTGTTGGCCTCCCCGGTCGTTTCCCCACTTGGACGGCCCCTCATTGAGTACATCGCCGGTGTCGCTTCGGCCTGCGTGTGAAACATCCCCGCTCCATTGGCCTGTGCGCGGAGCAACTTCCGTTCCATTGGCGTGTGTGCGGAGCAGCCTTGACGGCTCCGCTCCATTGGCTTGTGCGCGGAGCAGCTCCGCTCCATTGACTCCCATGCGGAGCAGTGCCGATTGCTCCGCTCCATTGGCTTGTGCGCGGAGCAGCTCCGCTCCATTGACTCCCATGCGGAGCAGTGCCGATTGCTCCGCTCCATTGGCTTGTGCGCGGAGCAGCTCCGCTCCATTGACTCCCATGCGGAGCAGTGCCGATTGCTCCGCTCCATTGGCTTGTGCGCGGAGCAGCTCCGCTCCATTGACCCCCATGCGGAGCAGTGTCGACGGCTCCGCTCCATTGGTTTGTGTGCGGAGCAGTTCTGCTCCATTGACTCCCACGCGGAGCAGTGCCGACGGCTCCGCTCCATTGGTTTGTGTGCGGAGCAGTTCTGCTCCATTGACTCCCACGCGGGGCAGTGCCGATTGCTCCGCTCCATTGGTTTGTGCGCGGAGCAGCTCTGCTCCATTGACTCCCACGAGGAGCAGCTCTGATGGCCCCGCCCCATTACCTTGTGTGCGGAGTAGCCTCGTCCCGTTGCTTCCCGTGAAAAGCAACTCCAACGGCTCTGCTCCACTTCCCCGTGTGAGGAGCAACCTCGACGGCTCCGCTCCCCTGCCTGGTGTGCGCAGTAACTCTGCTCCGTTGGCTCGCTGGGAAAAACCCTGTCCCGTCTCCCTGTGTTGTCCATTGCCCTCTGAGAGGGCGCTGTTCTGGTGACCTGCCTCCAGACGACTCCTTGTCCCCGCTGCGTCGACGAACACAACCCGCGGGCGCTCCGAGTGAAACGACCCGCCAGCTGCGCTGTCGTCCACGGCCCTGGGCGGCCCCTCCTCAGGTTGAAAACCCACCGGCCTTGAGTAGGAGCTGGATGTTTCCTGGTGAGGCCCCGCTGGTGTAGAAAAGTAAATCCTGGGAGTGTCCCGAAGAGTCCCCGCCCCCGCCGCACCAACAGCCACGGCTTGGGGTCGCCCCGCGTGGCGCGACCCGTCTGCCGCGCTGCCGTCTACCGCACGGGCCGGGCCCCCCCCGGACTCGATAATTTGTGTATGGAACAATTGAGGGATGTCCCGGTGAGGCCCCGCCCGAGCTGCACCGACGGACCCAGCTTGGGATTGTTCCGCGTGGAACCACCCGTCTGCCGCGCCGCCGTCTACAGCACGGGCCGGGCCCCCCCCGGACCCGAAATCATTTGCATAGAACGACTGGGGAATATCCCGGTGAGGCCCCAACTCCGCTGCATCGACGGGCACAGCTCGGCATCGTTCCGCGTGGAACAACACGTCTGCCGCGCCGCCGCTTACAGCACAGGCCGGGTCCCCCCCGGGCTCGGTAGCGGCCCCAGACAATTTATGGGGAAGGGCGCCCTCACCCTGAATCGGAGTGGACGCCCCGTCGCCCCCTAACCATTGGGACATGTTCTTAAATTCCCCGTTATCAGTCCCCGAATCCTCCCCCAGAAAACACCCTGACTCCCAGGAAACCATAGCCTCCCCCCCAGAGCTCTCTGGTATATCCTTGAAAAAGGCCTCTAACTCCTCTGGCGTAATGCACGGAGTGCCTGAAAGCTTCCTGGACTGGTCCCCGTTCCCTGGGCCCATGCCTTGGCCTGCCCTCTCGCCGTGGGGCGAGTTGGCTGCCGTGCTATCGTGGTTTTCCGAAAACATGAACACTTCACCTGGTCTTTTCCCGTCCTTCCGTATGCCGACCGCTGCCACCAATGTAACGAAGATTCGCCTGGGGTCGCCACAACACACAAGAAAGACTCCTGAAGCAAGTGTTCCTTTATTTCCGGTGATTCTCTGCCGTTTATTGTGATCTCTTGCCAACCAAACATGGACTTCAGGCTCACACAATCACGCGGTACCAGAACTGGTCAGAACCGGTTCGGCCGTTGCGCAATCCGAAGGCGGGTCGCCGGGGCGCACCAGCAGGAGCCACCTGGAGCGATCCCACCACCGTGGGACCGCTCCAGCGCCCTCTACCGCCCAACCGGCACGGGCGCTACAGTACAATAAACAAGTGAAGACAGTGTTGATTGAAAACTTTTCTTTTTCGTGCGCACTCTGTGCGAGGAATTGTGAAGTCGCAATTATACTGGGTGTATTCTCCAATCTCTCAGCTCTTAATATCTGGAATAATGCTAAATCTTACCTACAAAATTTCGAGAAATTTTGGGTTTTTTTCAGTCGAACTGCAACGCGCAGAAATGTCAAGCTCCCATTATAATCCAATGACCCGTGACGTCATTTGAGTGTGCAAAGCGTGCCTGGAGATCAGTGAGGCGCTTTACGAGTTGAGATGCGACGGCTGTTTTGTGTGCAATGGATTTGCCAAGTATTATTCACTCGTATTTTATGGGCATGGAACGCAATCGTGGGGATGATTATAAATCACAGCGACTGAATGGAGAATTGTGTAATCAACCCTGTTTATGATAACATTATACAGTACCTTGTTTGAAGGTTAAATGCATTGATCTCCATTATATAGACTGGATAGGCCTCCGCGTCCAAATGGCGTACGCGCGCGTGTTTTTTTGAAAGGGTTGAGGACGAACGTGACGCGACTGCGTTTGTGCACGACCATACGGAGGTTTTAAAAAGCGGCAAACTTTTTTCTTTTCTTTATCATTTTTTAAGAAAAAAAATAGGATTTTGCACCGGAGCCGTTTGAAATAAAACAGAGCAATGGTTAAGGTCTGCGCAGCATTGAAGTGCCCGGAGACGGATGGAAAATTGAGTCGAGAAAAAGGAATATCATTTCACAAGTAAGTTGTTATAAAACAGTTAGTGTTAGGCCTATTTATTCAACGCGAACTTGCTATACAAAAATGCACACAACTTATTAGAAAGAATACAAATTATTAGGCTAAAAACAGCAATGACCTAGTAATAGATATTAGATTAAGCCTTTTGGTTTCAGTCTATTAAAGTAGGCATAGGCCTATATATATATTGTACCAAACGAAAAAAAACTTGTTTTAAAGTAAAACTAATTGTAGGCCCCCTATCCTTATTATTGATTGCGGTTTTAGAAAGAAAAAGTTTTCAATTACGTACGTTAGAAACGAAATCTACTTTAATACGAGACCAACAACAAATTATGCAAACATTTCTTCGGTTTACTCAAGAATAATGGGCCGTATAACAAATTAAAACAATTCGAGTATTAGAAAGAAAAAAATTATTAGGCTAAAAACAGCAATGACCTAGTAATAGATATTATATTAAGCCTTTTGGTTTCAGTCTATTAAAGTAGGCATAGGCCTATATATATATTGTACCAAACGAAAAAAAACTTGTTTTAAAGTAAAACTAATTGTAGGCCCCCTATCCTTATTTGTAATTGTAGGACTGGGCCCATTTAACTACATATTTGAAAGTGGTTCCTTATTATCCACCAGAATTCCCCATGAGAAATCACTCCGAATGCGGTGGCTTGTACGTATAAGACGCATGGATCCTAAGTCCAAAAATCTGTGGCAGCCGAGATGTAGCTACCTGTGCTCAAATCATTTTGAGCCAGAATGTTTCTTCAGTGGAGAAAAGAAGATGAAGAAACTTACGCGAGGGGCAGTGCCGACCTTATTTCCGTTGAACGAAATAACAAACACGGTAGGTCTAATTCGACATAATACTAGTGGGGAATCCTTGTTTTATAATGTCTAACTTTACAATATAATTTCACCCGCTGTGTCAGAAAACAATTCTCTTTTCGATGTATATTGCCCTAAGTGCCGATAATAGGGCTATTAACGATCGATATATATTTTTAAACGTAAGGTTTTGGCAAAGAGAAGCACATTAACTTCCATCGTGGCCGATGCTCCACCACCCAGAGTGCCACCCACGCTGCAGCAACTAAACAAGAATATCCAGCAAGTAAGTAACATGAAGTGCCTATATACCTCACCCAACGCAATTTTTGTTATCGATTTCTTTGTGTGTAGAAATCTCAGCGAATTTTGCAAATTATCTCGATACTGAAAATTGGCATTTTAGGGATAAACACTGTTTCGAATTTGTTATGTATTTTGCAATAGAGAAAACTAACCTTCATTAAAATAAATATGACAGTAATGATCTAAAAGGTAACATAAAACCAACAACTTTTACTATTATGAAGGAACACGACTATACTAAGAGTGTGGATAATTTGGTGACGGAAGTCAACGACCTAAAGAGCAAACTAAAAGCCACGAAACAAGACTTGCGTGCCACGAAAAACCGACTGAAAAGACGAGATAAATCCCTCACATCTGTGACTGAAGAGTTGGTGAAATTGAAGCTTATCAACGAAGAGCAGAAGAGGACATTGACAGAAAACTTTTCCAGTAAGTTTAAGTTTTAGCATTTTTCTGATACTGATATTTTAAAGGAAAACCATCTGGACTTACCCCGCTACATTAATATGACCAATGTATACCGGTAATCTTTGAAAATCTAAGAGTGTCCCAAAAATGGTGCAAGTGGAATGTGCCATTTTGCTCATTGCATTTCAGCATTTGCTTTGAGCTTCATAATAACTAATTAGCTTTCAAATGCCGTTTGTTTTACCCTATTTGCCTTTGTCAATATTGAGTTTTTTTCTTTTCAAAGAACTCCAGCTAGACATGTGTGGGACAACTGATCCACGCCGAAACAAATTTTCTGATGATGTGCGTGAATTTGCGACCACATTATATATTTACTCCCCGAAGGCATACGAGTTCGTCCGCAGGCACTATCATCTTCCTCATCCGAGAACCTTAAGAAGGTGAGAAATTATAGGTTATATCTTTTGTTTTTGATTTTAAAGGAAACGACATTTGTATTGCGCACTTTCCATGATATTGTCGAAAGCCAGGATTTATTTACAAATCTGTTAGCTTGTGTGATCATTTTGGCTTTTAACTTTAAAAAAAAATGGTACAAAGTTATGGCACTCGGACACGGAAACTACGTAGGCGGATATGTAGAAGTGCAGTTTGTATAGAAAGTTAACCCAAATCTGTCGCATTAACTGCATTATTCTTACTCTTTTTTTTCATTCTACAAACAGATGGTTTTCGGGAATCGACGGTCAGCCTGGTTTTTCCCAGCAAGTATTCGATACATTGGCCTCTAAAGTTCGGGAGGGTGACAATAAGTACAAATTCTGTAACATTATGATAGATGGTATGAGCATCCGGAAGTTCATTGAATGGGACAAAACGTCTCAGAAAATGGTAGGATTTTTGGATTTGGGTACGGGGCAAGTCGATGATGACACGGTGCCAGAAGCTACTGAGGTAATAGTGATAATGGCTGTTGGTATTTTTGGCAGGTGGAAGGCACCCCTTGGGTACTTTTGCATAAACGGGATTACAGGCAACACACAGGCTAGCCTTGTAACAATGTGCCTAAAAATGTAAAGTATACCCATGACTGCACTTTCCTGTCATCACTATCGGCTGTTCTACTCAGCAAGTCTGCTTCTGTGTTGTGACATCTTTTAAAATCAATACTGGTTCTAAACTTATGTTATGTTCCTCACAAAATTAATTGACTTCTAGTGCAACTTCCCAGCCAGCAAGCCCAAGTGAGCCCCATGTGGGTTGTGGTTGGGTTTGATGGGCTTAGGTGCAGGCTTAGAACTGACCTCTCTACACAATTATCTCTCTTTTAAACCTCCATTCTAGACATTTATCATAACGTAATAAACTCTTGCTACGAACCGCGTGAAATGTAAATTCTCAAATAGAGTTGGGTTCAGTTGGTAATTGGGGTTTGTTGTAGGCTGATAAGTAATTGTAATAAGTATTGTTTTTGTTTTTAAATTGGTTTTTTTTGCGACACCAATGGCTTCTGTTTTAATCATTTAGGAGCAAATTTTTGTAATGGCGTCTGATGACTAATAATATGACTCAGAATGTATTTTTCATGCGCTTTACGATAAATCTGAACAGATGTATTTCAACCTCTGTTGTTATTTTGGAGCTTTATTCATCCTGACTTAATCGATTATAGATAATGGATTGATGGGTGTATGGTCATGCTTTGTCACCGAGAACACCAGTATTCTCTTTGTATATTTATGTATCCGTTTTTTAGTTGCTTGGAGATTGCATATG
This sequence comes from Crossaster papposus, assembly GCA_037893245.1. Classification (NCBI taxonomy): domain Eukaryota; kingdom Metazoa; phylum Echinodermata; class Asteroidea; order Velatida; family Solasteridae; genus Crossaster; species Crossaster papposus. The sequence goes on from JBAIAA010001153.1 coordinate 121,674, forward strand.
AAACCAATAAAAACCCATTTTAGTTACTCTTATGTTGAGAAAGTGAATATGTACTTCAATCTGCACAGAAATAGGTGAAGGTAAGAAATGAGTAAACTGAACATTATCCGTATCACTACGGATTATCCGTGCACTTTCTTTATTTTATTTGTTATTGTCTATTATTTGGTGGCTACAGTCATGCCAGTTATTGATTTGTCTCTGTTGTTGGTTATGTTTACCTTAAAATTACGAAGAATAAGCCACAGACTAAGCATTTAAATTGAACCTTTCCTCAAGCGTCAATTATTGTTCGACAAAAAAAAAATTGTAATATTTTTTGGTTCGTGATTCGCCTCCTCATACTAGTTACACTTGACCGGAAAACTGACTACAGCAAGGGTCAGCTAGGGGCGAGTTTGGCTGTTTTCTATAGTTAAAATCAACAAGAGTGTTTCATACTGTCGCATTTAGTTGAACGAAGCATCGTTTTGTATCTCATGAAGAATTGTGTAGGGCCTATTACTTTGTTATAGGCCTATTTCTTAGCTGGTTTTGTCTTGAACTTAAAATATCTGCTTAAGATGTGTTTATGTTCCATTTGTAATAAATTTGTTTTGCATTATTGAGCTTTAAGTTATGTGAATGTTTATTTAAAAACATTAAAATTTGTTTTCAATTCAACTTTTAAATTCATGTATGGTGTCATGATTAAATGCCTCCAACTGCTCTTAATGACATATATAGGGTAAAAAAAAATATGAAACGGCATACTGGAAACCAATTTCGGGAGAAGGAATGATCGATCTTCATTCAAAAAAATACAAGATAGAAAAAAATAAGTAGGCCCTACATATCAAGAAAATATTAAAAAGCTGGCTGTTGGGACTGAAGTAACTCTCTATCGTTAGTTAATTTATAAAAATTAAGGATTTCTGCAGATTTTGTTTCCCGCAAAATACAAGAAGAATTTGCTTGTAATATTGGATAAGATATATAGATGCGACTTGAAAAGATTCTTGTTTGTGCATTAGCAGTATTTATAGGCATGATAGACATCTAAAAAAAAACCGTTGGGCTTCATCCCACCCTTATAAATGTTATTAATTTGTTAATACCGTTACAATTTATATAATTATTCCTTTTTACCCTAGGACTCTCGACTTTATTTACTACTCTCGCCTTTATTTACCCTAGGACTCTCGGTTTTATTGACCCTAAGACTCTCAACTTATTGACCCTAAGACTCTGGGCTTTATTGACCCTAGGACTCTCAACTTATTGACCCTAGGACTCTCAACTTATTGACCCTAGGACTCTCAACTTATTGACCCAAGGAATCTGGGCTTTATTGACCCTATAGGACTCTCAACTTATTGACCCTAGGACTCTGGGCTTTATTTCCCTATCTTAAATCATCCCCAACCGCGGCGCTCCGATTGTCCCATGATCTCACCCCAAACGCTTTGCGCAGCAGCGCCTTTTTGTGATATTTTGCTATTTGCGATATAGTCCGCTCTGTTATGATTAATCCTCGTAGTACTCCTTTCTTGAAATTATTCCCCGCGCTTTGATAATTATAACTTTTTATAGAACATCCATCCTATAAATGTCATCCTTACTGCAAAAAGATTTTTTTCGCAATGTTCTTTTTATAACAAAAAGGATACCCTCTTTGTTTTGACAATTAGTTGACCAAAGACTCCTTCCAATAAAAGCAAAATTATAAATAAATATATAAAATATCCTCGCTGTTAGATTACTTTATAATGCGTCTGACCTTTTTTAGTTAATTTCTAAAATACCTTTAAAGTTCATTTAATTTATTTTATTTTAGAACGGTAAAATACTTTTCTTTTTTAATTATACCTTTATTTTCTACTTAAATTTATATTACAAATAGCCCTGATAATAACACGTTACTTGTACACTTACAAAACTAAAATAAATTATTGATTCCAGACAAATACAGATTATCGTTCGTCTATTTGTTCAGTTTACTTTTGTATCCCCTCGTGCTGAGTTTGGCAGTAATTGGATCTTTATGACTGTTCGTCAAGCTCGTTAACCAGTTCGCGCCGGATGACGTATATAAACGCAAAGTTTTCCCCAAATTCAAAACGGATGACGCATAAACACGCCAAGTTCAAGTTTGGAAATGTCTGTCAGCAGCGAGCACGGCCGGAAATGCGTGGGTGTACTTCCCGGCACTATCGGCCTGAACCCGCTTCGGATCGAGTTTCGTTAAAAATAATCCCGCCCCTCGGCTCGGTGATGTTAAAATATTCCCGGCGCGAACTGGTAATTAAAAGGCACCTTCCGAACGGTTTAAACCCCTTTCTCCACGGGGTTCGTCTGATCGTCTAGCGTATCATAAGGTACGTTAAAGGACAGATATGAACTTGTGAGGTTTGTGACGCTATAAAAAAAACAATGTTAAAAAATGGGAAAAAATTCGCGTCAACATTTATGTCCGGTCGTGAAACTTGACGTCTAATTAATTTTGACGTCAATATTCGCGACTTTGGAGGCAAGTCGCGAAATTAGACGTCAATATTGACGTCAATATTCACGACTTTGGAGGCAAGTCGTAAAATTTGTCGTCAATATTGACGTCAATATTCGCGACTTTCGGAGCAAGTCGTGAATTTGGTAGCGACTGAATATTGACGTCAATATTCGCGCCCTATATGGGAAAAGTTGTGAAATTTGACGCTACACACCACGACGCACAGTCGAGTTAGACGTGCGGTAAGGACATTCTTTATCATGATCGCGCAAGAACTTGTACGTGAACCAACACGCACGCGCGAGTATTCCATTCGTTTATGAAGTCGTGAACATGGGGAAAAAAAATCCACTTCGAGTTCACCACTGGTGAATACGAGTTACCAGGCGATGAGAACGCCATTATACGATAAACACGACGCGATTGGAACGCAGCATAATGCATAATCCAATCGCGTCGTGTTTATCGAGTTCTTGCGCGATATAATCACAGACATAACATATAGGTTTATATGAGGTTTATATGTATGTCTGTGGATATAATGTCCTTATCGCATTGGAACGCAGCATAATTAAAAGTGATTCGAATATAATTCACGTCAATTTACATATTCTTACAGCTCCAAAATCTAAATTTTTCAATATTCCATTTGTTAGATAAAAGTAAAGTTACTAAACCACTTCATTAAACGCGATTTTACCTATAAGTCAGGTTTCTTATGTATTTTTGTTCATTTTTTACATTTTTTGTTACATTTTTGGAAACGTTAGGATATACTTAACATGAAAACCAATGTTTACATTTGCTTTTAGGTTCTCTATAGCGGCCATCTTTGATTTTTTTAATAGCATTTTGATGACGTCATGATGATGTCACACATTTTTCACAATTGTGTGCATATGTCTATGACCCAATAAACTCATTACAAAAAGAATTTTGAATTTATTATGTTCTGTTGATGAGATATGGCTTAAAGGTCCAAAAATGTAACAAAATCATAAAGAATCACACGATGACGTCATCATGATGTCACTTCAATTTATGTCTATAACACATCCCGCCATACCTGCATACCAAGTTTGAACCCACTCGGACTTATACTTCCAGAGATATAGGGCATTGAAAAAAAATGGGCCTTTAATGTGACACCCAATGACTTTTCATGTGTCACGTCACATTAAAGAACAATTTTTTTATCAAAAGAACCTAAAAACAAATGTAAACATTGGTTTTCCTGTTGAGTATATCCTAACGTTTCAAAAAATGTATAGTTTGGCAAATCTACAAAAAAAGTGAACGAAACTTTTAATATGTACATTATGAACCTGATCTGACTATATTTGTTGGGTACCCAGAAAATGGCTTCTTACAGCGCCCTCATGCGACCAGGATTACGGCGCAATGCGGGGAAAATGTTTTGCTCCGAGTCCGATAATATGCGAAAGTTTAAATCACTGTACTACGGAAGCCCGTTAGGGCCAGGTACCTCTTTCTCTTTCACAGAGGTTCGTTTCTCTTTCACAGAGGTTCGTTTCTCTTTCACAGAGGTTCGTTTCTCTTTCACAAAGGTTCGTTTCTCTTTCGCGGTGGTGCGTTTCTCTTTCAGAACGTGTGTCTCTCTCTTTCAAGGGGCAAGTCCATTTTTCACAGGGGTGCATTTATCATGTATTGCGATTAAGTCGCGGCCGCGAGTTAGTATGTCGCGGCCGCGAGTTAGTATGTCGCGGCCGCGACTTATTATGTCGCGGCCGCGACTTAATTATGTCGCGGCCGCGACTTACTAACTCGCGGCCGCGACATAATTAAGTCGCGGCCGCGACATAATAAGTCGCGGCCGCGACATAATTAAGTCGCGGCCGCGAGTTAGTAAGTCGCGGCCGCGACATAATTAAGTCGCGGCCGCGACATAATTAAGTCGCGGCCGCGAGTTAGTAAGTCGCGGCCGCGACATAATTAAGTCGCGGCCGCGACATAATAAGTCGCGGCCGCGGACATAATAAGTCGCGGCCGCGACATACTAACTCGCGGCCGCGACTTAATCGCAATACATGATAAATGCACCCCTGTGAAAAATGGACTTGCCCCTTGAAAGAGAGAGACACACGTTCTGAAAGAGAAACGCACCTCTGTGAAAGAGAAACGAACCTCTGTGAAAGAGAAACGAACCTCTGTGAAAGAGAAAGAGGTACCTGGCCCTAACGGGCTTCCGTACTACTCCGTACTCTTCCCATGTCGATTGTCGGACAAGTGACATAACACATACAAGAACCGATGAAAGGGTAATTGTCAATTGACACTGGTTATAACTATAATTATATAATTATTTAATCGGTTGGTTGTTATTCTGATCGGTCACATATTCTGCGCTGTAAGTTATAGTCCGAGTTTAATACTGGCCCTAGCCGCTAGCCTAGTGGGCCCCGCACTAAACTCTCTCTAGTGCGGGGCCGGCCGGACTAGGGCTAAACTGGGCTAAACTAGTTAATTTTCGCTTTTTTAGAATGCGCTAGTCTACTTGTTGCCACTGCTTGAAAGATTTTTCAAGATCTTGAAATGATTATATGTGAAAATATGTAAAAATACATGAATTTACATGTGAATGTATGTAATTTATTAAGTTGTGTACACATTTTAGCCCGCTTGAAAGATCTTGAAAGATTTTGAATGCTGATCAATGCTAACCCTCCAGGGTATTTTGGCTAGAAATTCTTTGTCACATAAGGTCTATTGCTGATCGCGATCCCAAAGTATAGCGCAAAGCATGATGGGTAGACAAAGGGAGCTGTTTTGCAACTAAACCAAGCTTTTCGGCCCGGTATGCCTTCTCGGCAAGCTCTTTGTGCTGCTTTTCATTATTTACTACAACACCTCTGGCCCTCAAATACGATGAGAGTTGGTCTTCTTTTTAGATTTAGGAATTTTGTTGACATATTTTTGAGTGGTTCGCCGTGCGCGCGATGCTCCCTTTCTTGCGTAGCGAAGGGCGCCACCTGTTGAAATCAACCGATCAACAATAGACTTTATTGACTTGTGTGCAGAGTCCAGCAAGGTCAAGCAGTCACCACAGATACTCTGTGCTGGATTTGGCAGGGTTAGAAAATAACGAGTGGTCACACTGACTAGCACCACAGGCATGTAGTGTAGACCCAATAATAAGCCGATTCACTATTGCAACTGCGCATGTCCGTTACATGACCTGACGACTGCTTTTCGAAGATAAACAATACACCCGTGTACGGTTTTAGCATGTTTAGACAGAACTGTTACCGTCGCCGTATTTTAGATAATTTGTTGTCATTTGTGGAAACGAACATGCTTATCTCTTCTAATGTAAGATTTTCCATTCTACATGTACTTAAAAAACAAAACAGAAATATTGCACGTTATGCCCATAAATTGCCACACTATCGTTAAATTTTTGCAAGAGAGTTAATACGTTACCGCTGACAACTTGTTTATCTCCCGTGACCTTTGACAATTTACTTAGAACGACGGACAAAATTCGAAAAAGGAGTGACAACGCCCCAATTATTGGGTCTATGGCACTAGCACTCAGACTAGAGAGTCCGAGGAAGTTCAACATGCATCAGGGCAGCCAAATGTCTTAAATGTGGCTCAAAGTTTCACCCAAATCCACACAAAAAATTAACAAAATACCTCAAAATCCCCTAAATAAAAAGCCTTCCATGTGTGTCCAAGATCACTGGCGTAATGGGCTTCGGGGAAACTCACGATCAATTCTTGACCTACAAATCCAGGAAATTCGACGACAGTGTTCGAGCGAGTACTGCACACTTGTTGTTTGCCATGATTTTGAACGATCGCATGCCGACTGTGACACTATACGCGGCGGCGGGGGTGCTCTGCAATGTCACAGAGGTCGGTGTATCGCGCACGCGACGACGAAGTTGAGGTAATTTGTTAAGTATTTTTTGTGGATTTTTGCGACATGGCTTGATGCATGTTGCCCGACCTCGGACTCTAGCACCAGTAACTCGGACTAGAGCAAACCTAGTTCGAGTTACTGGACTCTAGTTATCGCTTTTTTAACATTTGGACATGATCTGGCACTACTACTACTACTAGAGTCCGAGCCATAACTAATTTTTCAAATGTCTTAAATGTGGTTCAAAATATCGCCAAAATCCACAAAAATACTTAACAGAATACATGTACCTCTAAATCGTCTAAATATGTGTCCAAGCTGGACTTTACGGGCTTTGGGGGTACTCACGATCAATTCTTGATTGTGGGATGCATTGTGGGATGCCTGTGACGTCACAGGCTAAAGTGTATTGATCGTGTCGTAAACAAACGTAAACAAGCGCGCGGCCGGGTTGCAGGGTAAGCAGCGACTGTTTCATGACATGGCACAAGCTGTAATTGTGGCTGCGTGCTGAGGAGATGCCACTCGATCTAGCTCTTGGGCGGAGATGGCGCACAACGGGGAGGTTGTGCGCAGTGTTGCCCATAATATAGTGTACGGTCAAGTTTTATTGGCAGCGAGTTGGCAGTCTCGGCCATTCGAGAATTTACGAGGTCTTAACAAGAGTTCGGTAGTGCCCTTAAAAAAACTGACATAAAAGAGATTTAATTTTAAGAGATCTCAGTTAAGTTAGCACGCAGCCTTGTGCCACATCATGAAACAGTCGCTGCTTACCCTGCAACCCGGCCGCGCGCTTGTTTACGTTTGTTTAGGACACGATCGATACACTTTGGCCTGTGACGTCACAGGCATCCCACATCTAACAATGGCGGACAGCAGAAGTTCAGTACTATTTACTAGTCTGTGGAAAACTGGCATCGAATTTCCTAGATTTGCAGGTCAAGAATTGATCGTGAGTACATGTACCCCCGAAGCCTGTTAAGTCCAGCTTGGACACATATGGAAGGCTATTTAGACGATTTAGAGGTATTTTTTAAAGTATTTTTGTGCATTTTGGCAACATTTTGAACCACATTTAAGACATTTGAAAAATTCGTTATTACACAGGCTCGGACTCTAGTAGTAGCGCCAGATCATGTCCAAATGTTGAAAAAACGATAACTAGAGTAGATAACTAGATAACTCGGACTAGGGCAAACCGTACAAGTAGTACATGTAGTACTATTACTACTAGTAGTAGTAGCTTCCGATCAGAGGCCTATCGCCATTCCCCTCTACTTTTTTTATGCAGTGTTCCTGTTGAGGGCAATCTTGAGTTTTGCGCAAACTTATTGTACTCCCTCCGGAGTTAATTTCTCTTTGAATGAAATCCATTCAAAGGAAAATGAACTTCGTAGGGAGGACAATAATTTTGCGCAAAACGTAAGATTGCGTTCAACATTCCCTCTTTTTGTTGACAAACTTCAGGAACTGTTCCATTTACCCTAATAAGTAATAACGGGTAGGCCTACGCAAATTCAAGATGAACAATACATACTTTTATACTAGCCTTAGCTCTAGCCCAGTTTCGCGTTGCGCAGCTAGAGTCTAAAATATTTTTAGTGGTGGAACCAAAGATTCAATATTTTTATCTCACTGTAGACACTAATTTCACCCCCACATACATGTAGTAATTAGTATTGGTGTCATGAAATTAGCTTCAACAAAGAAGTAAAACATGGATTTTTGATCCAATTACTGCGGGATCGCGCATCTAACCTTGGCTAGCCTTAGCCCCATAAATGTGGCTCAAATACTGTACTTCCTCTGTATTTGTATAAAAAACAAATGCGAGAACCAAATATCTAGCAAGATGGAGTCATGCACAAGAACACATACATGTACATGTAGCACCACCAACCGCCCAAATCTCTAAAGAAGATCTTGTTTATGATCGAAATATTAGGCCCTCTTAACTTATTTCAAAAAGATCAACGACGCATGTTCGATATGCACTACCAAAGCTGCTGTTGGTGGCGCTATGCCATGACAAAGGAATGCTTTCGGGACCTGTCATTTTTACATATTGCCGCTGTGTGGCTCATAATACGGAGGAAGTCCAGTATTTGAGCCACATTTATGGAGCTACGACTTTATTTGTGACCCATATAGTTTTAGAAAATATAGAAAAAGCCAAGAATAATCTAAAGAAGAGTTAATCTAAAATAACAGAAAATGGGACTTGAAAAGTTATTTTGGAATGAAAAGTCAGTTGCAAAAGTAATTTTTGAACAAAACTTGTAAAAAAAATGTATTGGAAGTGTCCTATTACTACACGATCCTGTCGGATACACCATTGGTAATTGCTTGAATTATCATGAATGGGTAAATTTGGGGGGTTGTATTTTATAGTAAATATCGTTAAACTGACATTTTCGAAGTTTTACAATCATGGATGTCGACAAAAGCACGAAAAACAGCGTTTGTTTTTAACCGGCGTCGCAGTTATTCTTATGTTATCTTTGACGGCGATCGCGAATGTTTCTTTATAAAATTATATTTTTCGGAATAATTACAGGATAATTAGCGCAATCATTTTGCTGGATGCCTAGAATCATTATTCACTTTCAAATGAGTAAGATATTTCTTAATAATTCGGTAGTAAATATTTTCGATACCTGCAAATGGTGTCTCCTACCTTTAAGTTTTGTTACCTTTCACCTTGTTTTGGAAAGAATGTATGTAGTATCCTGATGCTACTTCAGCGTTTGTGTATAAAGTCTATAGAGAGTTAAGAAGTATTTCCCAAAAAATTTGAAGTGTTTCTCAGATTCATGTCTCCCATGTTTCCCAGATTCATGTCTTTTTAACATTTTTACACTGATTGACCTTCATTGAAATAATATGTACATGAAGAAAAAAAAGCAGTGTCAGGTTGCAACATTCTTTACCTTTTCCCCCCTTTTTTTCAGTGCAAAAGCCAAAGTATGAGTAAACAACAAACGCTGTTCCATCACTTTGCCACTGGAGCAAAGAAGCTAAACCCAAGAATAAGAAATGGTAAGTCGGGAGGGCGGTAGGTAGGTAGGTACCGGTAGGTAGGTAGGTAAATTCAGTAGAGTTTCAGGATCAATCTGCATTTAAGTCCAATACACTGAGGTAACGTAGTAGTAGCATTTTCTAATGTGTGTATACATGTATAACGAATGTAGAGCAAAGATATCAACATTGTAAAGTTCTGATTTTACTAAAATACAGAAATACCACGTTTGCACTTTGATTCCAACTGTTCAACTTTGTCAATATTTGTCAGCTCATTAGGATACCTCCAGACAGGGACCTGTTGTGCTGAAAACCATACAAAATATAATCAGACCAATTTTTTAGCTGATAAAATTCTCCAAACGTTTCATGAGGCTAAAGAAGAGGTCCGCAGTATTTCACCAACCAAGTTTGAAGTCTCAAATCAACTTTTGAAAAAGAGTTTTTAACATTTTGCACCTGAGAGTAAAGCCACATGGTTTAATTTGGAAGACAAAGACTAGACTTGTGCTATATATGTCTATCTCCAGACCAGACTGATCTCTTCAGTGGTATGATAGTGGTACATGTACCACATACATTGTTAAAGGTCTGGTTCTTTTGACACGGTTCACTGACTCGGCACTATGGGATGTTGGGCTGGTCATTTCATGGGCCAGTCTATTTTCTTTAGTTGCATGTTTTCAATACTAAAACTCATACACATTATTGAGAGTCCTAAATTTTTGGACTAGAATACTTCCTTGCACTATACACTTTAGAATGGATATGTGTATTAGTGCTGGGCGAGTAGTGATTTTTCCCACTCGAGTACTCGCAAAGAAATTACTCGCGAGTAATCAAGTACATGTACTCACGAGTAGTAAAACAAAATCTTTAAAAAAAAATTATATATATTTATATATGTGAACCGCTCTGAGAAAAGGTGACATAAGTCGCGCTATGCATTTATGAGTAATGGCCTGTTAAAGTTAATAGGGTCAATTTTTTGTCAAAATCTGATTTTCATATTTTGTCTTAAATGACATCTTTAATATTCAAAGTTTCAGATTTAATTAGCAAAAAGCTGGAATTCGATAAATAAAGTGAAACGAAACCTTTTAAGAGTGCATGGTTCCAATGTATTGTCTTGGTTTTGTTGTGTTTCGAAGCCTGTTTTCTCAGTTGTGTATGTTGAATTCCATGGAACCATTTATATGCAAAAATGTTATATCACCGGAACGGGAGGGGCTATGGAGCTGTACTACATGTATGTACCAAATGAAAGCTTATATCCTGGACATTTTAATCTCGTATATACAAGTAACTCCATTGTTAGTTTTTGTGAGTTATGTCACCTTTTCTCAGAGCGGGTCACATATATATTTTTTGAAACTTATTATATACCTTTATCGTTCTAATTCACAAACATCCAAGATAAAAATCCCTTCCGTATTTTAAGTCAACTCTATGTTGTCTGATCACGTTGTCTGGAAAGAAACTACAGTTGTATATCTCTGACTGAACTCACTACTGAGTTAATTTACAATCCCACGGACCCAAACCTGGAACGTGGTTTTGAAACCTGATATCGGCAGGAGAGGTATTTGCTTCCATTGTATAAACTCTGCTGTCAGGAACATCTGTGGTCAGAAACATCTGCGGTGGGCAATCGTTGCTACATTTTGTGTCAGCTCACTCAAAGGATTTAGTTCGTTGAACCTTATTTATTTTGGAAAAAGACGCACCATTGTAGACGTGCAATTATGGGGAGCGGCAAGTCAATTAATGTTGTGTTGTTGCATCTTAGGACCACAACTTAATCGGTAGTGTCAACTATCCTCGCTCGCGAGTACTTTTTGCTACTCGGGCTGGCACGAGTACTCGAATAGTTGAAAAAACGTGAGTAGTTTAATGAGTAGTAAAAACTGATCACGAGTATTGACATAGTCGAGTTACTCGCCCAGCCCTAATGTGTATATTGTCCAGTATTATCCATAATTATAGTTTCATCTAACTTTGTTTACACCAGACAGTGCAACTTTTCAACCAGCAAGAGGTCAGAAGGCCATCAACCAGGATAATGTCGCTGAGAATGTTGAGGATGATGACCTTCTCTTGGCTGCTTGCCAAGAATGGGAAGAAACCACACTTACCCACCCGGCCAACGAGAGCAGTATCGACAGCACTTCCAAGCAAGATCAACTTAGGCAGAAGGATCCTGAAAATTTGCGGTTGCAACCGTCGGGAAATCTTTCCCACCAGAATATACAAATACCCATGGCAACCCAGTTGGAGGACCTCCCGGGATTTGACGCTTCTGCTGGAGAGATCTGGATCTACCCGACCAATCTCCCAGTCCGAGACTACCAGTACAACATCGTTCAGCAGGCATTGTTTAGGAACACCATGGTGTCTCTGCCCACTGGTCTAGGCAAGACATTTGTGGCCGCGGTGGTCATGTATAACTTCTATCGCTGGTACCCAGAAGGCAGGGTGGTTTTCATGGCTCCCACCAAGCCCTTGGTAGCTCAACAAATCGAGGCTTGCCACAACGTGATGGGTATTCAACAGTCGGATATCGCTGAAATGACAGGTAACTATCAGTTTGCGAAATTCACCTTTTACCCTAACTGGTCATCATAACCATAATTCTGTAAGGCATTTCCCAGTTGTGCAAATTTTGGTTGAAATCGGTTGTGGCTTTAGGGCAGTGCTGCAGCCAAACCACCGGACCGAACAAAAAATTGCCGAATGTGGCCAACCGAAACGAACCCGAACCAAACCTAATCTAACCAAAACCGTCGGTTCTGAATTTCGGCAACCTCCTGGTTCTGGCGAGGTACTGGATCAAATCCGCCAAAATCCATCTGTCGATGTTCTTTTTATACATGGCTAAAGGAACCACCACTGAAGTGTTGGTTGATGTTGATGGACTTTATACACATCTTACATGTATGGCAACAACACAACTGGATTCTGGGCAAAATTCATCGATTTATAAACCGGCACTGCTTCAGGCCTTCTGTACCAAGTCCATCAAAATCCATCACAAATTTTTCACTTCAGGCTTTGTGGACTAAGTCCGCCAAAAACTTACAATTTGGGGATGGATTTTGGCGGATTTGGGGTGGGGCGAGTTCAGTAAGGGAAATATACATGTACCATCAACTTATTTTAAAGAGTTAAAAGTGATTCTTAAGAAAATGTAATTTAAACTCTTACAGTTGTTTTACAGTGAACTTACAATGTATGACGACATAATAAAAATGGGATGAATTTAGGTTTCTAAGATGTTTGACAGAAAAACAAAATTGGAGAAAGGTAAAAACAGGACCTAAAGATTAAGGTTAATGTGCACATAAAAACAAACAAAATCGACTACGCCTTCAAATTTTGGCTTTTGCTCTCTGTTCTTCAACTTAAACCCGAACCATCCCAATTCCCCGAAATCCCCCAGGTCGAAAATAAATAGAAATAAAATATATTTTTTTCCTATTCAGAATAGCTTTTTAAAAAATCTATTTTTTTCCATTGTATTTCGGCACCCTGAAAAATAGGAAAAAAATAGAGAGGAAAAGAATAGCTTTTTTAAAAATAGGTTTCTATTTTTTTTTTAAATAAGATGCTATTTTTTTTAAATAGGATGCTGTTTTTATAAAATAGAAAGCTATGTTTGATCCTAGGATACTTAGGATGCTATTTTTTAAAAATAGGATGCTATTTTTTAAAAATAGGATGCTATTTTTCAAAAATAGGATTCTATGCAAGAATACCCGGTAGGGTAAAAAATTTACTACACCTATTGCTCAGAAAGGGGGGGGGGGGGGGGGGGGGGCATGACCAGAAGTTAGAAATGACAATAAAATATGCATATTCACTGGAATCTAAAAAATTTATTGTTGAAACCAACCTGAGACAATGTTTAAAATGAACTACAAATGGCACTTTTATTTCTGTTTGCAGTTTGATTTTATTTTTTTCACAAGTGCCAGATACACGTGACTGGATCTGCAATATAATAGCAGAAATTTGCATAGTATAGATAGTACATGTAGCATTTGCTAACAGAAATGGTAGTAAATGCTTCATACTGGAATTTGATTTCACGGCCATTGTTTTTAACAATAGAGTCTCTATTGTTGTGTGTACAGACAGCCTCACACACACACACAAGTGGGTAAATGCCGTCAATCGGGGACGGGGGCACGGGGCATTGTTGTCCGACCGTCTTACCTCTTTTGTTTGTACACTAACGTTTTCGGATGATCGCCATAGGATTTGCACACGAGTCAGAATCGGGGACCTTGGCGAAATAGGGGACCCTATTGTCCTCTATTGTTATACGTCCCCTATTTCAATCAAAAACAAACTCACACACACAGCAGCTTGTGTGCTGATGAGTTGTTTGAATGAAATCGGAATCTCAAGTCGGTAGCGGATCATCTAACATGTGTAGGCACAGTGTGGCTATGTACAGGGCCTCTGCATTTGCCTTACCTACATGTATCCTGTGGACATTCCTTTGTGTTCATGTACACACTGCAGAACTTTAAGAAAAAGAGATTAAAACTAATTTTACTTGCAATGTGAACGTAGGCCCTCAAGTTTGTATCCTTGTGGAGACATCTCTTTGTTCTCAAAATGTTTTTCAAAATGCTTCTATTTCAACCACAATTAATTTCCTGGGTTGAAATTTCGACCCAATATACCCTATATTATACGCTAAACCAAACACTATAAACCCTAACCCACATCCTAACCCTAGTTTTTTAGTAATTTGAGTAAAATCTAAAAATCGATTTCGTGAAATTCCTTGTGGAGACCTATTAATCCATAGAAACTACCCTGCAGAGACCTTTTGACTCCATTGTCCCCATTGTGTTCAGGTCTCCAAAGGGTACCGAATTTAGAAACATTTTTGATAGTGATTCCCTTTAACCCTAACCCCCCCTAGGCCTTACTTTGGGCTAAAGAACTGCATACTACAGAATACTACTTAGTATTTTGTAGCATTGGGTCTCTCCGTGACTGATGATTGAGTGTGTATTGACAGAGTACAGGTACTGCCAACTACAACATACTAATAGTGGCAATACAGGTCAGTAATACTTAGCTGGCAAAAAATGCAGTAGTCCAGCATTGACCCATTGTGTCCCAAGTGACAATTTTTGCTGTAGAGTTCAGAACACCTTACACAGCATACATGGGCAATGCACACTCAGCAAGCAGAGGGACCCAATGCTAAAAAGTACTACGAGTGCAATAAGGGGTGAAGTACCAAATACTAAAAATTACTACAGGCATTGCACACAAGTCAGTGAGAGTACTGCATACTACTTTTTACTACTAGTAGTAAAAAGTAGCATTAGGTAGGGTTAGGGTTAATAAGTGTTTCTTGTTACCGGGTGTTTTGCGACAGATATCCTTACATTATTTTACCTCTAAAGCTGTTGACATTGGTAACACCCAAAATCGTTCACTCTTCCTGCATCCTGTGGACATGTTTTGTTCACAGGTCCGGAAAGAGTATTCAAGGTTGGAGCATACTGTACATTTGTACAATGTACACATGTATGTACCCAATGGACACGTATTGTACCTGTCACAAACAAAAAGTTTGAATTACATTTTTTGGCTTACACATAACCTGAATCCTGCAAAATCCTGCAATTCCAAAGTGTCAAAACTCCATGTAACCTAAATCCTGCAAAGTCCTCCGTGACTACTACCTGAATCCTGCAAAATCCTGCAGTGGCTTTACCATTGAGCTATAAAGCAGCCAAATATTGAACAAACAGCTGCTATAAGTGCCCTATTACAACAACGGTCTGCACACATGACCATTTGGTATGCAAATGTTTCCTATACTTGACACATAATTTACACTGTGACTGAAGATAGAAAATGTGCATAGAGCATTGTGAAAGTACAAAGTAACAAAAAACCTCAATTCTCCAAAATCCTCATTTAGATAAATACCCAAGTAACCTCAATCCTGCAAAATCATTAAGCTGGTTTAGGCCTTGTGACCTGGATCCTGCATTATCCTCCAGTGGCAAAAACCCCAAACATCTCAATCCTGAAAATTCCTCCGATGCATCAACTTCCAAGTGACCTCAATCCTGCAAAATCCTGCAATTTGCAAAGAGGATTTTGTTTAATGGTTTACCGTCTACATGTTTCCACTCTGGATATTTTTATTTGTGGAAAGCTTCAAACTTTAGCTGAATTTGCTTGCTTATTACAGCTTAGCATCAACCTAAAATTTGACGCTTCAGTGTGGAATATATTTCAGGTCATGCTTTTTTTTTTTTTTTTTTTAGGCAATATGCCACCAGCTGAACGCAAGAAGGCGTGGCACAAATGTCGCGCCTTCTTTCTGACTCCCCAGGTCTTGATGAATGATTTGAGTCGCAGGGCGTGTCCGACGCAGCTCGTCAAATGTCTGGTTGTTGACGAAGCTCACAAGGCACTGGGAAACCATGCTTACTGCCAGGTAGGGTAAGGGTTCAGGCGTAGGATAAAAATGTACCCACACTGTACATGTAACAGTCAGGGCTGGAATTTCACGGCGGCCACGACGGCCATTGCCGTCGTTGCCCTTCAAGTGGCCGTGATGCCCCTTGAAAATTACAAATTATTACGGCCAAGTTTGCCGTGCCCTTTTCCCCCATGGCCGTGGTGCCCTTTTCACCGCCGCCGGCCCGTATCCATCGGCAGCAGCCTGACGGTGCCGCCGACGATAGAACATTGGACTGAATTAATTCCCACGTACCATCACACAGCGCACACAGTGAACACCATGAAATACAGCCAAACTTCACCAGGCAGCAGCCTCATTTTTTTTCCGTTGACAGATTGACTATTTTTTTAAATGTTGGTGGCCCCTCCGTAAATTAAATAAATAGCATTCAACTCATTGCTTTCCAGCGGGAGTAACATCAATACAGCGAAGGCAGCTGTTATCCAAAACTAAATGTAGACTGGTCGTTTGTCAGTTTCTTGAACTATTTTGCATAGTGACGTCTGGTATTCGCGCAGCGAGATCGATCAAATCTGGAAACGAAGTTGCATGCTGCTGTGGGAGTAGTCTTGGTGCAAGACGTTGTTGTTCATTATCACGCAACTATCGCGATTTAGCGCCCCTGCGCCTAACGACTATCCAACAATAGAGGGCGCTGTTGGGAAACTTCCAGATAACCACCACACATCGGCTCAGAACAACGATTCGCGGCTTCCAGAATACGCCCTCTATCGGTGGAATAGTCGCGACGCGTATAGTGTTGAGTGCATAGGCCCTATGGTTTTATGGTTTTACTAACTCAACAAGAACGTCTTGCACCAAGACTACTGTGAGAGACGTGTGCGACCCATGTGCGTGCAACCAGAGTTTTTATCAACCAAGGTTGTGAGAACTTATGTTGTTTATTGAACACGCTGAGAGAACATGTACAAGTTTGACAGCGCGTTGTTGACATCGCATCGTTACGTTAGATATCTACATTATGTACGTACACATATCGTTGTCGTGTGCACGGTGTAAATATGCTACTGCTACTGAAAATGCGACTGCTAATTAGAGATACAAAATTATGACGGTTGACACACATCTAGTAGTAGTTGAAGCGCTTGGTATAATACTTACTTTTTTGTCTTTCTTAGTCTATAGAGGAAAGGTTGAAAAATAATAAAGTTAAAGAAAGTGCCCCCAAAAATAAATTAACACTTCTTTTAAACTTAAAACTGATCTTTGTTTCCATAATTGTTTGTGTTTTGCTTCCATTTTCTTGTTTTGTAAATATCACAAGTTAAAAAATTATTTGGCCTCCGTGCCCTTTTAATTTTTTCTTTTTGGCCTTGGTGCCCTTCTCTTTGGCCTTGGTGCCCTTTTAAATTTGCACCTATCGAAGGCAAAGTGGCCTTGCCCTAAATATGACGAAATTCCAGGCCTGAACAGTACATGTACATATATCAAATATAAATTTGTCGCGTCAGCTAGTGCAAAAACGTCGTAACTCAATTTTAACTCGTTTTGAGAAAAATGCTTTGATAGATTTGTAATGGCCGTTTAAATCTTTGCGTTTCATTATAAAATGAAAAGATAGAGTAATCTCAAGAAGATTAATAGTCATGAACGTTTTCAGTACGTTAAATACTTAGTTTTTCTGCAAAATTACAGTTAAATGAATTTTGTAATGAATGAGATTAACATACAACAATTTTTCATTCATGACACAACGCGCTATGTATAATTTTTTTTAAACGGCGAGGTACAACAATTTTGCGTGAACATACAATGTGTCGTATTAATAAAAAAATAGCATTTGCTTTTACTACCAATTTCAATAGCATGATGGGTCTGCAGTAAAG
This sequence comes from Crossaster papposus, assembly GCA_037893245.1. Taxonomy (NCBI): domain Eukaryota; kingdom Metazoa; phylum Echinodermata; class Asteroidea; order Velatida; family Solasteridae; genus Crossaster; species Crossaster papposus. The sequence continues at coordinate 139,421 of JBAIAA010001153.1, forward strand.
GGGTATAGAGGTAGAATTGGGTTAGGGTATAATGAAAGAAAATGAAAAAGAAGACAAATGAGGGTTATGTTAAACATTTTAGAATTTTTGAATATTCTATGTTTGAGTTTAAAGAGATTTTCCTTAGCACACAAACCCTATGGATTGTCCCTATAACGCAATGCACGGAAACAATTAATGAGGCTGTCTGTACGCACAATGGAGACTCTATTGTTATGAACCACTCGGCCTATAAATCAATCGCAAGTATGAAGCATTTACTTACTACATGTACCATTTCTGTTAGCAAATGCTAAACAGTAAAACTTAACTTTTGTTCATACGAATTCAAGCATTTGTTTTTCTGAATGCTTTACTCCCAAGTCAACGCTTTATCCTTTTGCTTGTACATGTACTTCCTACATGTAGCGTTGTTTTTATTCATAAGACCCATAGAGCTTAAATCAGCTGAAGTCGGGTAACATTTTACTTTACCTAAAACCACATCAGAATTAAACAGTATGCTTATAATATTTAGCTTGTCAATAAGGACTTTGTTAATAATAGTTAATAATTTGTTAGCATCATTTAGTGTATGAATAGTCCTTAGATTTTTTGATTATTTATAATTTAATTCATTTTCGTTTTTGTTTTGTTATTACCACAAAGTATACCTTATTGGTATCACATCATTACATACAGTACAAGAACGTGAATATTACGATGATCTTTGAGATTCAATGTTTTTGCAAAAACACGACCGTAAAACATTTTGCATGTAAACGTGCTGAGGTACATGTACGTTTTTGCTTCAACTCATTTGCTCATAATCGACATACGACCTTATACATTTAATCAATTACATCACAACGACGCAATATTTTTCCATGAAACTCTCGAGTAATAATGTATGGGTGAATCTTTAGATAATTACACAAAAATGAGAATTTGACAAATTTGGCAGTTTTGCATTAATTGACACCACAAATTGTTGTGTAGCTTATTGTCCATGTTTCTTAAGCTTTGCTCAGTGATTGTGATTTGTGTCCGGCTCAATAAGCAGTAACCCTCAACACAGACTGATGATGTTTAATACATGTAGATGTAGCTTGTCTCAAGTTGGTCTGCAGATATTGTGTTAAGAATAAGATGGGTGGAATCACTGATTTAGAGTTGTGGACATTCTGTTTTGTTGTAGGTAATACGGGAGTTGTCCAAGTATTCCAGTGAGTTCCGAGTGTTGGCTCTAAGTGCTACACCAGGCAGTGATCTCAAGGTACAGTGTAGTAAGACATTCTAGAATTTCAGAAGTCATACCTCTATCAAATCGATTGACTTTTTTATTTTACATCGTAGTGTGGAAATAAAAATAGAGTATTTGGTAATTTACCGGTAGCTTCAGTGTAAATCTATGTGTACAACCCCTACATTTGCCTTAACGTAATTTACTAGAAACTGTACCCATCCTTGCAAATTCCAGCACCATGTGACCAAGCACATCAAAATCAGGAATAAGTCGGAAAATGACTTTTTGAGATATACAATTTATGTACATGGTAATACCCATCACAAGCCTGTAGCTCAAAAGTTGTTGGCTATGAGCTACATGTACAGACTTTGGTTGGGAATCATTAGAAAGCTTGTGAAATGTCCAATCTTACCATGTACATACGGTATATAAAAAAAAGAGCATTTTTCCGACTTGTTCCTGATTTTGATGTGACGGGTCACCTACATGTATATGGTAAACTGTACACACAAACTGTAGGACTCTGTAGGACTCTGATTATAACGTAGGTCCAGTTCCCATCCTAAGACTTATTAGTCCTCAATCCATCAATATCCCCAAGTTTTCAATATGGAGGTATCCTGGATCCGCTGAAATTCTCCAAAACATTTTGAAGGATTCAGCATTAAATTTAACACTTCTTTATTGAGTGTCGTAATCTTCACCTTGTTGCAGGCCATTCAGCAGGTCCTTACCAACCTGCTAATCTCACACATCGAGATACGCTCTGAGGATTCCATTGACATCCAACGCTACGTACACGAGCGTAAAGTAGAGAAGGTTGTGATTCCACTAGATGAGGAGCTGAAATTGGTACGGGATCAGTACCTACGGGTATGTACGGACTACATTTCTTAGATGATCTCGCAAAGTGACAAAAACATACAAAATAAAAAAAAAAATTGAAATGTTTTCGTAGACAAACCCAGAGCTGTTTCGGGTGTCTGAAATGACTTTCAATAAGTGGGTGGTGGTCTAAAGCTCTGTTCACACTGGACTTATTATGATAAAACATACCGAGACGATGGGTACTTTTCCCATTTTAAGTCCAGTGCGGACAGCCTAGGACGTTTTCCTCTCAGGTACTTCTCCCGAGTCCAGTGGTTACTTCTACCGGCCAACTGCTGCCCGGGAAAACTTCCCTGGTCACTTTTCCCTAGACGATAAGTCCAGTGCGAACAGCGCGTGTCGGTAAAAGCGCCCCAGGAAAACGTTCATTCGGCCCCCCCAGTGCGAGGTCATGCTACACGAGACACCGCGCATGCGCTCTTTGCGTTGTTTACGTGCGGGCACGCTGATGCATGCAAATTGCATCGTGATCACATTCGCATGTGGTTCTGCAAAAATATTACGTAGAGTTGGGGTTCCTTTGGTCAATAGTATGGCAGATATTATTATTGATACATGTAGTCGGAAGTTTGATTGGTGCTACCAGTGCATCATTTCCAGACGATAATAAAGAACTTCAACGTGTCTTACGACAAAAGAAAGCACGACAACGTATGCGTCGGCTAAAAACCGACGATGGCGTCAATAATGCGATCGAACAAAAAAGCGCGCGCGCGCGCTAATGGGTACACTGGGGTCAATGCAAAAAGGTCACACAAAGCGCCCTCACGAGTCATAATGACAGCTCGGCTACTTCTCCCGTGGTCTCGGTAAAATTTTCCCGTGTCGAAAGTCCAAGTGCGAACAGCGGTAACATTTGACCATTTTTTATTTTACCATCGTCTCATTAAAACCTTCTCCCCAAAAAGTCCAGTGCGAACACGGCTTAAGTGTGTCGCAAATCTGAAGTCAATCGGATTTACCCAAGTGCCAAAGATATATGGGTTGAAAAAAATGTGTACAAATCGTATGGGGAAAACTAAACCTTTAATGTGACGTCACACGAAATGCAATGACGTCATCATGATGTCATCTTAATTGTCGTCTATAACACATCCTGGAATACTTGCATACCAAGTTTGACTCAAATCGGACCTTTACTTCCAGGGATATAGGGTCCTAAAAGCTACACCTTTAATGTGATGCCACATGATACCCGATAATGTCATCATGACGTCATCTTAACTTTTGTCTACTGTATAACACATCCTGGAATACTTGCATACCAAGTATGACCCCGATCGGACCTGTACTTTCAGAGATAGAGGGTCTTAAAAACCTTTAATGTGACGTCACATGACCCATCATGATTTTTCTCTTGGCCCTCCTGGGTATGGTGGTCAAGGTGTGTGCTAAGTCTCAAGTTGATCGGATTCACTGTCAAAGTCAATAGTCTAAAAACAAAACGTGTACAAAACGGAGTCAAAATAAAAAAAAGTGGAGTCTAAAACATAAGAAAATTTTTTAAAAAATTTAAAACAACTTTAACAAAAACAGAAGCTTGTTCGGAGTTTCACCAAAACGGCAAAAAAAACCCAAACATTTTTTGTTAACGAAAACGAGCTGTTTCGGCTAAAATGACGAAACAGCTAATTATCAAGCTCTAAAACAGTATTATTGGTCATGGAATGTACAATCTACAATTATCATTTAAAGGTAGGATACACCGTTGGTACTTGCTTGAATTATTAGAAATGGGTGGATTTGGGGAGTTGTATTTTATAGTAAATATCGTTTTAACTGTCCGGCGATAGTGATTTGTTTCTTCATAAGATATTTTTTTCTTCAATAAATTTAATTTTTCGAAACAATTAAAGGATATCTAGCGAAATCATTTTGCTGGATGCCTACAATCATTATTTACTTTCAAAGAAGTAAGATATTTCTTAATAAATCGGTAGTAAAAGATTTTGATATTAACAAAATAAGCACACATTGTTATGGTACATGTACATCTAATTGTTTTCACCCAACTACTATTGCATCTTCCGCAGTATTCAAACACGGCCAACAATTGACTACCCTCAATTATCATGATACGAAACTGCAAACTTGCATGAACTCAGTTTAGGAAATTAGGGTCAAGCATGAATCAAATCTATTGAGAATATATATAAAAAAGAAATATTGGGTATTTGAACAAAAATGATTTCAAAATTAAATTTAATATCACAAGGGCCTAAGGATTTAGGAACTCTTCAAATAATATAGATATACCTGACAACAATAAATGTACGCCATTTTAGAGTGATTTTTTTTTGAGGGGGGGTTCTTTATTTCTGACTTGAGAGTTATGTTGATGGAAATTTCAGATTTAAAGTTGTGCCTTTATTAATTCATTCTTGGGCAATTTGTGGCTTCAGAACCGGACATTTAATCTTGAATGTTAACTGGTTGGACTGACCTTTTCCAAGGTTTCCTTTTGAGAATTTTCTTAGCTTGTTTACGGTAGGAACGATTGAAAAGGCAGTAAGTGAAAACATTGCAAATGCTTTTGGCAGCAAAAAGCCAAATAGTTGCTGAACGAAGCCAGTCTGCAACTTTCATGTAGAAGAAAGATTCAGTTGTTCGGTAATCAGGAGCCGAGTACAACAGACACTGAAAGCCAGAGTGACGATGATGAACGTCTTCAGAGCTTTGGTCTCCTAGATTCTGTTTCTGTCGTTCTCGATAATTCTCCTTAAAATTGTCTTTTGATTAATGATGATGTCGTTCGTAAGCTTTTCATAATTTTAGAAATTAGGTTGAATGAAAATAAAAACAAAAAAGAAAAGTGTTGTCACTTCTTTTGCCACCAGGCTCATTCCTGTTCATACACGCATACATTTAAAGTCCAATGATGCTGGGGGGTAGTAATGCTACCTTGCCTCTTAAACTTGAATGTTGACAGGCTCCACCGTCCCTCTGCAACAGAGCCCCACCGTCCCTCTGCAACAGAGCCATCTGTTGGTGATGATTTGCTTGGCCTTCTGACGGTAGGAGCGATTGAACAGACAGTAGATGAAAACATTGCAGATACTGTTAGATACAACGAGCCATACCACTATAAACTGAAGCCAATGTGCAGCCTCCACATTGGTGAAACCCTCAACGGTTGTGGTAATCGACATGGGAGTAAAACAAACTGCCAAAGCCAGAGTGACGACAGCAAACGTCTTGAGAGCTTTGTTGTCCTGGATGTTGTTTTTGTTGTTGGGATCGTTCTGGTTGGCTCGTTTCTCATGCTCTCGGCTGATCTTAATGATGCGATAGTATATGCACATCATTATTAACACTGAAATAACATCAGCGAATATGATTGCAATGTTGAATGTTGCAGAGGTGTCTGCATATAAACAAACAGCAACAGCGTTATTATATTTAATCGATACTCCAAGAGAAGTTGCTACAAATTGTGAACTAAGAATCACAATTGCTGATAAAATAAGACTGAAAATAATACGTCGTCGGGTGCACCAAATAGGAAACTTGTATGGCCTGGTAACGGCAATGTAACGCTCAACATTTAAACAGATGAGGGAAAATTCTGACATCCAAATTGCCAAAAAGAAAATGATGGCATGCGCCTGACAAGTAATGTCTCCGAAAGGCCACCGGTTTATAGCTGAAGCAACAACACTAAACACTGTCAAAAAGCCAACCGTGATGTCACACACTGCCAATGATGTCATCAAGATCTTAGTACTGTCTGCAAAGTCTGGTACGCGACGAGTCACAACAATGGAGAGAATGTTTCCAGCTATGATTAACAAGCCAAGGAAGCTGATGAAACAAGTACGGAAAGCGACAAATAGCGGGGACATCCCCAAATGATCTGGTGATGAATTATTCATTTTTTCCTTATCAAGTTCTTTCGACCAAAATACACTGAATGAACGTAAACCTGACTTCAGCAGAGTGGAGAGGAAGCAGTTTATCCAATGGTTGAATGGGTAGCTGGTTTTACTCCAAGCCGAAAAGAAAATTGTCCATGGCAGAAAGAAGACTGTGAAAGCTTCTCTAACACCAACAAGTCTGTGAATATCCTTGCAGAATACTCTACATGTTCCAGTTCTGTTTTGTTGGAACAACAGTCTTTTGAATGGCCTTTAAATTCACCAATCTAGGTTTTAAAGTAACCAGCCTGCTACAGTATACATGCACGTCACTAGCACAAAACCTCCTTCCATGATAATGCAATAATTGTGCCTGGGTATGTTTTTAAAATGGTCTCAATCTTGTCAGCAGTCAACGGTTGCTGAGGTAGTGATGGCTGTGTTTAGATGTAGGCAGACCGTGGCAGTGAATGTACATGTACTTTTGTTGTCAGATGTTATTGAAGTGATGTCTTCTATTGTGCCTGACCAGGTTTTATTGATGGACACATCTCTATCAACAGGCAGTGATTGCTTAGACAGCAGTAGATGTGTATACCATTACTTAAAATTTTGAGAATTTTGGAAAAAAAAAAAGTGATTAAATGTTTAGATATAGGCAGACCGTGGTAGTGAATACATTTTTGTTATTAGATGTTATTGAAGTGACGTCTTCTATTGTGCCTGACCAGGTTTTCTTGATGGGCACAGTCTCTATCAACAGGCAGCGATCAATACTTAAATAAATTGGGAGTTGGAAATCATAGACGAGTGATTGCCGCTTTGTTTGAAGATAAACGCTGGGTCAGTGAATGCATTTCGGTTATTAGATATTATTAAAGTGATGTCAGTACAATTTTCGTTTAACACCTTGACTGCTAATCCCGAGAATTCTCTGGCTTGTAGTACAACGGTTTGCTGCCCTGGACAAGAAAGCATTTAAATTCTTGTCCAATAGAGGGCAACACACATACTACAAGCCTGAAAAATCTTGGGCATACCGGTAGCACCTACCTGTACTGTGGGGTAAGTTAAATCTTGAGAATTCACGGGATTATCAGATAAACTTACAGTGGTTTGATCCAGGTACGCTTCAGCATTTGAGGTTGCAAAGATTGTTTATATTTTGTTTTATTTTAGAGCAGGCCTTAACCACACACTCTCAAATTTGTATCCCTGTGGAGACATCTCTTTGTTCTCGTGTACAAACTGCTAAAAAAGTCGGGCACCTTTTTCAAAATGCTCCTATTTCAACCACCATTAATTTCCTGGGTTGAAATTTCGACCCAATATACCCTATATCACACCCTAACCTAAACACTAACCCTAACCCACATCCTAAACCTAGTTTTTGAGTAATTTGAGGCACACTCCAAAAATCTAATTCGTGAAATTCCCTGTGGAGACCTATTCATCTATAGAAATTTACCCTCAGGCGTCCTTTTGTCTCCATTATACACATTGTGTGTAGGTCTCCAGAGGGTACAGAATTTCAGATCATATAAATACATTTCTTTGGGATAGTTTATTAAAACAAAACATTCATTCAACTAGAACTGTCCCCTTTGGAGTTATGACCTTTCAAAGAAATGTGTATTTTTATGATGTACATGTAGCTTACAAAACATTTACACGTTGATACATTTTAAGAACAACCACCACAACAGCAGTGACTGTTGCTGCCGCGGCGACGGCGACGGCGATGACGATCAAGACCACAATTGCTTTAACGACTGTGACCATGAGGTATACATATAAAGTGTACATGTATACATCAACACAAGCTCTCCACGGCTGTTCAACTTGCATAGCGCTCACATAAAGTATTTATATGTGTTAGTTTAGTATTTGTGAACTCCAATGACGCTTGTGACGTCACTAACATGGCGCTTTCTTACTACGTTAAACTTTTTTTGCCGATGTTTGAAATAATCAATTACTGTATTTAAAATTACGTTTTACAATTATTAATGACAGAGGATGGCAAAAAGTGATATACAAATGTATTTTTAATAAATATAGCCTCAAAACGGGCAATAAGTTATCTCACATTGGGATTTGTTTTTTTGAGAATTGTTCGCTGATTTGTTATTGTACGCAATGAATTTTATCGTGTAGCGAGGACTTCAAAACGATGCTTAAAGAAAATTAAATACGGTGCTTACAGATAAATCATGAAAGTTATATGATTAATCAGTAATTAAAATATACATTTATCATGTTTGTTTGTTTTTCGGCTGGGCCAGCATTCTAATCTGAAATTGAGACGCTGAAAATAACCACAATTCTGATTTCGTGGTTAATTTGGGCTGCTTGGTCGCTGGTTTACTGTCTGTTCTCTCGCTTGTACACTCATGCATACTGATGTGCGAGTACCAATCGGCCTAATGCTATATGCTACGTATAGGTCTGGGTTTTCAAAACCTTTGCTTCCACTTGGATTTCGCCTCCCATTTTCGAATTACTGATAAGCAAATAAAAATGGAAGCAAATGGAAATATCCAAATGTTTGCGCTCATATCAACCGATTGAATGTTTCTAAAGCACAACAGGCATCAGATTGTAGCTGGTGTTCCCGCAGTTGAAAGGCTAAAATTACCTTGATAGCCGAAGACGAAGATAAAACCAAGGATTTGAAATGCGTACTACATCAATATTTATTTTCAATTCCAATAATATACAGTAAGAAATACACACAAAAACCAAAAGCACAATAAAAAAATTGTATTTGGTGGCAAAACCCAAAAGGCAAAACTTGTGTCGGGTAGTGCCCATATAAACAACTACACACTACAGTTACACTGATTTGCATTTTTGTATCACTGTCGGGACGTGGCTTTGTTCTCATGTACAAAACGGTTAAAAAGTCAAGCACGTTTTTAAAAAATGTTCCCATTTTAACCACAATTATTTTCCTGGGTTGAAATTTCGACCTAATATACATGTACCCTATATTATACCCTAACCCAAACACTAACCCTAACCCACATCCTAACCCTAGTTTTTGAGTAATTTAATTCTAATTCTTGAAATTCAATTCTAATTCGTGAAATTACCCTTTGGAGACCTATTCATCTATAGAAATTACCCTTTGGAGACCTTTTCACTCCCATTTCTCCATTATGTTCACGTCTCCAGAGGATACCGTATTTTGTACCATTGACACAGACATGGGAATACATATGGACAGAAACAAAACAAACTCAGATCCAGTAGGTTGATCTAACCAATAAAACTATATCAAAAGTATGAAAGAACAAATAAAGTAAAGAATAAATACAAAATGCAACACTATTATAGAAGAAGATATGAGTTAAGATTACATGTACATTCTACATACATGTTTACAAGGAATTGTTAATGCATGGTCAACACAAAACCGCGTTGATTCGCATAGCACTATGAACCATACAATCTGTAATTTCCAGTTCAAGAAACATCCAGTGTTCAGAATTCTAAAAAAAGTGAAGAGATGTCTGCTTTAGGTTGACAACAAAATCCATTTGGGAATAATAAAAACCTAATTTAAAATTCATACGGTTAGATCAGCACAATCTCTAAACCACTTGAAATTTCCATAAATATGGAACAATACATCCCCACCCTCCTCTGCCACCTTAATGTTGATAAACTTTGCACCTGGCTGAAGCCAGGATGCGACAATAATGTAAGAGCTATCAAAACTGGTAGTCAGTGAGATTTAAAAAAAATTACATGTTCTCTTTATTTGGAAACTAATCATCATTTTAAACACTTTCCTACATGTGTACATTAGTATAAAAGCTAACAGCAATATTTTGATTTTAATTTTTGAATAGCAAAATTATGGAACTATCACAATAACTCGAAAGTTAAGTTGAATAAATTTAATAGATTAAGATAAACAAACAAATTGATAAAGCTCCACAACATTATTATTGGTCATCTACAATTATCATTTAAAGGTAGGACACCATTGGTAACTGCTTGAATTATTAGGAATGGGTGAATTTGGGGAGTTGTATTTTACAGTAAATATCGTTTTAACTGACCCGTCCGAAATTTTATAATAGAAAACAACGATTTAAAAAAGCCTCAGTTTTTAACTGGCGTTAAGCAATTGTTCTTGTTTTTTTTCTCGCAATCGCTGTGCGGCAATAGTGATTATTTTTTTCTCATAAAATTCTTGATCGTTGTCTGGCGATAGTAAAAATTTTTCTTCATCATATTCAATTTTTCAGAAAACTTACAGGATATCTAGTGCAACCATTTTCCTGGATGCCTACAATCATTATTTACTTTCAAAGAAGTAAAATATTTCTTAATAATTCGGTAGTAAAAGATTTTGATATCCTCAAATGGTGTATCCTACCGTACCATTTTAACATACATGCACATATAATTAAGCACACATTATTATGGTACATGTACATGTATTTTTAATTGTTTTCACCCATTTACTATTGCATCTTCTGCAGTATTCAAACACGGCCAAAAATTATCTTCAATTATCATGATACGAAACTGCAAACTTGCATAAACTCAGTTTAGGAAATTAGGGACAAGCATGAATCAAAAATATTGAGAATATATTAAAAATAAATATTGGGTATTTGAACAAAAATGATTGCAATGTTAAATTTCATATTACAAGGGATTTAGGAACTCTAAATAACAACAATAATTGTTATACCACGGCAATAGATTGTGAATTTTTATTGGTCGAGAAGCGTTCACGTGACATGCCACAAAAACGCATGTATCCGAGTGTGCCGATGTATGAGCATGGTATGAGTGATGTACGCTGAGTACGCGTGGTACATGAGTTCATGTACCCCACGGGGTACATGAACTTTCTTTTTCCAGGCTGCGGATTTTTTTTTATACGCTAGCGCATAGCCTGGCCGGCCATTTCTGTGAGAAATACCATGGAAGCGACTGATATTAGAGTCTAGCAACCTTTGACATGGCGCTGTGTTATATTAGCTGGTACTACGTAAATTGATGTATGTTCCTGTGCGATGTAAACAGGGAACAGTGAAGTTAGCACTTTCGGCAACGACTGACGACCGCCATTGTTGTTTACACCGGCTTTCATTATGCTGTTCGTCTGCTTTTTTTCTGTTCCAATTTTGCCTTATTTTCTCCGTAATGTCGGCATTACCATGGTATAACAAAACAATTGTTGCCTGCTGTGACATGGTCCATGGCGTTTTGTACACCCTCGGGGGCAAATGGCACCCTCGGCTTCGCCTCGGGTGCCATTTGCCCCCTCGGGTGTACAAAACGCCATGGACCATGTCACAGCAGGCAACAATTGTATAATGTACGCCGTTTTGGAGTGATTTTTTTTTTTTGGGGGGGGGGGGGGGTGGTGATGGGTGGATGGGGGTTCTTTATTTCTGACTTGAGAGTTATGTTGATGGAAATTTCAGATTTCTAATTGTGCCTTTATTAATTCATTCTTGGACAATTTGTGGCTTCAGAACCGGACATTTAATCTTAAATGTTAACTGGTTGGACTGACCTTTTTCGAAGTCTCCTTGTGAGAATTTTTTCTTTGCTTGTTTACGGTAGGAACGATTGAAAAGGCAGTAAGTGAAAACATTGCAAATGCTTTTGGCAGCAAAAAGCCAAATGGTTGCTGAACGAAGCCAGTCTGCAACTTTCATGTACAAGAAAGATTCAGTTGTTCGGTAATCAGGAGCCGAGTACAACAGACACTGAAAGCCAGAGTGACGATGATGAACGTCTTCAGAGCTTTGGTCTCCTAGATGCTGTTTCTGTCGTTCTCGATAATTCTCCTTCAAATTGTCTTTTGATTAATGATAAATGTCGTTCGTAAGCTTTTTATAATTTTAAGAAGAAATTAGGTTGAATGAAAATAAAAAAACAACAAAAATTAGTGTTGTCACTTCTTTTGCCACCAGGCTCATTCCTGTTCATACACGCATACATTTAAAGTCCAATGATGCTGGGGGGTTGTAATGCTACCTTGCCTCTTAAACTTGAATGTTGACAGGCTCCACCGTCCCTCTGCAACAGAGCCATCTGTTGGTGATGATTTGCTTAGCCTTCTGACGGTAGGAGCGATTGAACAGACAGTAGATGAAAACATTGCAGATACTGTTGGATACAACGAGCCATACCACTATAAACTGAAGCCAATGTGCGGCCTCCACATTAGTGAAAGCCTCAACAGTTCTGGTAATTGCATTTGGAGTAAAACAAACTGCAAAAGCTAGAGTGACGACAGCAAACGTCTTAAAAGCTTTGTTGTCCTGGATGTTGTTTTTGTAGTTGGGATCGTTCTGGTTGGCTCGTTTCTCATGCTCTCGGCTGATCTTAATGATGCGATAGTATATGCACATCATTATTAACACTGCAATAACATCAGCGAATATGATTGCAATGTTGAATGTTGCAGAGGTGTCTGCATATAAACAAACAGCAACAGCGTCATTATATTTAATGGATACTCCAAGAGAAGTTGCTACAAAGTGTGTGCTAAGAATCGCTATTGCTGCCAAAATGAGACTAAAAATAATACGTCGTCGGGTGCACCAAATAGGAAACTTGTAGGGCCTGCTAACAGCAATGTAACGCTCAACATTTAAACAGATGAGGGAAAATTCTGACATCCAAATTGCCAAAGAGAAAATGAAGGCATGTGCCTGACAAGTGATGTCTCCGAAAGGCCACCGGTTTATAGCTGAAGCAACAACACTAAACACTGTCAAAAAGCCAACCGTGATGTCACACACTGCCAATGATGTCATCAAGATCTTAGTACTGTCTGCCAAGTCTGGTACGCGACGAGTCACAACAATGGAGAGAATGTTTCCAGCTATGATTAACAAGCCAAGGAAGCTGTTGAAACAAGTACGGAAAGCGACAAATAGCGGGGACATCCCCAAATGATCTGGTGATGAATTAGTCATTTTTTCCTTATCAAGTTCTTTCAACCAAAATACACTGAGTTGACGTAAACCTGACTTCAGACGGAGTGGAGAGGAAGCAGTTTATCCAATGGTTGAATGGGTAGCTGGTTTTACTCCAAGCCGAAAAGAAAATTGTCCATGGCAGAAAGAAGATCGTGAAAGCTTCTCTCACACCAAAAAGTCTGTGAATATATGCAGAATACTCTACATGTCCCAGTTCTGTTTTGTTGAAACAACAGTCTTTTGAATGGCCTTTATTAAAGTCGCCAATCTAGGTTTCAAAGTAACCAGCCTGCTACAGTATATGCACGTCACTAGCACACAACCTCCTTCCGTGATAATGCAATAATTGTGCCTGGGTAGGTTTTTTAAATGGTTTCAATCTTGTCAGCAGTAAACGATTGCTTAGATAGTGATGGCTGTGTTTAGATATATAGGCCATGGCAGTGAATGTACATGTACCTTTGTTGTCAGATGTTATTGAAGTGATGTCTTCTATTGTGCCTGACCAGGTTTTATTGATGGACACATCTCTATCAACAGGCAGTGATTGCTTAGACAGCAGTAGATGTGTATACCATTACTTAAAATTGGGAGAATTTTAGGAATCAAAAACAAGTGATTGCATGTTTAGATATAGGCAGGCCGTGGTAGTGAATACATTTTTGTTGTTAGATGTTATTGAAGTGACGTCTTCTATTGTGCCTGACCAGGTTTTCTTGATGGGCGCAGTCTCTATCAACAGGCAGCGATCAATACTTTAATAAATTGGGAGTTGGAAATCATAGACGAGTGATTGCCGCTTTGTTTGAAGATAAACGCTGGGTCAGTGAATGCATTTTGGTTATTAGATATTATTAAAGTGATGTCAGTACAATTTTCGTTTAACACCTTGACTGCTAATCCCGAGAATTCTCGGGCGTGTAGTACAACGGTTTGCTGCCCTGGACAAGAAAGCATTTAAATTCTTGTCCAATAGAGTGCAACACACTGTTGTACTACAAGCCTGAAAAATCTTGGGCATACCGGTAGCACCTACCTGTACTGTGGGGTAAGTTAAATCTTGAGAATTCACGGGATTATCAGATAAACTTACAGTGGTTTGATCCAGGTACGCTTCAGCATTTGAGGTTGCAAAGATTGTTTATATTTTGTTTTATTTTAGAGCAGGCCTTAACCACACACTCTCAAATTTGTATCCCTGTGGAGACATCTCTTTGTTCTCCTGAACAAACTGCTAAAAAAGTCGGGCACCTTTTTCAAAATGCTCCTTTTTCAACCACCATTAATTTCCTGGGTTGAAATTTCGACCCAATATACCCTATATCACACCCTAACCTAAACACTAACCCTAACCCACATCCTAAACCTAGTTTTTGAGTAATTTGAGGCACACTCCAAAAATCTAATTCGTGAAATTCCCTGTGGCGACCTATTCATCTATAGAAATTTACCCTCCGGCGTATTTTTGTCTCCATTATACACATTGTGTGTAGGTCTCCAGAGGGTACCGAATTTCAAATCATATAAATACATTTCTTTGGGATACATGTGTAGTTTATTAAAACAAAACATTCATTCAATTAGAACTGTCCCCTTTGGAGTTATGACCTTTCAAAGAAATGTGTATTTTTATGATGTACATTGTAGCTTACAAAACATTTACACGTTGATACATTTTAAGAACAACAACCACCACCACAGCAGTCACTGTTGCTGCCGCGGCGAAGGCGACGGCGATGAAGATCAAGACCACAATGGCTTTAACGACCATGACCATGACGTATACATATCATAAAGTGTCCATGTATACATCAACACAAGCTCTCCAAGGCTGTTCAACTTGCATAGCGCTCACATAAAGTATTTATATATGTTAGTTTAGTATTTGTGAACTCCAACTTGTGACGTCACTCAACATGGCGCTTTCTTACTACGTTAAACGGTGTCTATGTTTCGTTGAAATAATCAATTACTGTATTTAAAATTACGTTTTACAATTATTAATGATAGAGGATGTCAAAGAGTGATACAAATGTATTTTTAATAAATATAGCCTCAAAACGGGCAATAAGTTATCTCACATTGGGGTTTGTTTTTTTGAGAATTTTTCGCTGATTTGTAATTGTACACAATGAATGTTATCGTGTAGCGAGGACTTCAAAACGATCCTTAAAGAAAATTAAATACGGTGCTTACAGATAAATCATGAAAGTTATATGATTAATCAGTAATTAAAATATACATTTATCATGTTTGTTTGTTTTTCGGCTGGGCCAGCATTCTAATCTGAAATCGAGACGCTGAAAATAACCACAATTCTGATTTCGTGGTCAATTTGGGCTGCTTGGTCGTCGGTTCTCTCGCTTGTACACTCATGCATACTGATGTGCGAGTACCAATCGGCCTAATGCTATACGCTATGTATAGGTCTGGGTTTTCAAAACCTTTGCTTCCACTTGGATTTCGCCTCCGATTTTCGAATTACTGATAAGCAAATCGAAATGGAAGCAAATGGAAATATCCAAATGTTTGCGCTCATATCAACCGATTGAATGTTTCTGAAGCACAACAGGCATCAGATTGTAGCTGGTGTTCCCACAGTTGAGAGGCTAAAATTACCTTAATAGCCGAAGACGAAGATGAAACCAGGGATTTGAAATGCGTACTACATCAATATTTATTTCCAATTCCAATAATATACAATAAGAAATGCACATAAAAACAAAAGCACAATACAAACAAATTGTATTTGGTGGCACAACCAAAAAGGCAAAACTTGTGTCGGGTAGTGCCCATATAAACAGCTACACACTACAGTTACACTGATTCGCATTTTTGTATCACTGTGGGGACATGGCTTTGTTCTCATGTACAAAATGGTTAAAAATTCGAGCACATTTTTCAAAATGTTCCCATTTTAACCACAATTATTTTCCTGGGTTGAAATTTCGACCCAATACATGTATCCTATATTATACCCTAACCCAAACACTAACCCCAACCCACATCCTAACCCTAGATTTTGAGTAATTTAATTATAATTCGTGAAATTCAATTCTAATTCGTGAAATTCCCAGTAGAGACCTATTCATCTATAGAAATTACCCTTTGGAGACCTTTTCACTCCCATTTCTCCATTATGTTCACGTCTCCAGAGGATGCCGTATTTTGCACCATTGACACAGACATAGAAATACATATGGACAGAAACAAAACAAACTCAGATCCAGTAGGTTGATCTAACCAATAAAACTATATCAAAAGTATGAAAGAATAAATAAAGTAAAGAATAAATAAATACAAAATGCAACACTATTGAAGAAGATACATGTATGAGTTAAGATATGTACATTCTAAATACACATGTACATGGGCTTGTTGACGCATGGTCAACACAAAACCGCGTTGATTCGCATAGCACTATGAACCATAAACTCTGTATTTCCCAGTGCAAGAAACATCCAGTGTTCAGAATTCAAAAAAAAGTGAAGAGATGTCTGCTTTAGGGTTGACCAAAAATAACCCATTTTGAAATAATAAAAACCCAATTTAGAATTCATACGGTTAGATCAGCACAATCTCTAAACCACTTGAAATTTCCATAAATATGGGACAGTACACCCCCACCCTCCCCTGCCACTTCATTGTTGATAAACTTTGCACCTGGCTGAAGCCTGGATGCGACAATAATGTAAGAGCTATCAAAACTGGTGGTCAGTGAGATTAAAAAAAAAATTACATGTTCTCTTTATTTGGAAACTAATCATCATTTTAAACACTTTCCTACACGTGTACATTGGTATAAAAGCTAACAGAAATATTTTGATTTAAATTTTTGAACAGCAAAATTATCCAACTATCACAATGACTCAAAAGTTAAGTTGAATAAATTTAATAGATTAAGATAACAAACAAATGATAAAGCTCCACAACATTATTATTGGTCATGGAATGTACAATCTACAATTATCATTTAAATGTAGGATACACCGTTGGTAATTGCTTGAATTATTAGGAATGGGTGAATTTGGGGAGTTGTATTTTATAGTAAATATCGTTTTAACTGACCCGTTCAAAATGTTATAATCATGGATGCAGTATAAAAAAAAGAGAAAAAACAGCGGTCGTTTTCAACTGGCGTCGAGCAATTGTTCTTGTGGTTCTTGATTTTTTCTCGCAATCGCCATGCGTCGATAGTGATTAATTTGTTCTCATAAAATTCTTGATCGTCGTCCGGCAAAAGTGAATTTTTTTTTTCATCAAATTCAATTTTTCAAAAAAATTACAGTATATTTAGCGCAACCATTTTGCTGGATGCCTACAATCATTATTTACTTTCAAAGAAGTAAGATATTTCCTAATAATTCGGTAGTAAATGATTTCGATATCCTGAAATGGTGTATCCTACCTTTTAACATACCGGTACATGTATGTATTTAAGCACACATTATTATGGTACATGTACATTTAGTTTTATTTGTTTTCACACAACTAATATATTGCATCTTCTGCAGTATTCAAACACAGCCAACAATTTACTACCCTTAATTATCATGATACAAAACTGCAAACTTGCATGAACTCAGTTTAGGAAATTAGGGTCGAGCATGAATCAAATCTATTAAGAATATATAAAAAAGAAATATTGGGTATTTAAAAAAAAGTTATTGCAAAGTTAAATTTCATATCACAAGGGCCTAGAGATTTAGGAACTCTTCAAATAATATAGAAGTATCTGACAACTATATATGTACGCCTTTTTTAGAGTGATTTTAGTTTGGAGAGGTGGTTTTTTAAATTTCTGACTTGAGAGTTACATGTATGTTGATAGAAATATCAGGTTTTTAATTGTGCCTTTATTAATTCATTCTTGGGCAATTTGTGGCTTCAGAACCGGACATTTAATCTCGAATGTTAACTGGTTTGACTGACCTTTTCCGAAGTCTCCTTGTGAGAATTTTCTTAGCTTGTATACGGTAGAAACTATTGAAAGGGGCAGTAAGTGAAAACATTGCAAATGCTTTTGGCAGCAAAAAGCCAAATGGTTGCTGATCGAAGCCAATCTGCAAAAGAAAGATTCAGTTGTTCGGTAATCAGGAGCCGAGTACAACGGACACTGAATGCCAGAGTGACGATGATGAACGTCTTCAGAGCTTTGGTCTCCCAGATGCTGTTTCTGTCGTTCTCGATAATTCTCCTTAAAATTGACTTTTGATTAATGATAATGTCGTTCGTAAGCTTTTTATAATTTTAAGAAGAAATTAGGTTGAATGAAAATAAAAACAAAAAAATTAGTGTTGTCACTTACTTTGCCACCAGGCTCATTCCTGTTTATACACGCATACATTTAAAGTCCAATGATGCTGAGGGGTTGTAATGCTACCTTGCCTCTTAAACTTGAATGTTGACAGGCTCCACCGTCCCTCTGCAACAGAGCCATCTGTTGGTGATGATTTGCTTGGCCTTCTGACGGTAGGAGCGATTGAACAGACAGTAGATGAAAACATTGCAGATACTGTTGGTTACAACGAGCCATACCACTATAAACTGAAGCCAATGTGCGGTCTCCACATTAGTGAAAGCCTCAACAGTTCTGGTAATTGCATTTGGAGTAAAACAAACCACAAAAGCCAGAGTAATGACAGCAAACGTCTTGAGAGCTTTGTTGTCCTGGATGTTGTTTTTGTTGTTGGGATCGTTCTGGTTGGCTCGTTTTTCATGCTCTCGGCTGATCTTAATGATGCGATAGTATATGCACATCATTATTAACATTAGAATAACATCAGCGAATAGGATTGCAATGTTGAATGTTGCAGAGGCGTCTGCATATAAACAAACAGCAACAGCGTCATTATATTTAATGGATACTCCAAGAAAAGTTGCTACAAAGTGTGTGCTAAGAATCGCTATTGCTGCCAAAATGAAACTAAAAATAATACGTCGTCGGGTGCACCAAATAGGAAACTTGTAGGGCCTGGTAACAGCAATGTAACGCTCAACATTTAAACAGATGAGGAAAAATTCTGACATCCAAATTGCAAAAGAGAAAATGAAGGCATGTGCCTGACAAGTGATGTCTCCGAAAGGCCACCGGTTTATACATGTAGCTGAAGCAACAACACTAAACACTGTCAAAAAGCCAACCGTGATGTCAGACACTGCCAAAGATGTCATCAAGATCTTAGTACTGTCTGCTAAGTCTGGTACGCGACGAATCACAACAATGGAGAGAATGTTTCCAGCTATGATCAACAAGCCAAGGAAGCTGATGAAACAAGTACGGAAAGCGACAAATAGCGGGGACATCCCCAAATGATCTGGTGATGAATTATTCATTTTTTCTTTATCAAGTTCTTTCAACCAAATTACACTGAGTTAACGTAAACCTGACTTCAGACGGAGTGGAGAGGAAGCAGTTTATCCAATGGTTGAATGGGTAGCTAGTTTTACTCCAAGCCAAAAGAAAAATTGTTCATGGCAGAAAGAAGACCGTGAAAGCTTCTCTCACACCCAAAAGTCTGTGAATACCCATGCAGAATACTCTACATGTTCCAGTTCTGTTTTGTTGGAACAACAGTCTTTTGAATGGCCTTTATTAAAGTCGCCAATCTAGGTTTCAAAGTAACCAGCCTGCTACAGTATATGCACGTCACTAGCACACAACCTCTTTCCGTGATAATGCAATATTTATGCCTGGGTATGTTTTTAAAATGGTCTCAATCTTGTCAGCAGTAAACGATTGCTTAGATAATGATGGCTGTGTTAGATATATACATTGTAGGCCGTGGCAGTGAATATGTACCTTTGTTGTCAGATGTTATTGAAGTGATGTCTTATATTGTGTCTGACCAGGTTTTATTGATGGACACAGTCTCTATCAACAGGCAGTGATTGCTTAGACAGCAGTACATGTAGATGTGTATGCCATTACCCAAAATTTGGAGAATTTTGGAAATAAAAAAAAAGTGATTGCATGTTTATATAGGCAGCCGTGGTAGTGAATACATTTTTGTTGTTAGATGTTATTGAAGTGACGTCTTCTATTGTGCCTGACCAGGTTTTCTTGATGGGTGCAGTCTCTATCAACAGGCCGCGATGGATACTTTAATAAATTGGGAGTTGGAATCATAGACGAGTGATTGCCCCTTTGTTTGAAGATAGACGCTGGGTCAGTGAATGCATTTCGGTTATTAGATAATATTAAAGTGATGTCAGTACATTTTTTGTCTAACACCTTGACTGCTAATCCCGAGAATTCTCGGGCTTGTAGTACAACGGTTTGCTGCCCTGGACAAGAAACCATTTTCATTCTTGTCCAACAGAGGGCAACACAGCGTACTTCAAGCCTGAAAAATCTCAGGCATAGCACCTACTGTGGGGTAAATTAAATCTTGAGAATTCTCGGGATTATCAGATAAACGTACAGTGGTTTGATCCAAGTACGCATCAGCAGTTGAGGTTGCAAAGATTGTTATTATTTTGTTTTATTTTAGAGCAGGCCTTAACCATATAAATACATTTCTTTGGGATAGTTTATTAAAACAAAAAAATTCATTCAATTAGAACTGTCCCCTTTGGAGTTATGACCATTCAACGAAATGTGTATTAGTTATGATGTACAATGTAGCTTACAAAACATTTACACGTTGATACATTTTAAGAACAACCACCACCACAGCAGTCACTGCTGCCGCAGCAACGGCGGCGATGACGATCAAGACCACAATGGCTTTAACGACCGTGACCATGATGTACATGTATACATGTATACATCAACACAAGCTTTCCACAGCTGTTACACTTGCATAGCGCTCACACCAAGTATTTATATGTGTTAGTTTAGTATTTGTGAACTCCAACTTGTGACGTCACTCAACATGGCGCTTTCTTACTACGTTAAACGGTGTCAATGTTTCGTCAAAATAATCAATTACTGTATTTAAAATTACGTTTTACAATTATTAGTGATAGAGGATGGCAAAGTGTGATATACAAATGTATTCTTAATAAATATAGCCTCAAAACGGGCAATAAGTTATCTCACATTGGTTTTTTTTAATTTTAATCTTTCGCTGATTTGTTATCGTGCGCAATGAATTTAATCGTATGTAGCGAGGACTTCAAAACGATGCTTAAAGAAAATTAAATACGGTGTTTACAGATAAATCATGAAAGTTATATGATTAATCAGTAATTAAAATATACATTTATCATGTTTGTTTGTTTTTCGGCTGGGCCAGCATTCTAATCTGAAATTGAGACGCTGAAAATAACCACAATTCTGATTTCGTTGTTAATTTGGGCTGCTTGGTCGCTGGTTTACTGTCTGTTCTCTCGCTTGTACACTCATGTATACTGATGTGCGAGTACCAATCGGCCTAATGCTATATGCTACGTATAGGTCTGGGATTTCAAAACCTTTGCTTCCACTTCGATTTCGCCTCCGATTTTCGAATCACTGAGAAGCAAATCAAAATGGAATCAAATGAGAATATCCAAACTTTTGGGCTCATATCAACCGATTGAATGTTTCTGAAGCACAACAGGCATCAGATTGTAGCATCAGATTGTGTTCCCGCAGTTGAGAGGCTAAAATTACCTTGATAGCCGAAGACGAAGATGAAACCAGGGATTTGAAATGCGTACTACATCAATATTTATTTCCAATTCCAACAATATACAGTAAGAAATACAAAAAAACCCAAAAGCACAATAAAAAAATTGTTTTGGGTGGCAAAACCCAAAAGGCAAAACTTGTGTCGGGTAGTGCCCATATAAACAGCTACACACTACAGTTACACTGATTCTCATTTTTGTATCACTGTGGGGACATGGCTTTGTTCTCATGTACAAAATGGTTAAAAAGTCGAGCACGTTTTTCAAAATGTTCCCATTTTAACCACAATTATTTTCCTGGGTTGAAATTTCGACCCAATACATGTACCCTATATTATACCCTAACCCAAACACTAAACCCAACCCACATCCTAACCCTAGTTTTTGAGTAATTTAATTCTAATTCGTGAAATTCAATTCTAATTCGTGAAATTCTCAGTAGAGACCTATTCATCTATAGAAATTACCCTTTGGAGACCTTTTCACTCCCATTTCTCCATTATGTTCACGTCTCCAGAGGATGCCGTATTTTGCACCATTGACACAGACATAGGAATACATATGGACAGAAACAAAACAAACTCAGATCCAGTAGGTTGATCTAACCAATAAAACTATATCAAAAGTATGAAAGAATAAATAAAGTAAAGAATAAATAAATACAAAATGCAACACTATTGAAGAAGATATGAGTTAAGATATGTACATTCTACATACACATGTACATGGGCTTGTTGACGCATGGTCAACACAAAACCGCGTTGATTCGCATAGCACTATGAACCATAAACTCTGTATTTCCCAGTGCAAGAAACATCCAGTGTTCAGAATTCAAAAAAAAGTGAAGAGATGTCTGCTTTAGGGTTGACCAAAAATAACCCATTTTGAAATAATAAAAACCCAATTTATAATTCATACAGTTAGAGCAGCACAATCTCTAAACCACTTGAAATTTCCATAAATATGGGACAGTACACCCGGCTTTACCTTACATACGCACTGTGGACATTCCTTTGTCTTCGTGTAGTTAACAAACTTTGACTAAATACTCATTTTTCTCGCTTCCCCAAAACAAATTTACCCTCAAATTTGGATTATGGGCCTCTCAGCTGTCCCTTCTATCTTTTCTATATATAACCCTAACCCGTTTTTCCTCTAGCGCTCTTTTTCGGAAACTGAAAAACGGATTGTGGACGTGTGCAAGTCCACAAACCGTAACCTCTTCCCGCATCGTGTGGACCTATATTGTTCGGAAGTCCACAGTGCGTATGCAAGACTAACTCACCCCCATCCTCCCCTGCCACTTCATTGTTGATAAACTTTGCACCTGGCTGAAGCCAGGATGCAACAATAATATAAGAGCTATCAAAACTGGTGGTCAGTGAGATTAAACAAAACAATTACATGTTCTCTTTTGGAAACTAATCATCATTTTATTCAAGTTCCTACATGTGTACATTAGTATAAAAGCTAACAGCAATATTTTGATTTTAAACAGCAAAATTATCGAACTATCACAATGACTCAAAAGTTAAGTTGAATAAATGTAATAAATTAAGATTTACAAAGAAATTGATAAAGCTCCACAACATTATTATTGGTCATGGAATGTACAATCTACAATTATCATTGAAAAGTAGGACACCATTGGTAATTGCTTGAATTATTAGGAATGGGTGAATTTGGGGAGTTGTATTTTATAGTAAATATTGCTTTAACTGACCTGTCCGAAATGTTATAATCATAGATGCAGTATATAAACAACGAGAAAAAACATTGGTCGTTTTCAACTGGCGTTGAGCAATTGTTCTTGTTGTTATTGGTTTTTTTTCTCGCAATCGTCGTCCGGCGATAGTGAATTGTTTTCTTTATCAAATTCAATTTTTTGTAAAAATTACAGGATATCTAGCGCAACCATTTTCCTGGATGCCTACAATCATTATTTACTTTCAAAGAAGTAAGATATTTCTTAATAATTCGGTAGTAAAAGATTTTGATATTCTCAAACGGTGTATCCTATACCGTACTTTTTAACATACATACACTGTACATGTAATTAAGCACACATTATTATGGTACATGTACATTTATTTTTCATTGTTTTCACCCATTTACTATTGCATCTTCTGTAGTATTCAAACACGGCCAACAATTGAATACCCTCAATTATCATGATACGAAACTGCAAACTTGCATAAACTCAGTTTAGGAAATTAGGGACAAGCATGAATCAAATCTATTGAGAATAAAAAATATAAAAAATATTGGGTATTTGAACAAAAATGATTGCAAAGGGCCTAGGCTAGGGATTTAGGAACGCTTCAAATAATATAGAAGTATCTGACAACAACAAATGTATGCCGTTTTTTTTTGGGGGGGGGGGGGTTCTTTATTTCTGACTTGAGAGTTATGTTGATGGAAATTTCAGATTTTTAATTGTGCCTTTATTAATTCATTCTTGGTAAATTTTTGGCTTCAGAACCGGACATTTAATCTCGAATGTTAACTGGCTTGACTGACTTTTTCCGAAGTTTCCTTGTGATAATTTTCTTACCTTGTTTACGGTAAAAACTATTGAAAGGGGCAGTCGGTGAAAACATTGCCAATGCTTTTGGCAGCAAAAAGCGAAATGGTTGCTGAACGAAGCCAGTCTGCAACTTTCATGTACAAAAAAGATTCAGTTGTTCGGTAATCAGGATCTGAGTACAACAGACACTGAAAGCCAGAGTGACGATGATGAACGTCTTCAGAGCTTTGGTCTCGTAGATGCTGTTTCTGTCGTTCTCGATAATTCTCCTTAAAATTGCCTTTTGATTAATGATGATGTCGTTCGTAAGCTTTTTATAATTTTAAGAAGAAGTTAGGTTGAATGAAAATAAAAATAAAAAAAAATAGTGTTGTCACTTCTTTTGCCACCAGGCACATTCCTGTTTATACACGCATACATTTAAAGTCCAATGATGCTGGGGGGTTGTAATGCTACCTTGCCTCTTAAACTTGAATGTTGACAGGCTCCACCTACCCTCTGCAACAGAGCCATCTGTTGGTGATGATTTGCTTGGCCTTCTGACGGTAGGAGCGATTGAACAGACAGTAGATGAAAACATTGCAGATACTGTTGGATACAACGAGCCATACCACTATAAACTGAAGCCAATGTGCGGCCTCCACATTAGTGAAAGCCTCAACAGTTCTGGTAATTGTATTTGGAGTAAAACAAACCGCAAAAGCCAGAGTGATGACAGCGAACGTCCTGAGAGCTTTGTTGTCCTGGATGTTGTTTTTGTTGTTGGGATCGTTCTGGTTGGCTCGTTTCTCATGCTCTCGGCTGATCTTAATGATGCGATAGTATATGCACATCATTATTAACACTGGAATAACATCAGCGAATATGATTGCAATGTTGAATGTTGCAGAGGTGTCTGCATATAAACAAACAGCAACAGCGTCATTATATTTAATGGGTACTCCAAGAGAAGTTGCTACAAAGTGTGTGCTAAGAATCGCTATTGCTGCCAAAATGAGACTAAAAATAATACGTCGTCGGGTGCACCAAATAGGAAACTTGTAGGGCCTGGTAACGGCAATGTAGCGCTCAACATTTAAACAGATGAGGGAAATTTCTGACATCCAAATTGCCGAAGAGAAAATGAAGGCATGTGCCTGACAAGTGATGTCTCCGAAAGGCCACCGATTTATAGCTGAAGCAACAACACTAAACACTGTCAAAAAGCCAACCGTGATGTCAGACACTGCCAATGATGTCATCAAGATCTTAGTACTGTCTGCCAAGTCTGGTACGCGACGAGTCACAACAATGGAGAGAATGTTTCCAGCTATGATTAAGAAGCCAAGGAAGCTGATAAAACAAGTACGGAAAGCGACAAATAGCGGGGACATCCCCAAAGGGTCTGGTGATGAATTATTCATTTTTTCCTTATCAAGTTCTTTCAACCAAAATACACTGAGTTAACGTAAACCTGACTTCAGACGGAGTAGAGAGGAAGCAGTTTATCCAATGGTTGAATGGGTAGCTGGTTTTACTCCAAGCCGAAAGAAAAATTGTCCATGGCAGAAAGAAGATCGTGAAAGCTTCTCTCACACCAAAAAGTCTGTGAATATATGCAGAATACTCTACATGTCCCAGTTCTGTTTTGTTGAAACAACAGTCTTTTGAATGGCCTTTATTAAAGTCGCCAATCTAGGTTTCAAAGTAACCAGCCTGCTACAGTATGCACATCACTAGCACACAACCTCCTTCTGTGGTAATGCAATAATTGTGCCTGGGTAGGTTTTTTAAATGGTCTCAATCTTGTCAGCAGTAAACGATTGCTTAGATAGTGATGGCTGTGTTTAGATATATAGGCAGTGGCAGTGAATGTACATGTACCTTTGTTGTCAGATGTTATTAAAGGGATGTCTTCTATTGTGTCTGACCAGGTTTTATTGATGGACACAGTCTCTATCAACAGGCAGTGATTGCTTTAATAGACAGCAGTAGATGTGTATGCCATTACTTAAAATTTGGAGAATTTTGAGAATACAAAAACAAGTGATTGCATGTTTAGATATAGGCAGGCCGTGGTAGTGAATACATTTTTGTTGTTAGATTTTATTGAAGTGATGTCTTCTATTGTGCCTGACCAGGTTTTCTTGATGGGCGCAGTCTCTATCAACAGGCAGCGATTGATACTTTAATAAATTGGGAGTTGGGAATCATAGACGAGTGATTGCCGCTTTGTTTGAAGATAGAAGCTGGGTCAGTGAATGCATTTCGGTTATTAGATAATATTAAAGTGATGTCAGTACAATTTTTGTTTAACACCTTGTTTTTCGGCTGGGCCAGCATTCTAATCTGAAATCGAGATCTGAAAATAACCACAATTCTGATTTCGTGGTTAATTTGGGCTGCTGGGTCGCTGGTTTACTGTCTGTTCTCTCGCTTGTACACTCATGCATACTGATGTGCGAATACCAATCGGCCTAATGCTATATGCTACGTATAGGTCTGGGTTTTCAAAACCTTTGCTTCCACTTCGATTTCGCCTCTGATTTTTGAATTACTGATAAGCAAATCGAAATGGAAGCAAATGGAATTATCCAAATGTTTGCGCTCATATCAACCGATTGAATGTTTCTGAAGCACAACAGGCATCAGATTGTAGCTGGTGTTCCCGCAGTTGAAAGGCTAAAATTACCTCAATAGCCGAAGACGAAGATAAAACCAAGGATTTGAAATGCGTACTACCGGTACATCAACATTTATTTCCAATTCCAATAATATACAATAAGAAATGCACATAAAAACAAAAGCACAATACAAAAAAATTGTATTTGGTGGCACAACCAAAAAAGCAAAACTTGTGTCGGGTAGTGCCCATATAAACAGCTACAGTTACATTGACACAGACATAGGAATACATATATGGACAGAAACAAAACAAACTCAGATCTAGTACCTTGGAGGTTGGTCTAACCACTAAAACTATATCTAAAGTATGAAAGAATAAATAAAGTAAAGAATAAATAAATACAAAATGCAACACTATTGAAGAAGATACATGTATGAGTTAAGATATGTACATTCTACATACACATGTACGTGGGCTTGTTGACGCATGGCCAACACAAAACCGCGTTGATTCGCATAGCACTATGAACCATAAAATCTGTATTTTCCAGTGCAAGAAACATCCAGTGTTCAGAATTCTAAAAAAAAAAGTGAAGGGATGTCTGCTTTAGGGTTGACAAAAAATAACCCATTTTGGAATAATAAAAACCCAATTTAGAATTCATACGGTTAGAGCAGCACAATCTCTAAACCACTTGAAATTTCCATAAATATGGGACAGTGCACCCCCACCCTCCCCTGCCACTTCATTGTTGATAAACTTTGCACCTGGCTGAAGCCAGGATGCGACAATAATGTAAGAGCTATCAAAACTGGTGGTCAGTGAGATTAAACAAAACAATTACATGTTCTCTTTATTTGGAAACTAATCATCATTTTAAACACTTTCCTACATGTGTACATTAGTATAAAAGCTAACAGCAATATTTTGATTTAAATTTTTGAACAGCAAAATTATCGAACTATCACAATGACTCAAAAGTTAAGTTGAATAAATTTAATAGATTAAGATAAACAAACAAATTGATAAACCTCCACAACATTATTATTGGTCATCTACAATTATCATTTAAAGGTAGGACACCATTGGTAATTGCTTGAATTATTAGGAATGGGTGAATTTGGGGAGTTGTATATTATAGTAAATATTGTTTTAACTGACCCGTCCGAAATGTTATAATCATGGATGCAGTATAAAAAAAAGGAAAAAAACAACGGTCGTTTTCAACTGGCGTCGAGCAATTGTTCTTGTTGTTCTTGTTTTTTTTTTCGCAATCGCCGTGAGGCGATAGTGATTAGTTTTTTCTCATAAAATTCTTGATCGTCGTCTGGCGAAAGAGAATTTTTTTCTTCATCAAATTCAATTTTCGAAAAAATTACAGGATATCTAGCCAACCATTTTCCTGGATGCCTACAATCATTATTTACTTTCAAAGAAGTAAGATATTTCTTAATAATTCGGTAGTAAAAGATTTCGAATATCCTCAAATGGTGTATCCTACCGTACCTTTTAACATAAACATGTACATGTAATTAAGCACACATTTTTATGGTACATGTACATATAGCTTTAATTGTTTTCACCCAACTACTATTGCATCTTCTGCAGTATTCAAACACGGCCAACAATTGACTATCCTCAATTATCATGATACGAAACAGCAAACTTGCATGAACTCAGTTTAGGAATTTAGGGTCAAACATGATTCAAATCTATTGAGAATATATAAAAAAGAAATATTGGGTATTTGCAAACAAATTATTGCAAAGTTAAATTTAATATCAGACTGGTTTGATTTTGAGAAAATATGACTGCATGAGGCATTTTTGAGGAAAAGCAAACAAATAGGTGATTCTGAACGGTAATTTTGTGCTGAATATGAATATCTTGTTTGTGTTTTTCAAAATTGTCTAATTAGGTCAGTAATTAAGGTCGAAGGTCAGTAAGTGCAAATTCCATTTTTTCACAAGAAATGGTTTATTTTACCTTTTTTATACAATGGTGTAAATAATTTTGCAATTTCTCATAATAAATCACGCACAGCATATCAAAATATCTAAAATAATGGAAAATTGTTAAAGAATTATTTACTTCTTTTGCGAGTATCTCCGTAACCATTGGACTTTCTCTTTTTCTCCACGCGATGAGTTTGTACCTGCTTTTCACACCTACATTGTAAATGCACTTTTGATCAGTGTTCTCTGGCTGATTTACATTGTTTTGGGTATTGAGGGACAGGAATATGGTATTTGGTTTCATACATTATTATAATTAGGACGGTAATTAGAGCCGAGAGTCAATTAGTGCAGAATACCCAATTTTAAGGGAATTCCTTTTATGTCCATTTTTGGTTTGGAGAGAGGGATGGCACTATCCCATTCATTGACACTTTTACTCTGTGACCTGTGTGGCTTAACAAAAATAATTTTAAGCATGACTTGTCTTTGCCGGTTATGTCCGATTTAAATGTAGGTGGGAGGACATAAGAGATTGAGTGACTATGATAGGTTGAATAATTAAATGTCACTGGTGGTGCGAGCAGAGGATTATGTTCGCCAATCCTCTTGTTAGCAATAGCATGCTTTCGTGCCTTGCTGTTTGGGCACTCTTTAGTTGCAAATGGGTGATTAAAAAAAGAATCGAGGCTGACTCGCGGAAAAGTTGTGGCTGGGATTGGGTATATTCCAATCATGTAAGTTTGGTTTGAGCCATATGTTTTTTTTAGTCGGTTTCAAATTGTTCTTTCAGTAGGGAGAGCAATATGTTGAGGGTTTCGTCTGGTTCAATTTGTTGTTCAAAAAAGCCAGAGTCTATTGGGAGAGGTTCGAGCTTTTGATTTTGCTGTGGTAATTTTGCTCTTATTAGTTTCTCCCGGCGAATGTTTTAGGCTTTTTTGAAGGCAATGCATGGAGGTTTCGGAAATAGTTCCGAAAGTACACTCTAAAAACTCCTGAGTCAGATTGACCCCGAAACGCATCCGAATCTGCACGATTCTTTTTCTGGGTTGAAAATTACACTTTTTTTTCGAAAATAGCATATTTCCGGGTCGAATTGACTTTTTTCTAGGTAATTTTGACCCCCAAAAGTGTCATTTTCAACCAGGAAAACGAATCGTGCCGATTCAGATTCGTTTCGGGGTCAATTCTGACCAAAGAGTTTTTAGAGTGTATTTGATTGCCTTGGATTAAGTTCCAGTGTTTGTTAAGTTCCATTATTGTTTAATTTCCTGGAGAAAGAACTTATTTCCGAATTGGAAACAGTTGCGGCCAAGAATGAGTTCCAGAAGTTTTTGGATGCAAGTCGAGGGTGGTTTTGTAATCGGATGGTTATGGTTTGTGTTTTTGAGGGCATTGCAAACGCATTGGATTGCTTCCGTCTGTCGGACATTTTGTGTACATAGAAACAACATCGATGCTTGTAATTAAGACATCTTGTGGATATTGTCTTTCTTCCAGTTTGCGCAAAATGTCTGCTGCGTCGCGGACATATGTGGGTTGTGCGGTGACTATGGGAAGAAAATAGTCTATGTATTCTGAAATTTTGGCCGTAGGGCTGGTACATCCACTTATAATTGGTCGTCCAACAAAAGGTTCTCCCGGTGGCGGAGCTTTGTGTATTTTGGGGAGAAAATACATGGATGGACATAGGCAGTTTTGTGAAAGTGGGTCGAGGTATTTCAGAGTATCGTTGTCGATGTGTTTGTTGTTTCTCATTTCAATTAGTGTGTTGTGAACCATCATAATAGTTTGTGGGGTAATGTCTTGGTCCAGTTGGGTATAATGATGGGACTCGAGGTGGTGGTAACCCACTTGTAGATAGTCTGAGTGGTTCATAATGCAGATGCCTCTGCCTTTGTGATATGGTTTGACTACGATGTCAGGATTGTTTTTAAGTTTGTTTATGGCGGATAGTTCTTGTGTGGTCATGTTTTTCTGCCGATTCCTTAGCCTGATGTGGGCCAGTTCGAATTGTGTGGCTTCCAAATATTCTTCTAGTGTTGCACTAGGGGATGATTTTGGTTGCCATTTTTATGGTGGCTTGAAAGGATGGTTTTTGGAGCGTTTGTTACGCATTAAGAATGCAATTCTTAGTCTTCGATTGAAGGTATTTATGTCACTTACAAGTGAAGTGCAGTTTGGTTTAGCAGGAGTGCATGGGTACGAAGTTTAAACCTTTTCCTAAAGCAATTATTTCAGTTTGCGATAGTGTTGCTTTGGATGGGTTCGTTATGAAAGATTGGCATTGTTCTGCTAGTGAGCGCAAATGATTGGAGTTGGCTCGTTTGGTTTTCGATTTGCATTTGTTAGAGAAATGGTTAGATTTCGAGGGATCTATTTGTTTCTTTGTTGAGTTTTCTTCTTGCCATGGTAGTTGAAAGATTTGTAGTTTTAATATAACGGATAAGGTATATTGGGGGTTATATTCAAGTTTATTTATTATAATTATTATATTATAGAGGCAAGATGACGGATTTATCTCTTTTGAGAAGGTGTGGTGGTCCTGAAAAAGACCGTTTGGTTTTGTGGTTAGAGATCGACTAGTGTTGTCGGTTTCTTTTGATGCCTCTTGTCAGTTGGTGGGGTCTTGTGAAGAAGCTCAGGAGTTGTTGGGCGGTGGGATAATCTACCCTACCCATTACATGTTCATTGTTTATGCCTATTCATATCCACATAGGCCTACTATCATTATACAGTATACTGCTGGGCTTTGTTTTGTATTACTAGTGCATTTATTACTACATTTTCATTGCCGATCTCGGCACCGAGACCCGAGACCAGACTTCTGAGACCAAGTCCGAGTCATTAAGATTCAAGACCAAGACCGGCTAGCCGAGACCGAGACCGGTATCGAGTACTACATCACTGCTTCAGGCAGTGGGTAGGGATTCCCACCCTGTAGATTTAACAAAAGCATGTGCGGTATTGTATAGAGGGGGCCTACTAAAGCACCATCATTTTGTAGGGATGCACAAAAATGAAATTTCCTATAATTTGGTATTCTGCACTAATTGACCCTTGGCTCTAATTACCTTCCTAATTATAATAATTTATGAAACCAAACATCATATTCCTGTCCCTCAATACCCAAAACAATGTAAATCAGCCAGAGAACACCGATCAAACGTGCAAACACCGATTAAACTCATCCTGTGGTGAAAAAGAGAAAGTCCAATGGTTAAGGAGATATTGTCAAAAGAAGTGAATAATTCTTGAACAATTTACACTCATTTCGATATTTTGACATGCTGTGTATGATTTATTAAAAAAGAAATTGCAAAATTATTAACATCATATACTATATAGTATTGAGGAGGTAAAATAAACAA
This sequence comes from Crossaster papposus, assembly GCA_037893245.1. Classification (NCBI taxonomy): domain Eukaryota; kingdom Metazoa; phylum Echinodermata; class Asteroidea; order Velatida; family Solasteridae; genus Crossaster; species Crossaster papposus. The sequence goes on from JBAIAA010001153.1 coordinate 171,427, forward strand.
TTTCTTGTGAAAAACTGAAATTTGCACTTAATGACCTTTGACCTTAATTACTGACCTAATTAGGCAATTTTAAGAAACATAAACTGGATATTCATATTCAGCACAAAATTATCTTTCAGAATCACCTGTTTGTTTGCTTTTCCTCAAAAATGCCTCATGCAACTTAAATAGGCACATTTCTAGATTTTTTGCCTATACTATCACAAGGGCCTAGGGATTTAGGAACTCTTAAAATAATATAGAAGTATCTGACAACAATAAATGTACGCCGTTTTGGAGTGATTTCTTTTTTTTGTGGGGGGGGGGTGGGGGTTCTTTATTTCTGACTTGAGAGTTATACTGATGGAAATTTAAGATTTTCAATTGTGCCTTTATTAATTCATTCTTGGGCAATTTGTGGCTTCAGAACTGGACATTTAATCTTGAATGTTAACTGGTTGGACTGACCTTTTTCAAAGTCTCCTTGTGTGAATTCGAAATGGCAGTAAGTGAAAACATTGCAAATATGCTTTTGGCACCAAAAACCAAATAGTTGTACAAGAAAGATTCAGTTGTTCGGTAATCAGGAGCCGAGTACAACAGACACTGAAAGCCAGAGTGACGATGATGAACGTCTTCAGAGCTTTGGTCTCCTAGATGCTGTGTCTGTCGTTCTCGATAATTCTCCTTAAAATTGTCTTTTGGTTAATGATAATGTCGTTCGTAAGCTTTTTATAATTTTAAGAAGAAATTAGGTTGAATGAAAATAAAAACAAAACAATTAGTGTTGTTACTTCTTTTGCCACCAGGTTCATTCCTTTTCACACACGCATACATTTAAAGTCCAATTATGCTACATTACCCCTCAAACTTGAATGTTGACAGGCTCCACCCTCCCTCTGCAACAGGGCCATCTGTTGGTGATGATTTGCTTGGCCTTCTGACGGTAGGAGCGATTGAACAGACAGTAGATGAAAACATTGCAGATACTGTTGGATACAACGAGCCATTCCACTATAAACCGAAGCCAATGTGCGGCCTCCACATTAGTGAAAGCCTCAACAGTTCTGGTAATTGTATTTGGAGTAAAACAAACTGCAAAAGCCAGAGTGACGACAGCGAACGTCCTGAGAGCTTTGTTGTCCTGGATGTTGTTTTTGTTGTTGGGATCGTTCTGGTTGGCTCGTTTCTCATGCTCTCGGCTGATCTTAATGATGCGATAGTATATGCACATCATTATTAACACTGGAATAACATAAGCGAATAGGATTGCAATGTTGAATGTTGCAGAGGTGTCTGCATATAAACAAAAAGCAACAGCGTCATTATATTTAATGGATACTCCAAGAGAAGTTGCTACAAAGTGTGTGCTAAGAATCGCTATTGCTGCCAAAATGAGACTAAAAATAATACGTCGTCGGGTGCACCAAATAGGAAACTTGTAAGGCCTGGTAACGGCAATGTAACGCTCAACATTTAAACAGATGAGGGAAATTTCTGACATCCAAATTGCCGAAGAGAAAATGAAGGCATGTGCCTGACAAGTGATGTCTCCGAAAGGCCACCGGTTTATAGCTGAAGCAACAACACTAAACACTGTCAAAAAGCCAACCGTGATGTCAGACACTGCCAATGATGTCATCAAGATCTTAGTACTGTCTGCCAAGTCTGGTATGCGACGAGTCACAACAATGGAGAGAATGTTTCCAGCTATGATCAACAAGCCAAGGAAGCTGATGAAACAAGTACGGAAAGCGACAAATAGCGGGGACATCCCCAAATGATCTGGTGATGAATTATTCATTTTTTCCTTATCAAGTTCTTTCAACCAAATTAACACTGAGTTAACGTAAACCTGACTTCAGACGGAGTGGAGAGGAAGCAGTTTATCCAATGGTTGAATGGGTAGCTAGTTTTACTCCAAGCCAAAAGGAAAATTGTTTTTGGCAGAAAGAAGACAGTGAAAGCTTCTCTCACACCCAGAAGTCTGTGAATACCCATGCAGAATACTCTACATGTTCCAGTTCTGTTTTGTTGAAACAACAGTCTTTTGAATGGCCTTTAAAGTCACCAATCTAGGTTTCAAAGTAACCAGCCTGCTACAGTATATATGCACATCACTAGCACACAACCTCCTTATGTGATAATGCAATAATTGTGCCTAGGTTGGTTTTTTGGTCTCAATCTTGTCAGCAGTAAACGATTGCTTAGATAGTGATGGCTGTGTTTAGATATATAGGCCGTGACAGTGAATATGTATCTTTGTTGTCAAATGTTATTGAAGTGATGTCTTCTATTGTGTCTGACCAGGTTTTATTGATGGACACAGTCTCTATCAACAGGCAGTGATTGCTTAGACAGCAGTAGATGTGTATGCCATTACTTAAAATTTGGAGAATGTTGGGAATAACAAAAAAGTGATTGCATGTTTAGATATAGGCAGGCCGTGGTAGTGAATACATTTTTGTTGTTAGATGTTATTGAAGTGACGTCTTCTATTGTGCCTGACCAGGTTTTCTTGATGGGCGCAGTCTCTAACAACAGGCAGCGATTGATACTTTAATAAATTGGGAGTTGGGAATCATAGACGAGTGATTGCCGCTTTGTTTGAAGATAGACGCTGGGTCAGTGAATGCATTTCGGTTATTAGATAATATTAAAGTGATGTCAGTACAATTTTTGTTCAACACCTTGACTGCTAATCCCAAGAATTCTCGGGCTATAGTACAACGGTTTGCTGCCCTGGACAAGAAAGCAGTTTCATTTTTGTCCAACAGAGGGCAACACAGTGTACTTCTCAGGCATAGCACCTACGGTGGGGTAAATTAAATCTTGAGAATTCTCGGGATTATCAGATAAACGTACAGTGGTTTGATCCAAGTACGCATCAGCATTTGAGATTGCAAAGATTGTTATTATTTTGTTTTATTTTAGAGCAGGCCTTAACCATATAAATACATTTCTTTGGGATAGTTTATTAAAACAAAAATTCATTTAATTCAGAACTGTCCCCTTTGGAGTTATGAACTTTCAAAGAAATGCGTATTAGTTATGATGTACAATGTAGCTTACAAAACATTTACACGTTGATACATTTTAAGAACAACCACCACCACAGCAGTCACTGTTACTGCCGCGGCGACGGCGATGACGATCAAGACCAAGACCACAATGGCTTTAACAACTGTGACAATGACGTATACATATCATAAAGTGTACATGTATACATCAACACAAGCTCTCCACGGCTGTTCCACTTGCATAGCGCTCACATAAAGTATTTATATGTGTTAGTTTAGTATTTGTGAACTTCAATGACGCTTGTGACGTCACTCAACATGGCGCTTTCTTACTACGTTAAACGTTTTTTTGCCGATGTTTAAAATAATCAATTACTGTATTTAAAATTACGTTTTACAATTAATAATGATAGAGGATGGCAAAGAGTGATATACAAATGTATTTTTAATAAATATAGCCTCAAAACGGGCAATAAGTTATCTCACATTGGGGTTTGTTTTTTTGAGAATTTTTCGCTGATTTGTTATTGTACGCAATGAATTTTATCGGGTAGCGAGGACTTCAAAACGATCCTTAAAGAAAATTAAATATGGTGCTTACAGATAAATCATGAAAGTTATATGATTAATCAGTAATTAAAATATACATTTATCATGTTTGTTTGTTTTTTGGCTGGGCCAGCATTCTAATCTGAAATCGAGACGCTGAAAATAACCACAATTCTGATTTCGTGGTTAATTTGGGCTGCTTGGTCGCTGGTTTACTGTCTGTTCTCTCGCTTGTACACTCATGCATACTGATGTGCGAGTACCAATCGGCCTAATGCTATATGCTACGTATAGGTCTGGGATTTCAAAACCTTTGCTTCCACTTCGATTTCGCCTCCGATTTTCGAATCACTGAGAAGCAAATCAAAATGGAATCAAATGAGAATATCTAAACTTTTGGGCTCATATCAACCGATTGAATGTTTCTGAAGCACAACAGGCATCAGATTGTAGCATCAGATTGTGTTCCCGCAGTTGAGAGGCTAAAATTACCTTGATAGCCGAAGACGAAGATGAAACCAGGGATTTGAAATGCGTACTACATCAATATTTATTTCCAATTCCAACAATATACAGTAAGAAATACAAAAAAAAACCAAAAGCACAATACAAAAATTGTTTTTGGTGGCAAAACCCAAAAGGCAAAACTTGTGTCGGGTAGTGCCCATATAAACAGCTACACACTACAGTTACACTGATTCGCATTTTTGTATCACTTTGGGGACATGGCTTTGTTCTCGTGTACAAAATGGTTAAAAAGTCGAGCACGTTTTTCAAAATGTTCCCATTTTAACCACAATTATTTTCCTGGGTTGAAATTTCGACCCAATACATGTACCCTATATTATACCCTAACCCAAACACTAACCCCAACCCACATCCTAACCCTAGTTTTTGAGTAATTTAATTCTAATTCGTGAAATTCAATTCTAATTCGTGAAATTCTCAGTAGAGACCTATTCAACTATAGAAATTACCCTTTGGAGACCTTTTCACTCCCATTTATCCATTATGTTCACGTCTCCAGAGGATGCCGTATTTTGCACCATTGACACAGACATAGGAATACATATGGACAGAAACAAAACAAACTCAGATCCAGTAGGTTGATCTAACCAATAAAACTATATCAAAAGTATGAAAGAATAAATAAAGTAAAGAATAAATCAATACAAAATGCAACACTATTGAAGAAGATATGAGTTAAGATATGTACATTCTACATCATCATCATGGTGACGTCCGTGCGCGCATAGCGCACGGGCGTTAACAAGCCCATGTACATTCTACATACACATGTACATGGGCTTGTTGACGCATGGTCAACACAAAACCGCGTTGATTCGCATAGCACTATGAACCATAAACTCTGTATTTCCCAGTGCAAGAAACATCCAGTGTTCAGAATTCAAAAAAAAGTGAAGAGATGTCTGCTTTAGGGTTGACCAAAAATAACCCATTTTGTAATAATAAAAACCCAATTTAGAATTCATACAGTTAGAGCAGCACAATCTCTAAACCACTTGAAATTTCCATAAATATGGGACAGTACACCCGGCTTTACCTTACATACGCACTGTGGACATTCCTTTGTCTTCGTGTAGTTAACAAACTTTGACTAAATACTCATTTTTCTCGCTTCCCCAAAACAAATTTACCCTCAAATTTGGATTATGGGCCTCTCAGCTGTCCCTTCTATTTTTTCTATATACAGGGTGTCTCTAAAAAAAGTATACCCATTTTCAAATTCATATTATTGCAAAATTACTGAACATTTCAGAAAAAGGCAAATGTCTGTTGAAAGGGTAGAATGCCCTCTGTCCAATGGTATAATGTTCATTATGTCATTGCCATGGATGACTGAACAAACAAGACAGTTATGAGAGGTACTGAAATCAGCACTGTGACAAGTTGGGACGATAAGTCAGGCATGAGACTAAGATGCCAGTTATGCATTAACAGGAATGGTGACCACCACCTTGCATTTGTCAGGAAAGAGACCCTGTCATAATTTTTCCAATTTGTTCAACCTCAAACAGCAAAAGAATTTGTCCTTAAAAACACCTGCCGGAGCTTCGTCGCTCAAGTAAAACCAACTTGTCACAGTGCTGATTTCAGTACCTTTCATAAATGTCTTGTTTGTTCAGTCATCCATGGCAATGACATAATAAACCTTATACCATTGAAAAGAGAACATTCTACCCTTTCCACAGACATTTGTCTTTTTCTGAAATATTCAGTAGTTTTGCAATAATACCAATTTTAAAATGGGTATACTTTTTTTAGAGACACCCTGTATAACCCTAACCCGTTTTTCCTCTAGCGCTCTTTTTCGGAAACTGAAAAACGGATTGTGGACGTGTGCAAGTCCACAAACCGTAACCTCTTCCGGCATCGTGTGGACCTATATTGCTCGGAAGTCCACAGTGCGTATGCAAGACTAACTCACCCCCACCCTCCCCTGCCACTTCATTGTTGATAAACTTTGCACCTGGCTGAAGCAAGGATGCAACAATAATATAAGAGCTATCAAAACTGGTGGTCAGTGAGATTAAACAAAACAATTACATGTTCTCTTTTGGAAACTAATCATCATTTTAAACAAGTTCCTACATGTGTACATTAGTATAAAAGCTAACAGCAATATTTTGATTTTAATTTTTAAACAGCAAAATTATCGAACTATCACAATGACTCAAAAGTTAAGTTGAATAAATGTAATAAATTAAGATTTACAAAGAAATTGATAAAGCTCCACAACATTATTATTGGTCATGGAATGTACAATCTACAATTATCATTTAAAAGTAGGACACCATTGGTAATTGCTTGAATTATTAGGAATGGGTGAATTTGGGGAGTTGTATTTATAGTAAATATTGCTTTAACTGACCTGTCCGAAATGTTATAATCATAGATGCAGTATATAAACAACGAGAAAAAACATTGGTCGTTTTCAACTGGCGTTGAGCAATTGTTCTTGTTGTTATTGGGTTTTTTTCTCGCAATCGTCGTGCGGCTATAGTGATTAATTTTTTCTCATAAAATTCTTGATCGTCGTCCGGCGATAGTTTGTTTTCTTTATCAAATTCAATTTTGTTGGAAAAATTACAGGATATCTAGCGCAACCATTTTCCTGGATGCCTACAATCATTATTTACTTTCAAAGAAGTAAGATATTTCTTAATAATTCGGTAGTAAAAGATTTTGATATTCTCAAACGGTATATCCTACCGTACTTTTTAACATACATACACTGTACATACATGTAATTAAGCACACATTATTATGGTACATGTACATTTATTTTTCATTGTTTTCACCCATTTACTATTGCATCTTCTGTAGTATTCAAACACGGCCAACAATTGAATACCCTCAATTATCATGATACGAAACTGCAAACTTGCATAAACTCAGTTTAGGAAATTAGGGACAAGCATGAATCAAATCTATTGAGAATAAAAAATAAAAAAAATATTGGGTATTTAAACAAAAATGATTGCAAAGGGCCTAGGCTAGGGATTTAGGAACGCTTCAAATAATATAGAAGTATCTGACAACAACAAATGTACGCCGTTTTGGAGTGTTTTTGTTTGGGGGGGGGGGGGGGGGGGGTTGGGGTGGGGGGTTATTTATTTCTGACTTGAGAGTTATGTTGATGGAAATTTCAGATTTTTAATTGTGCCTTTATTAATTCATTCTTGGTAAATTTTTGGCTTCAGAACCGGACATTTAATCTCGAATGTTAACTGGTTTGACTGACTTTTTCCGAAGTTTCCTTGTGATAATTTTCTTAGCTTGTTTACGGTAAAAACTATTGAAAGGGGCAGTCGGTGAAAACATTGCAAATGCTTTTGGCAGCAAAAAGCCAAATGGTTGCTGAACGAAGCCAGTCTGCAACTTTCATGTACAAGAAAGATTCAGTTGTTCGGTAATCAGGAGCTGAGTACAACAGACACTGAAAGCCAGAGTGACAATGATGAACGTCTTCAGAGCTTTGGTCTCCTAGATGCAATTCTGTCGTTCTCGATAATTCTCCTTAAAATTGCCTTTTGATTAATGATGATGTCGTTCGTAAGCTTTTTATAATTTTAAGAAGAAATTAGGTTGAATGAAAATAAAAACAACAAAAATTAGTGTTGTCACTTACTTTGCCACCAGGCTCATTCCTGTTTATACACGCATACATTTAAAGTCCAATGATGCTGAGGGGTTGTAATGCTACCTTGCCTCTTAAACTTGAATGTTGACAGGCTACACCGTCCCTCTGCAACAGAGCCATCTGTTGGTGATGATTTGCTTGGCCTTCTGACGGTAGGAGCGATTGAACAGACAGTAGATGAAAACATTGCAGATACTGTTGGTTACAACGAGCCATACCACTATAAACTGAAGCCAATGTGCGGTCTCCACATTAGTGAAAGCCTCAACAGTTCTGGTAATTGCATTTGGAGTAAAACAAACCACAAAAGCCAGAGTGATGACAGCAAACGTCTCGAGAGCTTTGTTGTCCTGGATGTTGTTTTTGTTGTTAGGATCGTTTTGGTTGGCTCGTTTTTCATGCTCTCGGCTGATCTTAATGATGCGATAGTATATGCACATCATTATTAACATTAGAATAACATCAGCGAATAGGATTGCAATGTTGAATGTTGCAGAGGCGTCTGCATATAAACAAACAGCAACAGCGTCATTATATTTAATGGATACTCCAAGAAAAGTTGCTACAAAGTGTGTGCTAAGAATCGCTATTGCAGCCAAAATGAAACTAAAAATAATACGTCGTCGGGTGCACCAAATAGGAAACTTGTAGGGCCTGGTAACAGCAATGTAACGCTCAACATTTAAACAGATGAGGAAAAATTCTGACATCCAAATTGCAAAAGAGAAAATGAAGGCATGTGCCTGACAAGTGATGTCTCCGAAAGGCCACCGGTTTATAGCTGAAGCAACAACACTAAACACTGTTAAAAAGCCAACCGTGATGTCAGACACTGCCAAAGATGTCATCAAGATCTTAGTACTGTCTGCCAAGTCTGGTACGCGACGAGTCACAACAATGGAGAGAATGTTTCCAGCTATGATCAACAAGCCAAGGAAGCTGATGAAACAAGTACGGAAAGCGACAAATAGCGGGGACATCCCCAAATGATCTGGTGATGAATTATTCATTTTTTCTTTATCAAGTTCTTTCAACCAAATTACACTGAGTTAACGTAAACCTGACTTCAGACGGAGTGGAGAGGAAGCAGTTTATCCAATGGTTGAATGGGTAGCTAGTTTTACTCCAAGCCGAAAGAAAAATTGTTCATGGCAGAAAGAAGACAGTGAAAGCTTCTCTCACACCCAAAAGTCTGTGAATACCCATGCAGAATACTCTACATGTTCCAGTTCTGTTTTGTTGGAACAACAGTCTTTTGAATGGCCTTTATTAAAGTCGCCAATCTAGGTTTCAAAGTAACCAGCCTGCTACAGTATATGCACGTCACTAGCACACAACCTCCTTCCGTGATAATGCAATATTTATGCCTGGGTATGTTTTTAAAATGGTCTCAATCTTGTCAGCAGTAAACGATTGCTTAGATAATGATGGCTGTGTTTAGATATATACATTGTAGGCCGTGGCAGTGAATATGTACCTTTGTTGTCAGATGTTATTGAAGTGATGTCTTATATTGTGTCTGACCAGGTTTTATTGATGGACACAGTCTCTATCAACAGGCAGTGATTGCTTAGACAGCAGTACATGTAGATGTGTATGCCATTACTTAAAATTTGGAGAATTTTGGAAATAAAAAAAAAGTGATTGCATGTTTATATAGGCAGCCGTGGTAGTGAATACATTTTTGTTGTTAGATGTTATTGAAGTGACGTCTTCTATTGTGCCTGACCAGGTTTTCTTGATGGGTGCAGTCTCTATCAACAGGCCGCGATGGATACTTTAATAAATTGGGAGTTGGAATCATAGACGAGTGATTGCCCCTTTGTTTGAAGATAGACGCTGGGTCAGTGAATGCATTTCGGTTATTAGATAATATTAAAGTGATGTCAGTACATTTTTTGTCTAACACCTTGACTGCTAATCCCGAGAATTCTCGGGCTTGTAGTACAACGGTTTGCTGCCCTGGACAAGAAAGCATTTTCATTCTTGTCCAACAGAGGGCAACACAGTGTACTTCAAGCCTGAAAAATCTCAGGCATAGCACCTATTGTGGGGTAAATTAAATCTTGAGAATTCACGGGATTATCAGATAAACGTACAGTGGTTTGATCCAAGTACGCATCAGCAGTTGAGGTTGCAAAGATTGTTTATATTTTGTTTTATTTTAGAGCAGGCCTTAACCATATAAATACATTTCTTTGGGATAGTTTATTAAAACAAAAAAATTCATTCAATTAGAACTGTCCCCTTTGGAGTTATGACCATTCAACGAAATGTGTATTAGTTATGATGTACAATGTAGCTTACAAAACATTTACACGTTGATACATTTTAAGAACAACCACCACCACAGCAGTCACTGCTGCCGCAGCAACGGCGGCGATGACGATCAAGACCACAATGGCTTTAACGACCGTGACCATGATGTACATGTATACATGTCATAAAGTGTCCATGTACATACATCAACACAAGCTTTCCACAGCTGTTACACTTGCATAGCGCTCACACCAAGTATTTATATGTGTTAGTTTAGTATTTGTGAACTCCAACTTGTGACGTCACTCAACATGGCGCTTTCTTACTACGTTAAACGGTGTCAATGTTTCGTCAAAATAATCAATTACTGTATTTAAAATTACGTTTTACAATTATTAGTGATAGAGGATGGCAAAGTGTGATATACAAATGTATTCTTAATAAATATAGCCTCAAAACGGGCAATAAGTTATCTCACATTGGTTTATTTTTATTTTAATCTTTCGCTGATTTGTTATCGTGCGCAATGAATTTAATCGTATGTAGCGAGGACTTCAAAACGATGCTTAAAGAAAATTAAATACGGTGTTTACAGATAAATCATGAAAGTTATATGATTAATCAGTAATTAAAATATACATTTATCATGTTTGTTTGTTTTTCGGCTGGGCCAGCATTCTAATCTGAAATTGAGACGCTGAAAATAACCACAATTCTGATTTCATGGTCAATTTGGGCTGCTTGGTCGCTGGTTTACTGTCTGTTCTCTCGCTTGTACACTCATGCATACAGATGTGCGAGTACCAATCGGCCTAATGCTATATGCTACGTATAGGTCTGGGATTTTAAAACCTTTGCTTCCACTTCGATTTCGCCTCCGATTTTCGAATCACTGAGAAGCAAATCAAAATGGAAGCAAATGGAATTATCCAAATGTTTGCGCTCATATCAACCGATTGAATGTTTCTGAAGCACAACAGGCATCAGATTGTAGCATCAGATTGTGTTCCCGCAGTTGAAAGGCTAAAATTACCTTGATAGCCGAAGACGAAGATGAAACCAGGGATTTGAAATGCGTACTACATCAATATTTATTTCCAATTCCAACAATATACAGTAAGAAGAACAAAAAAAAACCCAAAAGCACAATAAAAAAATTGTTTTTGGTGGCAAAACCCAAAAGGCAAAACTTGTGTCGGGTAGTGCCCATATAAACAGCTACACACTACAGTTACACTGATTCTCATTTTTTTATCACTGTGGGGACATAGCTTTGTTCTCATGTACAAAATGGTTAAAAAGTCGAGCACGTTTTTCAAAATGTTCCCATTTTAACCACAATTATTTTCCTGGGTTGAAATTTCGACCCAATACATGTACCGGTACCCTATATTATACCCTAACCCAAACACTAACCCCAACCCACATCCTAACCCTAGTTTTTGAGTAATTTAATTCTAATTCGTGAAATTCAATTCTAATTCGTGAAATTCTCAGTAGAGACCTATTCATCTATAGAAATTACCCTTTGGAGACCTTTTCACTCCCATTTCTCCATTATGTTCACGTCTCCAGAGGATGCCGTATTTTGCACCATTGACACAGACATAGGAATACATATGGACAGAAACAAAACAAACTCAGATCCAGTAGGTTGATCTAACCAATAAAACTATATCAAAAGTATGAAAGAATAAATAAAGTAAAGAATAAATAAATACAAAATGCAACACTATTGAAGAAGATATGAGTTATGGGCTTGTTGACGCATGGTCAACACAAAACCGCGTTGATTCGCATAGCACTATGAACCATAAACTCTGTATTTCCCAGTGCAAGAAACATCCAGTGTTCAGAATTCAAAAAAAAGTGAAGAGATGTCTGCTTTAGGGTTGACCAAAAATAACCCATTTTGAAATAATAAAAACCCAATTTAGAATTCATACAGTTAGAGCAGCACAATCTCTAAACCACTTGAAATTTCCATAAATATGGGACAGTACACCCGGCTTTACCTTACATACGCACTGTGGACATTCCTTTGTCTTCGTGTAGTTAACAAACTTTGACTAAATACTCATTTTTCTCGCTTCCCCAAAACAAATTTACCCTCAAATTTGGATTATGGGCCTCTCAGCTGTCCCTTCTATCTTTTCTATATATAACCCTAACCCGTTTTTCCTCTAGCGCTCTTTTTCGGAAACTGAAAAACGGATTGTGGACGTGTGCAAGTCCACAAACCGTAACCTCTTCCCGCATCGTGTGGACCTATATTGTTCGGAAGTCCACAGTGCGTATGCAAGACTAACTCACCCCCACCCTCCCCTGCCACTTCATTGTTGATAAACTTTGCACCTGGCTGAAGCCTGGATGCAACAATAATATAAGAGCTATCAAAACTGGTGGTCAGTGAGATTAAACAAAACAATTACATGTTCTCTTTTGGAAACTAATCATCATTTTAAACAAGTTCCTACATGTGTACATTAGTATAAAAGCTAACAGCAATATTTTGATTTTAATTTTTAAACAGCAAAATTATCGAACTATCACAATGACTCAAAAGTTAAGTTGAATAAATGTAATAAATTAAGATTTACAAAGAAATTGATAAAGCTCCACAACATTATTATTGGTCATGGAATGTACAATCTACAATTATCATTTAAAAGTAGGACACCATTGGTAATTGCTTGAATTATTAGGAATGGGTGAATTTGGGGAGTTGTATTTTATAGTAAATATTGCTCTGACCTGTCCGAAATGTTATAATCATAGATGCAGTATATAAACAACGAGAAAAAAAATTGGTCGTTTTCAACTGGCGTTGAGCAATTGTTCTTGTTGTTATTGGGTTTTTTCTCGCAATCGTCGTGCGGCTATAGTGATTAATTTTTTCTCATAAAATTCTTGATCGTCGTCCGGCGATAGTGAATTGTTTTCTTTATCAAATTCAATTTTTTGGAAAAATTACAGGATATCTAGCGCAACCATTTTCCTGGATGCCTACAATCATTATTTACTTTCAAAGAAGTAAGATATTTCTTAATAATTCGGTAGTAAAAGATTTTGATATTCTCAAACGGTGTATCCTACCGTACTTTTTAACATACATACACTGTACATACATGTAATTAAGCACACATTATTATGGTACATGTACATTTATTTTTCATTGTTTTCACCCATTTACTATTGCATCTTCTGTAGTATTCAAACACGGCCAACAATTGAATACCCTCAATTATCATGATACGAAACTGCAAACTTGCATAAACTCAGTTTAGGAAATTAGGGACAAGCATGAATCAAATCTATTGAGAATAAAAAATAAAAAAAATATTGGGTATTTAAACAAAAATGATTGCAAAGGGCCTAGGCTAGGGATTTAGGAACGCTTCAAATAATATAGAAGTATCTGACAACAACAAATGTACGCCGTTTTGGAGTGTTTTTGTTTGGGGGGGTGGTGGGGGGTTATTTATTTCTGACTTGAGAGTTATGTTGATGAAAATTTCAGATTTTTAATTGTGCCTTTATTAATTCATTCTTGGTAATTTTTTGGCTTCAGAACCGGACATTTAATCTCGAATGTTAACTGGTTTGACTGACTTTTTCCGAAGTTTCCTTGTGATAATTTTCTTAGCTTGTTTACGGTAAAAACTATTGAAAGGGGCAGTCGGTGAAAACATTGCAAATGCTTTTGGCAGCAAAAAGCCAAATGGTTGCTGAACGAAGCCAGTCTGCAACTTTCATGTACAAGAAAGATTCAGTTGTTCGGTAATCAGGAGCTGAGTACAACAGACACTGAAAGCCAGAGTGACGATGATGAACGTCTTCAGAGCTTTGGTCTCCCAGATGCTGTTTCTGTCGTTCTCGATAATTCTCCTTAAAATTGCCTTTTGATTAATGATGATGTCGTTCGTAAGCTTTTTATAATTTTAAGAAGAAATTAGGTTGAATGAAAATAAAAACAACAAAAATTAGTGTTGTCACTTACTTTGCCACCAGGCTCATTCCTGTTTATACACGCATACATTTAAAGTCCAATGATGCTGAGGGGTAGTTGTAATGCTACCTTGCCTCTTAAACTTGAATGTTGACAGGCTACACCGTCCCTCTGCAACAGAGCCATCTGTTGGTGATGATTTGCTTGGCCTTCTGACGGTAGAAGCGATTGAACAGACAGTAGATGAAAACATTGCAGATACTGTTGGATACAACGAGCCATACCACTATAAACTGAAGCCAATGTGCGGTCTCCAAATTAGTGAAAGCCTCAACAGTTCTGGTAATTGCATTTGGAGTAAAACAAACCACAAAAGCCAGAGTGATGACAGCAAACGTCTTGAGAGCTTTGTTGTCCTGGATGTTGTTTTTGTTGTTGGGATCGTTCTGGTTGGCTCGTTTTTCATGCTCTCGGCTGATCTTAATGATGCGATAGTATATGCACATCATTATTAACATTAGAATAACATCAGCGAATAGGATTGCAATGTTGAATGTTGCAGAGGCGTCTGCATATAAACAAACAGCAACAGCGTCATTATATTTAATGGATACTCCAAGAAAAGTTGCTACAAAGTGTGTGCTAAGAATCGCTATTGCTGCCAAAATGAAACTAAAAATAATACGTTGTCGGGTGCACCAAATAGGAAACTTGTAGGGCCTGGTAACAGCAATGTAACGCTCAACATTTAAACAGATGAGGAAAAATTCTGACATCCAAATTGCAAAAGAGAAAATGAAGGCATGTGCCTGACAAGTGATGTCTCCGAAAGGCCACCGGTTTATAGCTGAAGCAACAACACTAAACACTGTCAAAAAGCCAACCGTGATGTCAGACACTGCCAAAGATGTCATCAAGATCTTAGTACTGTCTGCAAAGTCTGGTACGCGACGAGTCACAACAATGGAGAGAATGTTTCCAGCTATGATTAACAAGCCAAGGAAGCTGATGAAACAAGTACGGAAAGCGACAAATAGCGGGGACATCCCCAAATGATCTGGTGATGAATTATTCATTTTGTCCTTATCAAGTTCTTTCAACCAAATTACACTGAGTTAACGTAAACCTGACTTCAGACGGAGTGGAGAGGAAGCAGTTTATCCAATGGTTGAATGGGTAGTCGGTTTTACTCCAAGCCAAAAGGAAAATTGTTCGTGGCAGAAAGAAGACCGTGAAAGCTTCTCTCACACCCAAAAGTCTGTGAATACCCATGCAGAATACTCTACATGTTTCAGTTCTGTTTTGTTGAAACAACAGTCTTTTGAATGGCCTTTATTAAAGTCGCCAATCTAGGTTTCAAAGTAACCAGCCTGCTACAGTATATGCACGTCACTAGCACACAACCTCCTTCCGTGATAATGCAATATTTATGCCTGGGTATGTTTTTTAAATGGTCTCAATCTTGTCAGCAGTAAACGATTGCTTAGATAGTGATGGCTGTGTTTAGATATATAGGCTGTGGCAGTGAATGTACCTTTGTTGTCAGATGTTATTGAAGTGATGTCTTCTATTGTGTCTGACCAGGTTTTATTGATGGACACATCTCTATCAACAGGCAGTGATTGATTAGACAGCAGTAGATGTGTATCTCATTACTTAAAATTGGGAGAATTTTGGGAATCGGAAACAAGTGATTGCATGTTTAGATATAGGCAGCCGTGGTAGTGAATACATTTTTGTTATTAGATGTTATATTGAAGTGACGTCTTCTATTGTGCCTGACCAGGTTTTCTTGATGGGCGCAGTCTCTATCAACAGGCAGCGATGGATACTTTAATAAATTGGGAGTTGGGAATCATAGACTAGTGATTGCCCCTTTGTTTGAAGATAGACGCTGGGTCAGTGAATGCATTTCGGTTATTAGATAATATTAAAGTGATGTCAGTACAATTTTTGTTCAACACCTTGACTGCTAATCCCGAGAATTCTCGGGCTTGTAGTACAACGGTTTGCTGCCCTGGACAAGAAAGCATTTTCATTCTTGTCCAACAGAGGGCAACACAGTGTACTTCAAGCCTGAAAAATCTCAGGCATAGCACCTATTGTGGGGTAAATTAAATCTCGAGAATTCTCGGGATTATCAGATAAACGTACAGTGGTTTGATCCAAGTACGCATCAGCAGTTGAGGTTGCAAAGATTGTTAATATTTTGTTTTATTTTAGAGCAGGCCTTAACCATATAAATACATTTCTTTGGGATAGTTTATTAAACAAAAAAAAATTCATTCAATTCAGAACTGTCCCCTTTGGAGTTATGACCTTTCAAATAAATGTGTATTTTTATGATGTACAATGTAGCTTACAAAACATTTACACGTTGATACATTTTAAGAACAACCACCACCACA
Source organism: Crossaster papposus (assembly GCA_037893245.1). NCBI lineage: Eukaryota > Metazoa > Echinodermata > Asteroidea > Velatida > Solasteridae > Crossaster > Crossaster papposus. Next base: position 187,756 of record JBAIAA010001153.1, read on the forward strand.
GCAGTCACTGTTGCTGCCGCGGCGTTGTGATGATGCTCAAGACCACAATGGCTTTAACGACTGTGACCATGACGTATACATATCATAAAGTGTCCATGTATACATCAACACAAACTCTCACACAAAGTATTTATATGTGTTAGTTTAGTATTTGTGAACTCCAACTTGTGACGTCACTCAACATGGCGCTTTCTTACTACGTTAAACGGTGTCAATGTTTCGTCGAAATAATCAATTACTGTATTTAAATTACGTTTTACAATTATTAATGATAGAGGATGGCAAAGTGTGATATACAAATGTATTCTTAATAAATATAGCCTCAAAATGGGCAATAAGTTATCTCACATTTTTTATTTTTTTATTTTAATTTTTCGGTGATTTGCTATCGTGCGAAATGAATTTTATCGTGTAGCGAGGACTTCAAAACGATGCTTAAAGAAAATTAAATACGGTGTTTACAGATAAATCATGAAAGTTATATGATTAATCAGTAATTAAAATATACATATCATGTTTTTGTTGTTTTTTTTGGCTGGGCCAGCATTCTAATCTGAAATTGAGACGCTGAAAATAACCACAATTCTGATTTCGTGGTCAATTTGGGCTGCTTGGTCGCTGGTTTACTGTCTGTTCTCTCGCTTGTACACTCATGCATACTGATGTGCGAGTACCAATCGGCCTAATGCTATATGCTACGTATAGGTCTGGGTTTTCAAAACCTTTGCTTCCACTTGGATTTCGCCTCCGATTTTCGAATTACTGATAAGCAAATAAAAATGGAAGCAAATGGAAATATCCAAATGTTTGCGCTCATATCAACCGATTGAATGTTTCTGAAGCACAACAGGCATCAGATTGTAGCTGGTGTTCCCGCAGTTGAGAGGCTAAAATTACCTCAATAGCCGAAGACGAAGATGAAACCAAGGATTTGCGTACTACATCAACATTTATTTCCAATTCCAACAATATACATTAAGAAATAAAAAAAAAACCACAAAAGTACAATAAAAAAAATGCATTTGTTGGCAAAACCCAAAAGGCAAAACTTGTGTCGGGTAGTGCCCATATAAACAGCTACACACTACAGTTACACTGATTCGCATTTTTGTATCATTGTCGGGACATGGCTTTGTTCTCGTGTACAAAATGGTTAAAAAGTCGAGCACCTTTTTCAAAATGTTCCCATTTTAACCACAATTATTTTCCAGGGTTGAAATTTCGACCCAATACATGTACCCTATATTATACCCTAACCCAAACACTAACCCCAACCCACATCCTAACCCTAGTTTTTGAGTAATTTAATTCTAATTCGTGAAATTCAATTCTAATTCGTGAAATTCCCAGTAGAGACCTATTCATCTATAGAAATTACCCTTTGGAGACCTTTTCACTCCCATTTCTCCATTATGTTCACGTCTCCAGAGGATACCGTATTTTGCACCATTGACACAGACATAGGAATACATATGGACAGAAACAAAACAAACTCAGATCCAGTAGGTTGATCTAACCAATAAAACTATATCAAAAGTATGAAAGAATAAATAAAGTAAAGAATAAATAAATACAAAATGCAACACTTTTAAAGAAGATATATAGTTAAGATTACATGTACATTCTACATGTATATACACATACACCTGTACATGGGCTTGTTGACTCATGGCCAACACAAAACCGCGTTGATTCGCATAGCACTATGAACCATAAAATCTGTATTTTCCAGTGCAAGAAACATCCAGTGTTCAGAATTCTAAAAAAAAAGTGAAGGGATGTCTGCTTTAGGGTTGACAAAAAATAACCCATTTTAGAATAATAAAAACCCAATTTAGAATTCATATGGTTAGAGCAGCACAATCTCTAAACCACTTGAAATTTTCATAAATATGGGACAGTGCACCCCCACCCTCCCCTGCCACTTCATTGTTGATAAACTTTGCACCTGGCTGAAGCCAGGATGCGACAATAATGTTAGAGCTATCCCAACTGGTGGTCAGTGAGATTTAAAAAAAAATTACATGTTCTCTTTATTTGGAAACTAATCATCATTTTAAACACTTTCCTACATGTGTACATTGGTATAAAAGCTAACAGAAATATTTTGATTTAAAATTTTTAACAGCAAAATTATCAAACTATCACAATGACTCAAAAGTTAAGTTGAATAAATTTAATAGATTAAGATAAACAAACAAATGATAAAGCTCCACAACATTATTATTGGTCATGGAATGTACAATCTACAATTATCATTTAAATGTAGGATACACCGTTGGTAATTGCTTGAATTATTAGGAACTAGGCGGTCACCCGGGGTTTGTCGGTTCTCGGGTTTGTAGCTACTTCCCTGGATGGATGGGGATTGTGGATACATGTTGACCGAGTTTAAGCACGATCCGACCAACTTCAAAAAGGTGACCCCTAGATGACCTTTGACCTCGTACGCTCTAGCGAATGCAAACTGGTTCTTGCGGGGACCGAGCCGGACCCACCCACCGAGTTTGAACGCCGCACGACCCCGGGAAGGGGACGAAAAAGCGCGCACAGATTCAAAAAGGTGACCCCTAGATGACCTTTGACCTCGTACGCTCTAGCGAATGCAAACTGGTTCTTGCGGGGACCGAACCGGACCCACCCACCGAGTTTGAACGCCGCACGACCCCGGGAAGGGGACGAAAAAGCGCGCACAGACAGACACACAGACAGACAGAGAGTAGCGTATTATTATATAGATGGGTGAATTTGGGGAGTTGTATTTTACAGTAAATATTGTTTTAACTGTCCTGTCCGAAATTTTATAATAGAAAACAACGATTAAAAAAAGCGTCAGTTTTTAACTGGCGTTAAGCAATTGTTCTTGTTTTTTTTCTCGCAATCGCTGTGCGGCAATAGTGATTATTTTTTTCTCATAAAATTCTTGATCGTTGTCTGGCGATAGTAAATTGTTTTCTTCATCAAATTCAATTTTTCAGAAAACTTACAGGATATCTAGTGCAACCATTTTCCTGGATGCCTACAATCATTATTTACTTTCAAAGAAGTAAGATATTTCTTAATAATTCGGTAGTAAAAGATTTTGATATCCTCAAATGGTGTATCCTACCGTACCATTTTAACATACATGCACATATAATTAAGCACACATTATTATGGTACATGTACATGTATTTTTAATTGTTTTCACCCATTTACTATTGCATCTTCTGCAGTATTCAAACACGGCCAAAAATTATCTTCAATTATCATGATACGAAACTGCAAACTTGCATAAACTCAGTTTAGGAAATTAGGGACAAGCATGAATCAAAAATATTGAGAATATATTAAAAATAAATATTGGGTATTTGAACAAAAATGATTGCAATGTTAAATTTCATATTACAAGGGATTTAGGAACTCTAAATAACAACAATAATTGTTATACCACGGCAATAGATTGTGAATTTTTATTGGTCGAGAAGCGTTCACGTGACATGCCACAAAAACGCATGTATCCGAGTGTGCCGATGTATGAGCATGGTATGAGTGATGTACGCTGAGTACGCGTGGTACATGAGTTCATGTACCCCACGGGGTACATGAACTTTCTTTTTCCAGGCTGCGGATTTTTTTTTATACGCTAGCGCATAGCCTGGCCGGCCATTTCTGTGAGAAATACCATGGAAGCGACTGATATTAGAGTCTAGCAACCTTTGACATGGCGCTGTGTTATATTAGCTGGTACTACGTAAATTGATGTATGTTCCTGTGCGATGTAAACAGGGAACAGTGAAGTTAGCACTTTCGGCAACGACTGACGACCGCCATTGTTGTTTACACCGGCTTTCATTATGCTGTTCGTCTGCTTTTTTTCTGTTCCAATTTTGCCTTATTTTCTCCGTAATGTCGGCATTACCGTGGTATAACAAAACAATTGTTGCCTGCTGTGACATGGTCCATGGCGTTTTGTACACCCTCGGGGGCAAATGGCACCCTCGGCTTCGCCTCGGGTGCCATTTGCCCCCTCGGGTGTACAAAACGCCATGGACCATGTCACAGCAGGCAACAATTGTATAATGTACGCCGTTTTGGAGTGATTTTTTTTTTGGGGGGGGGGGGGGGGGGGGTGGTGATGGGTGGATGGGGGTTCTTTATTTCTGACTTGAGAGTTATGTTGATGGAAATTTCAGATTTCTAATTGTGCCTTTATTAATTCATTCTTGGGCAATTTGTGGCTTCAGAACCGGACATTTAATCTTAAATGTTAACTGGTTGGACTGACCTTTTTCGAAGTCTCCTTGTGAGAATTTTTTCTTTGCTTGTTTACGGTAGGAACGATTGAAAAGGCAGTAAGTGAAAACATTGCAAATGCTTTTGGCAGCAAAAAGCCAAATGGTTGCTGAACGAAGCCAGTCTGCAACTTTCATGTACAAGAAAGATTCAGTTGTTCGGTAATCAGGAGCCGAGTACAACAGACACTGAAAGCCAGAGTGACGATGATGAACGTCTTCAGAGCTTGGGTCTCCTAGATGCTGTTTCTGTCGTTCTCGATAATTCTCCTTCAAATTGTCTTTTGATTAATGATAAATGTCGTTCGTAAGCTTTTTATAATTTTAAGAAGAAATTAGGTTGAATGAAAATAAAAACAACAAAAATTAGTGTTGTCACTTCTTTTGCCACCAGGCTCATTCCTGTTCATACACGCATACATTTAAAGTCCAATGATGCTGGGGGGTTGTAATGCTACCTTGCCTCTTAAACTTGAATGTTGACAGGCTCCACCGTCCCTCTGCAACAGAGCCATCTGTTGGTGATGATTTGCTTAGCCTTCTGACGGTAGGAGCGATTGAACAGACAGTAGATGAAAACATTGCAGATACTGTTGGATACAACGAGCCATACCACTATAAACTGAAGCCAATGTGCGGCCTCCACATTAGTGAAAGCCTCAACAGTTCTGGTAATTGCATTTGGAGTAAAACAAACTGCAAAAGCCAGAGTGACGACAGCAAACGTCTTAAAAGCTTTGTTGTCCTGGATGTTGTTTTTGTAGTTGGGATCGTTCTGGTTGGCTCGTTTCTCATGCTCTCGGCTGATCTTAATGATGCGATAGTATATGCACATCATTATTAACACTGCAATAACATCAGCGAATATGATTGCAATGTTGAATGTTGCAGAGGTGTCTGCATATAAACAAACAGCAACAGCGTCATTATATTTAATGGATACTCCAAGAGAAGTTGCTACAAAGTGTGTGCTAAGAATCGCTATTGCTGCCAAAATGAGACTAAAAATAATACGTCGTCGGGTGCACCAAATAGGAAACTTGTAGGGCCTGCTAACAGCAATGTAACGCTCAACATTTAAACAGATGAGGGAAAATTCTGACATCCAAATTGCCAAAGAGAAAATGAAGGCATGTGCCTGACAAGTGATGTCTCCGAAAGGCCACCGGTTTATAGCTGAAGCAACAACACTAAACACTGTCAAAAAGCCAACCGTGATGTCACACACTGCCAATGATGTCATCAAGATCTTAGTACTGTCTGCCAAGTCTGGTACGCGACGAGTCACAACAATGGAGAGAATGTTTCCAGCTATGATTAACAAGCCAAGGAAGCTGTTGAAACAAGTACGGAAAGCGACAAATAGCGGGGACATCCCCAAATGATCTGGTGATGAATTAGTCATTTTTTCCTTATCAAGTTCTTTCAACCAAAATACACTGAGTTGACGTAAACCTGACTTCAGACGGAGTGGAGAGGAAGCAGTTTATCCAATGGTTGAATGGGTAGCTGGTTTTACTCCAAGCCGAAAAGAAAATTGTCCATGGCAGAAAGAAGATCGTGAAAGCTTCTCTCACACCAAAAAGTCTGTGAATATATGCAGAATACTCTACATGTCCCAGTTCTGTTTTGTTGAAACAACAGTCTTTTGAATGGCCTTTATTAAAGTCGCCAATCTAGGTTTCAAAGTAACCAGCCTGCTACAGTATATGCACGTCACTAGCACACAACCTCCTTCCGTGATAATGCAATAATTGTGCCTGGGTAGGTTTTTTAAATGGTTTCAATCTTGTCAGCAGTAAACGATTGCTTAGATAGTGATGGCTGTGTTTAGATATATAGGCCATGGCAGTGAATGTACATGTACCTTTGTTGTCAGATGTTATTGAAGTGATGTCTTCTATTGTGCCTGACCAGGTTTTATTGATGGACACATCTCTATCAACAGGCAGTGATTGCTTAGACAGCAGTAGATGTGTATACCATTACTTAAAATTGGGAGAATTTTAGGAATCAAAAACAAGTGATTGCATGTTTAGATATAGGCAGGCCGTGGTAGTGAATACATTTTTGTTGTTAGATGTTATTGAAGTGACGTCTTCTATTGTGCCTGACCAGGTTTTCTTGATGGGCGCAGTCTCTATCAACAGGCAGCGATCAATACTTTAATAAATTGGGAGTTGGAAATCATAGACGAGTGATTGCCGCTTTGTTTGAAGATAAACGCTGGGTCAGTGAATGCATTTTGGTTATTAGATATTATTAAAGTGATGTCAGTACAATTTTCAATTAACACCTTGACTGCTAATCCCGAGAATTCTCGGGCGTGTAGTACAACGGTTTGCTGCCCTGGACAAGAAAGCATTTAAATTCTTGTCCAATAGAGTGCAACACACTGTTGTACTACAAGCCTGAAAAATCTTGGGCATACCGGTAGCACCTACCTGTACTGTGGGGTAAGTTAAATCTTGAGAATTCACGGGATTATCAGATAAACTTACAGTGGTTTGATCCAGGTACGCTTCAGCATTTGAGGTTGCAAAGATTGTTTATATTTTGTTTTATTTTAGAGCAGGCCTTAACCACACACTCTCAAATTTGTATCCCTGTGGAGACATCTCTTTGTTCTCCTGAACAAACTGCTAAAAAAGTCGGGCACCTTTTTCAAAATGCTCCTTTTTCAACCACAATTAATTTCCTGGGTTGAAATTTCGACCCAATATACCCTATATCACACCCTAACCCGAACTCTAACCCTAACCCACATCCTAAACCTAGTTTTTGAGTAATTTGAGGCACACTCCAAAAATCTAATTCGTGAAATTCCCTGTGGCGACCTATTCATCTATAGAAATTTACCCTCAGGCGTCCTTTTGTCTCCATTATACACATTGTGTGTAGGTCTCCAGAGGGTACCGAATTTCAAATCATATAAATACATTTCTTTGGGATACATGTGTAGTTTATTAAAACAAAACATTCATTCAATTAGAACTGTCCCCTTTGGAGTTATGACCTTTCAAAGAAATGTGTATTTTTATGATGTACATTGTAGCTTACAAAACATTTACACGTTGATACATTTTAAGAACAACAACCACCACCACAGCAGTCACTGTTGCTGCCGCGGCGAAGGCGACGGCGATGAAGATCAAGACCACAATGGCTTTAACGACCATGACCATGACGTATACATATCATAAAGTGTCCATGTATACATCAACACAAGCTCTCCAAGGCTGTTCAACTTGCATAGCGCTCACATAAAGTATTTATATATGTTTAGTATTTGTGAACTCCAACTTGTGACGTCACTCAACATGGCGCTTTCTTACTACGTTAAACGGTGTCGATGTTTCGTTGAAATAATCAATTACTGTATTTAAAATTACGTTTTACAATTATTAATGATAGAGGATGTCAAAGAGTGATACAAATGTATTTTTAATAAATATAGCCTCAAAACGGGCAATAAGTTATCTCACATTGGGGTTTGTTTTTTTGAGAATTTTTCGCTGATTTGTAATTGTACACAATGAATGTTATCGTGTAGCGAGGACTTCAAAACGATCCTTAAAGAAAATTAAATACGGTGCTTACAGATAAATCATGAAAGTTATATGATTAATCAGTAATTAAAATATACATTTATCATGTTTGTTTGTTTTTCGGCTGGGCCAGCATTCTAATCTGAAATCGAGACGCTGAAAATAACCACAATTCTGATTTCGTGGTCAATTTGGGCTGCTTGGTCGTCGGTTCTCTCGCTTGTACACTCATGCATACTGATGTGCGAGTACCAATCGGCCTAATGCTATACGCTATGTATAGGTCTGGGTTTTCAAAACCTTTGCTTCCACTTGGATTTTGCCTCCGATTTTCGAATTACTGATAAGCAAATCGAAATGGAAGCAAATGGAAATATCCAAATGTTTGCGCTCATATCAACCGATTGAATGTTTCTGAAGCACAACAGGCATCAGATTGTAGCTGGTGTTCCCACAGTTGAGAGGCTAAAATTACCTTAATAGCCGAAGACGAAGATGAAACCAGGGATTTGAAATGCGTACTACATCAATATTTATTTCCAATTCCAATAATATACAATAAGAAATGCACATAAAAACAAAAGCACAATACAAACAAATTGTATTTGGTGGCACAACCAAAAAGGCAAAACTTGTGTCGGGTAGTGCCCATATAAACAGCTACACACTACAGTTACACTGATTCGCATTTTTGTATCACTGTGGGGACGTGGCTTTGTTCTCATGTACAAAATGGTTAAAAATTCGAGCACATTTTTCAAAATGTTCCCATTTTAACCACAATTATTTTCCTGGGTTGAAATTTCGACCCAATACATGTATCCTATATTATACCCTAACCCAAACACTAACCCCAACCCACATCCTAACCCTAGATTTTGAGTAATTTAATTATAATTCGTGAAATTCAATTCTAATTCGTGAAATTCCCAGTAGAGACCTATTCATCTATAGAAATTACCCTTTGGAGACCTTTTCACTCCCATTTCTCCATTATGTTCACGTCTCCAGAGGATGCCGTATTTTGCACCATTGACACAGACATAGAAATACATATGGACAGAAACAAAACAAACTCAGATCCAGTAGGTTGATCTAACCAATAAAACTATATCAAAAGTATGAAAGAATAAATAAAGTAAAGAATAAATAAATACAAAATGCAACACTATTGAAGAAGATACATGTATGAGTTAAGATATGTACATTCTAAATACACATGTACATGGGCTTGTTGACGCATGGTCAACACAAAACCGCGTTGATTCGCATAGCACTATGAACCATAAACTCTGTATTTCCCAGTGCAAGAAACATCCAGTGTTCAGAATTCAAAAAAAAGTGAAGAGATGTCTGCTTTAGGGTTGACCAAAAATAACCCATTTTGAAATAATAAAAACCCAATTTAGAATTCATACAGTTAGAGCAGCACAATCTCTAAACCACTTGAAATTTCCATAAATATGGGACAGTGCACCCCCACCCTCCCCTGCCACTTCATTGTTGATAAACTTTGCACCTGGCTGAAGCCTGGATGCGACAATAATGTAAGAGCTATCAAAACTGGTGGTCAGTGAGATTTAAAAAAAAATTACATGTTCTCTTTATTTGGAAACTAATCATCATTTTAAACACTTTCCTACACGTGTACATTGGTATAAAAGCTAACAGAAATATTTTGATTTAAATTTTTGAACAGCAAAATTATCCAACTATCACAATGACTCAAAAGTTAAGTTGAATAAATTTAATAGATTAAGATAAACAAACAAATGATAAAGCTCCACAACATTATTTTTGGTCATCTACAATTATCATTTAAAGGTAGGACACCATTGGTAATTGCTTGAATTATTAGGAATGGGTGAATTTGGGGAGTTGTATTTTATAGTAAATATCGTTTTAACTGACCCGTTCAAAATGTTATAATCATGGATGCAGTATAAAAAAAAGAGAAAAAACAGCGGTCGTTTTCAACTGGCGTCGAGCAATTGTTCTTGTGGTTCTTGATTTTTTCTCGCAATCGCCATGCGTCGATAGTGATTAATTTTTTCTCATAAAATTCTTGATCGTCGTCCGGCAAAAGTGAATTTTTTTTCTTTTCATCAAATTCAATTTTTCAAAAAAATTACAGTATATATAGCGCAACCATTTTGCTGGATGCCTACAATCATTATTTACTTTCAAAGAAGTAAGATATTTCCTAATAATTCAGTAGTAAATGATTTTGATATCCTGAAATGGTGTATCCTACCTTTTAACATACCGGTACATGTATTTATTTCAGCACACATTATTATGGTACTGTACATGTACATTTAGTTTTATTTGTTTTCACACAACTAATATATTGCATCTTCTGCAGTATTCAAACACAGCCAACAATTTACTACCCTTAATTATCATGATACAAAACTGCAAACTTGCATGAACTCAGTTTAGGAAATTAGGGTCGAGCATGAATCAAATCTATTAAGAATATATAAAAAAGAAATATTGGGTATTTAAAAAAAAGTTATTGCAAAGTTAAATTTCATATCACAAGGGCCTAGAGATTTAGGAACTCTTCAAATAATATAGAAGTATCTGACAACTATAAATGTACGCCTTTTTAGAGTGATTTTAGTTTGGAGAGGTGGTTTTTTTAATTTCTGACTTGAGAGTTACATGTATGTTGATGGAAATATCAGGTTTTTAATTGTGCCTTTATTAATTCATTCTTGGGCAATTTGTGGCTTCAGAACCGGACATTTAATCTCGAATGTTAACTGGTTTGACTGACCTTTTCCGAAGTCTCCTTGTGAGAATTTTCTTAGCTTGTATACGGTAGAAACTATTGAAAGGGGCAGTAAGTGAAAACATTGCAAATGCTTTTGGCAGCAAAAAGCCAAATGGTTGCTGATCGAAGCCAATCTGCAAAAGAAAGATTCAGTTGTTCGGTAATCAGGAGCCGAGTACAACGGACACTGAATGCCAGAGTGACGATGATGAACGTCTTCAGAGCTTTGGTCTCCCAGATGCTGTTTCTGTCGTTCTCGATAATTCTCCTTAAAATTGACTTTTGATTAATGATAATGTCGTTCGTAAGCTTTTTATAATTTTAAGAAGAAATTAGGTTGAATGAAAATAAAAACAAAAAAATTAGTGTTGTCACTTACTTTGCCACCAGGCTCATTCCTGTTTATACACGCATACATTTAAAGTCCAATGATGCTGAGGGGTTGTAATGCTACCTTGCCTCTTAAACTTGAATGTTGACAGGCTACACCGTCCCTCTGCAACAGAGCCATCTGTTGGTGATGATTTGCTTGGCCTTCTGACGGTAGGAGCGATTGAACAGACAGTAGATGAAAACATTGCAGATACTGTTGGTTACAACGAGCCATACCACTATAAACTGAAGCCAATGTGCGGTCTCCACATTAGTGAAAGCCTCAACAGTTCTGGTAATTGCATTTGGAGTAAAACAAACCACAAAAGCCAGAGTGATGACAGCAAACGTCTTGAGAGCTTTGTTGTCCTGGATGTTGTTTTTGTTGTTGGGATCGTTCTGGTTGGCTCGTTTTTCATGCTCTCGGCTGATCTTAATGATGCGATAGTATATGCACATCATTATTAACATTAGAATAACATCAGCGAATAGGATTGCAATGTTGAATGTTGCAGAGGCGTCTGCATATAAACAAACAGCAACAGCGTCATAATATTTAATGGATACTCCAAGAAAAGTTGCTACAAAGTGTGTGCTAAGAATCGCTATTGCTGCCAAAATGAAACTAAAAATAATACGTCGTCGGGTGCACCAAATAGGAAACTTGTAGGGCCTGGTAACAGCAATGTAACGCTCAACATTTAAACAGATGAGGAAAAATTCTGACATCCAAATTGCAAAAGAGAAAATGAAGGCATGTGCCTGACAAGTGATGTCTCCGAAAGGCCACCGGTTTATAGCTGAAGCAACAACACTAAACACTGTCAAAAAGCCAACGGTGATGTCAGACACTGCCAAAGATGTCATCAAGATCTTAGTACTGTCTGCCAAGTCTGGTACGCGACGAGTCACAACAATGGAGAGAATGTTTCCAGCTATGATCAACAAGCCAAGGAAGCTGATGAAACAAGTACGGAAAGCGACAAATAGCGGGGACATCCCCAAATGATCTGGTGATGAATTATTCATTTTTTTTTTATCAAGTTCTTTCAACCAAATTACACTGAGTTAACGTAAACCTGACTTCAGACGGAGTGGAGAGGAAGCAGTTTATCCAATGGTTGAATGGGTAGCTAGTTTTACTCCAAGCCAAAAGAAAAATTGTTCATGGCAGAAAGAAGATCGTGAAAGCTTCTCTCACACCGAAAAGTCTGTGAATATATGCAGAATACTCTACATGTCCCAGTTCTGTTTTGTTGAAACAACAGTCTTTTGAATGGCCTTTAAAGTCACCAATCTAGGTTTCAAAGTAACCAGCCTGCTACAGTATATGCACGTCACTAGCACACAACCTCCTTCGGTGATAATGCAATAATTGTGCCTGGGTAGGTTTTTTAAATGGTCTCAATCTTGTCAGCAGTCAACGGTTGCTGAGGTAGTGATGGCTGTGTTGAGACATGTAGGCAGACCGTGGCAGTGAATGTACATGTACCTTTGTTGTTAGATGTTATTGAAGTGACGTCTTCTATTGTGCCTGACCAGGTTTTCTTGATGGGCGCAGTCTCTATCAACAGGCAGCGATGGATACTTTAATAAATTGGGAGTTGGGAATCATAGACGAGTGATTGCCGCTTTGTTTGAAGATAGACGCTGGGTCAGTGAATGCATTTCAGTTATTAGATAATATTAAAGTGATGTCAGTACAATTTTTGTTTAACACCTTGACTGCTAATCCCGAGAATTCTCTGGCTTGTAGTACAACGGTTTGCTGCCCTGGACAAGAAAGCATTTAAATTCTTGTCCGATAGAGGGCAACACACTGTTGTACTACAAGCCTGAAAAATCTCGGGCATACCGGTAGCACCTACCTGTACTGTGGGGTAAGTTAAATCTTGAGAATTCACGGGATTATCAGATAAACGTACAGTGGTTTGATCCAAGTACGCTTCAGCATTTGAGGTTGCAAAGATTGTTTATATTTTGTTTTATTTTAGAGCAGGCCTTAACCATATAAATACATTTCTTTGGGATAGTTTATTAAAACAAAAAAAATTCATTCAATTCAGAACTGTCCCCTTTGGAGTTATGACCTTTCAAATAAATGTGTATTTTTATGATGTACAATGTAGCTTACCAAACATTTACACGTTGATACATTTTAAGAACAACCACCACCACAGCAGTCACTGTTGCTGCCGCGGCGTTGTGATGATGCTCAAGACCACAATGGCTTTAACGACTGTGACCATGAGGTATACATATCATAAAGTGTCCATGTATACATCAACACAAACTCTCACACAAAGTATTTATATGTGTTAGTTTAGTATTTGTGAACTCCAACTTGTGACGTCACTCAACATGGCGCTTTCTTACTACGTTAAACGGTGTCAATGTTTCGTCGAAATAATCAATTACTGTATTTAAATTACGTTTTACAATTATTAATGATAGAGGATGGCAAAGTGTGATATATTCTTAATAAATATAGCCTCAAAATGGGCAATAAGTTATCTCACATTTGATTTTTTTTTATTTTAATTTTTCGGTGATTTGCTATCGTGCGAAATTTTATCGTGTAGCGAGGACTTCAAAACGATGCTTAAAGAAAATTAAATACGGTGTTTACAGATAAATCATGAAAGTTATATGATTAATCAGTAATTAGAATATACATATCATGTTTTTTGTGTTTTTTTTGGCTGGGCCAGCATTCTAATCTGAAATTGAGACGCTGAAAATAACCACAATTCTGATTTCGTGGTCAATTTGGGCTGCTTGGTCGCTGGTTTACTGTCTGTTCTCTCGCTTCTACACTAATGCATACTGATGTGCGAATACCAATCGGCCTAATGCTATATGCTACGTATAGGTCTGGGTTTTCAAAACCTTTGCTTCCACTTGGATTTCGCCTCCGATTTTCGAATTACTGATAAGCAAATAAAAATGGAAGCAAACGGAAATATCCAAATGTTTGCGCTCATATCAACCGATTGAATGTTTCTGAAGCACAACAGGCATCAGATTGTAGCTGGTGTTCCCGCAGTTGAGAGGCTAAAATTACCTCAATAGCCGAAGACGAAGATGAAACCAAGGATTTGCGTACTACATCAACATTTATTTCCAATTCCAACAATATACATTAAGAAATAAAAAAAAAACCACAAAAGTACAATAAAAAAAATGCATTTGTTGGCAAAACCCAAAAGGCAAAACTTGTGTCGGGTAGTGCCCATATAAACAGCTACACACTACAGTTACACTGATTCGCATTTTTGTATCACTGTCGGGACATGGCTTTGTTCTCGTGTACAAAATGGTTAAAAAGTCGAGCACGTTTTTCAAAATGTTCCCATTTTAACCACAATTATTTTCCAGGGTTGAAATTTCGACCCAATACATGTACCCTATATTATACCCTAACCCAAACACTAACCCCAACCCACATCCTAACCCTAGTTTTTGAGTAATTTAATTCTAATTCGTGAAATTCAATTCTAATTCGTGAAATTCCCAGTGGAGACCTATTCATCTATAGAAATTACCCTTTGGAGACCTTTTCACTCCCATTTCTCCATTATGTTCACGTCTCCAGAGGATACCGTATTTTGCACCATTGACACAGACATAGGAATACATATGGACAGAAACAAAACAAACTCAGATCCAGTAGGTTGATCTAACCAATAAAACTATATCAAAAGTATGAAAGAATAAATAAAGTAAAGAATAAATAAATACAAAATGCAACACTTTTAAAGAAGATATATAGTTAAGATTACATGTACATTCTACATGTATATACACATACACCTGTACATGGGCTTGTTGACTCATGGCCAACACAAAACCGCGTTGATTCGCATAGCACTATGAACCATAAAATCTGTATTTTCCAGTGCAAGAAACATCCAGTGTTCAGAATTCTAAAAAAAAAGTGAAGGGATGTCTGCTTTAGGGTTGACAAAAAATAACCCATTTTGGAATAATAAAAACCCAATTTAGAATTCATATGGTTAGAGCAGCACAATCTCTAAACCACTTGAAATTTCCATAAATATGGGACAGTACACCCCCACCCTCCCCTGCCACTTCATTGTTGATAAACTTTGCACCTGGCTGAAGCCAGGATGCGACAATAATGTAAGAGCTATCAAAACTGGTAGTCAGTGAGATTTAAAAAAAAATTACATGTTCTCTTTATTTGGAAACTAATCATCATTTTAAACACTTTCTTACATGTTTACATTAGTATAAAAGCTAACAGCAATATTTTGATTTTAATTTTTGAACAGCAAAATTATCGAACTATCACAATGACTCAAAAGTTAGGTTGAATAAATTTAATAGATTAAGATAAACAAACAAATTGATAAAGCTCCACAACATTATTATTGGTCATCTACAATTATCATTTAAAGGTAGGACACCATTGGTAATTGCTTGAATTATTAGGAATGGGTGAATTTGGGGAGTTGTATTTTATAGTAAATATTGCTTTAACTGACCTGTCCGAAATGTTATAATCATAGATGCAGTATATAAACAACGAGAAAAAACATTGGTCGTTTTCAACTGGCGTTGAGCAATTGTTCTTGTTGTTATTGGTTTTTTTTCTCGCAATCGTCGTGCGGCTATAGTGATTAATTTTTTCTCATAAAATTCTTGATCGTCGTCCGGCGATAGTGAATTGTTTTCTTTATCAAATTCAATTTTTTGGAAAAATTACAGGATATCTAGCGCAACCATTTTCCTGGATGCCTACAATCATTATTTACTTTCAAAGAAGTAAGATATTTCTTAATAATTCGGTAGTAAAAGATTTTGATATTCTCAAACGGTGTATCATACCGTACTTTTTAACATACATACACTGTACATACATGTAATTAAGCACACATTATTATGGTACATGTACATTTATTTTTCATTGTTTTCACCCATTTACTATTGCATCTTCTGTAGTATTCAAACACGGCCAACAATTGAATACCCTCAATTATCATGATACGAAACTGCAAACTTGCATAAACTCAGTTTAGGAAATTAGGGACAAGCATAAATCAAATCTATTGAGAATAAAAAATAAAACAAATATTGGGTATTTGAACAAAAATGATTGCAAAGGGCCTAGGCTAGGGATTTAGGAACGCTTCAAATAATATAGAAGTATCTGACAACAACAAATGTATGCCGTTTTTGTTTTTTTGGGGGGGTTCTTTATTTCTGACTTGAGAGTTATGTTGATGGAAATTTCAGATTTTTAATTGTGCCTTTATTAATTCATTCTTGGTAAATTTTTGGCTTCAGAACCGGACATTTAATCTCGAATGTTAACTGGTTTGACTGACTTTTTCCGAAGTTTCCTTGTGATAATTTTCTTACCTTGTTTACGGTAAAAACTATTGAAAGGGACAGTCGGTGAAAACATTGCCAATGCTTTTGGCAGCAAAAAGCCAAATAGTTGCTGAACGAAGCCAGTCTGCAACTTTCATGTACAAAAAAGATTCAGTTGTTCGGTAATCAGGAGCCGAGTACAACAGACACTGAAAGCCAGAGTGACGATGATGAACGTCTTCAGAGCTTTGGTCTCCTAGATGCTGTTTCTGTCGTTCTCGATAATTCTCCTTAAAATTGCCTTTTGATTAATGATGATGTCGTTCGTAAGCTTTTTATAATTTTAAGAAGAAATTAGGTTGAATGAAAATAAAAACAACAAAAATTAGTGTTGTCACTTCTTTTGCCACCAGGCTCATTCCTGTTTATACACGCATACATTTAAAGTCCAATGATGCTGGGGGGTTGTAATGCTACCTTGCCTCTTAAACTTGAATGTTGACAGGCTCCACCATCCCTCTGCAAGAGCCATCTGTTGGTGATGATTTGCTTGGCCTTCTGACGGTAGGAGCGATTGAACAGACAGTAGATGAAAACATTGCAGATACTGTTGGATACAACGAGCCATACCACCATAAACTGAAGCCAATGTGCGGCCTCCACATTAGTGAAAGCTTCAACAGTTCTGGTAATTGCATGTGGAGCAAAACAAACCGCAAAAGCCAGAGTGACGACAGCAAACGTCTTGAGAGCTTTGTTGTCCTGGATGTTGTTTTTGTTGTTGGGATCGTTCTGGTTGGCTCGTTTTTCATGCTCTCGGCTGATCTTAATGATGCGATAGTATATGCACATCATTATTAACACTAGAATAACATCAGCGAATAGGATTGCAATGTTGAATGTTGCAGAGGCGTCTGCATATAAACAAACAGCAACAGCGTCATTATATTTAATGGATACTCCAAGAAAAGTTGCTACAAAGTGTGTGCTAAGAATCGCTATTGCTGCCAAAATGAAACTAAAAATAATACGTCGTCGGGTGCACCAAATAGGAAACTTGTAGGGCCTGGTAACAGCAATGTAACGCTCAACATTTAAACAGATGAGGGAAAATTCTGACATCCAAATTGCAAAAGAGAAAATGAAGGCATGTGCCTGACAAGTGATGTCTCCGAAAGGCCACCGGTTTATAGCTGAAGCAACAACACTAAACACTGTCAAAAAGCCAACCGTGATGTCAGACACTGCCAAAGATGTCATCAAGATCTTAGTACTGTCTGCCAAGTCTGGTACGCGACGAGTCACAACAATGGAGAGAATGTTTCCAGCTATGATCAACAAGCAAAGGAAGCTGATGAAACAAGTACGGAAAGCGACAAATAGAGGAGACATCCCCAAATGATCTGGTGATGAATTATTCATTTTTTCCTTATCAAGTTCTTTCAACCAAATTACACTGAGTTAACGTAAACCTGACTTCAGACGGAGTGGAGAGGAAGCAGTTTATCCAATGGTTGAATGGGTAGCTAGTTTTACTCCAAGCCAAAAGAAAAATTGTTCATGGCAGCAAGAAGACCGTGAAAGCTTCTCTCACACCCAAAAGTCTGTGAATACCCATGCAGAATACTCTGTGTTCCAGTTCTGTTTTGTTGAAACAACAGTCTTTTGAATGGCCTTTATTAAAGTCGCCAATCTAGGTTTCAAAGTAACCAGCCTGCTACAGTATATGCACGTCACTAGCACACAACCTCCTTCCGTGATAATGCAATATTTATGCCTGGGTATGTTTTTTAAATGGTCTCAATCTTGTCAGCAGTAAACGATTGCTTAGATAGTGATGGCTGTGTTTAGATATATAGGCTGTGGCAGTGAATGTACCTTTGTTGTCAGATGTTATTGAAGTGATGTCTTCTATTGTGTCTGACCAGGTTTTATTGATGGACACATCTCTATCAACAGGCAGTGATTGATTAGACAGCAGTAGATGTGTATCTCATTACTTAAAATTGGGAGAATTTTGGGAATCGGAAACAAGTGATTGCATGTTTAGATATAGGCAGCCGTGGTAGTGAATACATTTTTGTTGTTAGATGTTATTGAAGTGAAGTCTTCTATTGTGCCTGACCAGGTTTTCTTGATGGGCGCAGTCTCTATCAACAGGCAGCGATGGATACTTTAATAAATTGGGAGTTGGGAATCATAGACTAGTGATTGCCCCTTTGTTTGAAGATAGATGCTGGGTCAGTGAATGCATTTCGGTTATTAGATAATATTAAAGTGATGTCAGTACAATTTTTGTTCAACACCTTGACTGCTAATCCCGAGAATTCTCGGGCTTGTAGTACAACGGTTTGCTGCCCTGGACAAGAAAGCATTTTCATTCTTGTCCAACAGAGGGCAACACAGTGTACTTCAAGCCTGAAAAATCTCAGGCATAGCACCTACTGTGGGGTAAATTAAATCTCGAGAATTCTCGGGATTATCAGATAAACGTACAGTGGTTTGATCCAAGTACGCATCAGCAGTTGAGGTTGCAAAGATTGTTAATATTTTGTTTTATTTTAGAGCAGGCCTTAACCATATAAATACATTTCTTTGGGATAGTTTATTAAAACAAAAAATTCATTCAATTAGAACTGTCCCCTTTGGAGTTATGACCTTTCAAAAAAATGTGTATTTTTATGATGTACAATGTAGCTTACAAAACATTTACACGTTGATACATTTTAAGAACAACCACCACCACAGCAGTCACTGTTGCTGCCGCGGCGTTGTGATGATGCTCAAGACCACAATGGCTTTAACGACTGTGACCATGATGTATACATATCATAAAGTGTCCATGTATACATCAACACAAACTCTCACACAAAGTATTTATATGTGTTAGTTTAGTATTTGTGAACTCCAACTTGTGACGTCACTCAACATGGCGCTTTCTTACTACGTTAAACGGTGTCAATGTTTCGTCGAAATAATCAATTACTGTATTTAAATTACGTTTTACAATTATTAATGATAGAGGATGGCAAAGTGTGATATACAAATGTATTCTTAATAAATATAGCCTCAAAACGGGCAATAAGTTATCTCACATTGGATTTATTTTATTTTAATTTTTCGCTGATTTGCCATCGTGCGAAATGAATTTTATCGTGTAGCGAGGACTTCAAAACGATGCTTAAAGAAAATTAAATACGGTGTTTACAGATAAATCATGAAAGTTATATATGATTAATCAGTAATTAAAATATACATATCATGTTTTTGTTGTTTTTTTCGGCTGGGCCAGCATTCTAATCTGAAATTGAGACGCTGAAAATAACCACAATTCTGATTTCGTGGTCAATTTGGGCTGCTTGGTCGTCTGTTCTCTTGCTTGTACACTCATGCATACTGATGTGCGAGTACCAATCGGCCTAATGCTATATGCTACGTATAGGTCTGGGATTTCAAAACCTTTGCTTTCACTTCAATTTCGCCTCCGATTTTTCGAATTACTGATAAGCAAATCGAAATGGAATCAGAAATAAAAAAGTATAAAAAAGCACAATAATTTTTTACAAAATATTATAAAAAAATTATAAATAAAAAAACTATCAAAAGTATGAAAGAATAAATAAAGTAAAGAATAAATAAATACAAAATGCAACACTATTAAAGAAGATACGAGTTAAAATTACATGTACATTCTACATACACATATACATGGGCTTGTTCACAAAACCGCGTTAATTCGCATAGCACTATGAACCACAAAATCTGTATTTCCCAGTGCAAGAAACATCCATTGTTTAGAAGTCAAAAGAAAAGTGAAGGGATGTCTGCTTTAGGGTTGACAAAAAATAAAGCATTTTGGAATAATAAAAACCCAATTTAAAATTCATACGGCTAGAGCAGCACAATCTCTAAACCACTTGAAATTTCCATAAATATGGGACAGTACACCCCTAGTCCCTACCCTCTCCTGCCACCTCATTGTTGATAAACTTTGCAAGTTCTTTCAACCAAATTACACTGAATTAACGTAAACCTGACTTCAGACGGAGGAAGCAGTTTATCCAATGGTTGAATGGGTAGCTGGTCTTACTCCAAGCCGAAAGAAAAAATTGTCCACGGCAGCAAGACGACTGTGAAAGCTTCTCTCACACCAACTAAGTCTGTACTACCATGCAGAACACCTTACATTGTACATGTTGTAGTTCTGTTTTGTTGGAACAACAGTCTTTTGAATGGCCTTTATTAAAGTCGCCAATCTAGGTTTCAAAGTAACCAGCCTGCTACAGTATATGCACGTCACTAGCACACAGCCTCCTTCCGTGATGATGCAATATTTGTGCCTGGCTAGGTTTTCTAAATGGTCTCAATCTTTGTCAGCAGTCAACGATTGCTGAGGTAGCGATGGATGTATTTACTGTCGTTATTGTATTATGGCTATGTATTAACCAGTTCGCGCCGGGATTATTTTAACATCGCCGAGCCGACGGGCGGGATTATTTTTAACGAAACTCGATCCGAAGCGGGTTCAGGCTGATAGTGCCGGGAAGCACACCCACGCATTTCCGGCCTAGCGCGCTGCTGACATACATACAACTTGAACTTGGCGTGTTTATGCGTCATCCGTTTTGAATTTAGGGAAATTTTTGCGTTTATATACGTCATCCGGCGCGAACTGGTTAAACTAGGAATCGAAATTGAAGAACAAGTGATTGCATGTTTAGATATAGGCAGGCTGTGGTAGTGAATACATTTTTGTTGTTAGATGTTATTGAAGTGACGTCTTCTATTGTGTCTGACCAGGTTTAAGGTACAAGCAGTAAGTAACATACTAAGCTAAGTACTTTTACTTTTACTAAGCTAAGTACTTTTACTTTGACTAAGCTAAGTACTTGCTTTCCCATTGCATCTTGCTTTTTCTTTGCATCTTGCTTTTTCTTTGCATCTTGCTTTTCCGTTGCATCTTGCTTTTCTGTTGCATCTTGCTTTTCCGTTGCATCTTGCTTAACGTCCGTCAATATATCGATATTACTCAAATACTTGATACTATTTTGACATCGATATCACCGATGTCACTTTTTTAATCATATTGAAATATCGACATTTCGATATATCAAAAATGTTGATGTATCTAAATTTTGATGTTCCTAAATAATATCGAAAACACCGAAAGATTGTCAGATTATCCATAAAATCGCAGGGCTTTAGAATAATTATTAGAAAAGCTTAGGAGCTTAAAACATGCGGTTGTGAAGTTGTTCTTTGTGTTTCACCTGCGGCCCGCCGCTATAGTTCACAACCGCTTGCACAGTAAAATCTCAAAAGAAACCGGCCATGCTGCCCCAGCCTATCGGTTGTTCAGGACGTAACCCTCCCTTGATCTGATAACATTTGGGGGTGGCCAATCACGAGTCAGAAATTACGGGGAGCGTTCTCGGCACCCTGCTTTTGGCCTAGCAAGCCAGTCTGGATTCCAAGACCGAGCTGTTCATTTGGGGCGCGCTGTCCGTTATCTGGGCTTATTGAGGGCGCCCTTATAATAGGGCGTCCTCAATAAAGCCCAGGAACAATAGGAAGCGAAAGCGGCAACCGTAATCATTTCTTATCTTCGTTGTAAAACCATAAACACGCGATTTGATATTGTTCGGACCGACAACATGCGCGGAGGATCAAGCCGAAAACCGATATGCAACCCTATTAAACTGTCGATCTTCAGTATATTGAGCACTGTTTTTAGGCTTCATCTTGCACACGGGAAATAATTGATATATCGAGTATTCTCGATATTGAATTTCCGATTAATCGATTATTATAAAAAACTGACATCGACGGACGTTAATCTTGCTTTTCCGTTGCATCTTTCTTTTGCCTTTTCTCATAAGCATCAGGTGCTATGGACAATGACCTCATTACCTTTTCTTCTTGCCTTTTCTCCTTACCTTTTTTCACAGATTCTGAGTGTGTATGTCGGTCGGTTGACTCGCTGTGGAGCCCTGTATGACAAAGACCCAGCCAGCTTGACTAAATTCCAAATCCTGCAGTCTAGAGATGCCTTCCGCCAAGACCCGCCCCCTCAGGTCAAGGTAATGTCAGGGGTCAACCCTCAAAGGGGTCAACCCTCAAGGGGGCCAACCCTCAATGCGGCCAACCCTCAAGGGGGCCAACCCTCAAGGGGGCCAACCCTCAAGGGGGCCAACCCTCAAGGGGTCAACCATCAGAGGGGTCAACCATCAGAGGGGTCAACCCTCAGAGGGGTCAACCCTCAGAGGGGTCAACCCTCAGAGGGGTCAACCCTCAGAGGGGTCAACCCTCAGAGGGGTCAACCCTCAGAGGGGTCAACCCTCAGAGGGGTCAACCCTCAGAGGGGTCAACCCTCAGAGGGGTCAACCCTCAAAGGGGTTAACCCTCAAAGGGGTCAACCCTCAAAGGGGTCAACCCTCAAAGGGGTCAACCCTCAAAGGGATCAACCCTCAAAGGGGTCAACCCTCAAAGGGGTCAACCCTCAAAGGGGTCAACCCTCAAAGGGGTCAACCCTCAAAGGGGTCAACCCTCAAAGGGGTCAACCCTCAAAGGGGTCAACCCTCAAAGGGGTCAACCCTCAAAGGTCGTTCCCGATAACCATGACCCAGAAGACATGAGATACAATGACATCACACTTCGTCTGTGCATGTGATTGCATTATGGGAGCCAGTTGTGAACAAAGTGTGACATCATTATGTCATAAGGCTAGTACACAGCACAGCTCTAAGGCCAGCAATTTTTTATTTATTTGATTACAAACATAACATGAAATTTTGCAAAGTGGGTCGGCGGATTTAACAAAAAATATATATTTTGAATTTCATTTTGTTGTTTACATACAGTTATTTTACCCAGGGTTGGAAGACATAACAACAATATTTGTATGGTTTATTGAACTGATAGATCCAACCGCGCGCTGGCTACATGTACACGCAAACTACAGTGATACTTGTAAATTCGCAAAATATCTGTGCCATTTACTATCTGCTTTGGTTAAAAGTTACTAAAGTTACTAAAAACACTGCGTCAGGGAAACACAGTCCATTTATTTAATTTTTTTGTAAAATATTAAAAATCTTGTGTCAGGAAAAAAATAATGTTAATTTCCTTATTTTAATTTATTTTCTAAAATTGCATTATTCAGAGTCGGCGGGTTCATAACACACGCTGACGTTCTGATTGGTTTTTCAGTCCTTGTCGGATTTTATGGCCTTGCCTTAAAACTGCCTTGTCCGTGAATGAAACTTTATCCTGGTTGGCTGAAACACGGTCGCGTGAGGTTCACTAATACATGTATACATGTAGGATAATACCTATAGATGTACATGGAATTTGAGTATAATGCTCGACTGTGCACTAAACTCAAAGGTTTTGTTTGGTTACACTGCTCGCTTCGGGTTGAAAAGCTTCATCATAAAACCAAAAATGACAGCGTCGTTTCTGGATCCCGATACTCATGACATATTTTGGACGAATGTGTGTTAGACAACACATAGACTGGCATAATTTGGCCGCTAGCGCTAGTCAATGCGCCCCTTATTCCTGTAAGTGACCAAAAGAGGTCCTATTTCTCTCGACCCTCTTCTGGTCACTCGCAATCCCTTCGGGGTGCATACATGTAGATGTGCACGAGTAACTTCATTGCCGGTCTTGTCAGAGTTGTATTTGGGTAGCTGCAAGTCCAGTTACAAGTCCTTTTCTAAAGCCAGTCGCAAGTAAACTGGTTGCACAATGACAAAGGAATGCTTTTGTTAACAGTTTATTTGAATAGCTAGTGAGTTGACTTGACATTGACTTGACTTAAAACTGAAAGACTTGCAGGGACTTGCAGGGATTCGAATACAACTCTGATACCATACTAAACTCTGGCAAAACATATAAAAGTGAATAGTGATCGAGTTAGGTTTATTGTGCGATTGGCCTTGGAGTATTGTGTTGTTGAAATGCTTTACCAGAATAGCCTTTTAATACACCTTCCCCGCAGTCACGCGGTGTCGTGGAGGGTGACTTTGCCCTGTGCATCAGCCTCTACCACGGCTTTGAGTTGCTCCTCCAGCATGGCCTACGCTCTCTCTACAGCTTTCTCCAAAGTACCGTGGACGGCGACAAGGGATTCTCCCGGACTAGACAGGAGCTTCTGAGGAATGCAGAGTTTGTCCGGCTGATGGATGCACTGAGGGATAAGTTTGGGGGAGGAGAAGAGATGGATGTGTTGGCCAATAGAAGCGGGCTCTTCTCAGTACCAGGTAATCACTGTGAGGACCGAAGACGCGAAAACCTCTTCTTGAAACAGAAACATGAAAAGTACAATCGTCACCGTTTCACGTATTACAAAAAGTTATAATGGGGCCTATTGTTTACTTCACATTTTTCGTTACAACAAAAGGTTTTCACGTTTTCGGGCCTCACAGTAAATAGTCGGAGAAAACAGTGCGAACAATTTCAAGTATTGCAGTCTTTCAAGTATTTCTACATTTGCTACATTTTCTACAAGTGTTTTTTTGTTTAACATTGCTTGTACTTTTTCTATTTTTATCTTGTAATTCCTTCTATTTCCTACTTTTTAACTTTCCTACTTTTTAGAAAACTAACTTTTTCTCATTGAATATCTTTCTAAAAGGTAGGATACAGCATTTGTAGATATTGAAAATATTTACTACCGAATTATTAAGAAAAATCTTACTTATCTGAGAGTAAATAATGATTCTAGTCATCCAGCAAAATGATCGCGCTAGATATTCTGTAATTATTTCAAAAAATATAATTTTATAAAACAAGAGAAAAAACAATAATAACATAAGAATAACTGCCCGACGCCAGTTAAAAAACAAACACTGTTGTTCGTGATTTTCTCGCCACCCATGATTGTAAAACTTCGGGCATGTCAGTGAAACGATATTTACTATAAAATTCAACCCCCCAAATCCACCCCTTCATGATAATTCAAGCAATTACCAATAGTGTATCCTACCCTTAAATGCTGTGACACAATGAAAATCCTGATACATGTATTGTCAAATTTGATGGAATTTGGGTCGGGAGATTCAATTCATTATTCAATATTCAATTTGTTGGCCTCTCACCTTTTTTGGCCCACCCAAGTCAGTGATTTTGTTAAAGAATCTCTCGTGACAACACTGAGAATACAGTGTAAATATCCGTCGGTGAAGGCCCACCTACTTATGACGCGTAACTTAGGGATACAACGATGGTTGTATCCCTACGACGCGTCGTATATCTACGACGCGTCGTATATCTACGACGCGTCGTATATCTACATTTCGTTTGTGCGATGCGTCGTAGCTGTATTTATAGCACAAAGCGGTGACTATTGTATGTACTTATTCAACGCACAGTAAATAGTCGTCTGGTATTCAGCAAGAAGTCGTCCAATCTATTCTTGAAAAGTTTTTAAAACTTAAATCAAAATGGCTGAGGTATGATGCAGTTTATAAAACTTGCTGTGAACTTCTAACTGATTTGAAATTTCAAGTGCAATATTTAAGGTTTCTTTATATTGAGTACTTCAACACATTGTCTCAGTATTATTATTATAATGTTTTTTAAACGGATCTTATTTTACGACAACCCACAGACACGTCATAACTTACGAAGTGTTTTAAACAGTTTTCAAGGAAGTTGCGATGCAATTTTTGTGAAATGGATCGTACAACGAGTCGCAGCGTTCAGTTAGATCGGGGGCAGGATTATTAATCGTATAATCCGTGCAAATATCATAAACACTTTTGCAAGCAGCTAATCTGTAGACTACATATTTCTAGTTAGACACACACTTACTCAATTTTGGGTTTTGTCTGCTTGAATACAGGGACACCTACAGTCAAAGAGGTGAAGCCATACGTCACTAGCCACCCGAAGATGGCCAAACTACAAGAAATTGTTCTTGAACATTTTAGAAAGTTTTCAGCCAGTAAAGGTGCAGTATATAATTTAGAACATAGTGCATTATAGAAACAAAATTGTAGTTTGCTGAAACTTATTTGTAGAAAAAACATTGTAAATATCATGAGTGTAAAGGTTATGTAAAATCAATTGTTATTGATTTGTTATCACTTAACCATTAGCATTTTGACTTTTTATGAAAAGAAATCTTATTTTTAGGGCATAACTTTGTATAGTTAATTTTCGGAGGTAATTCTTCAAAGCACGGAATAAAAAAAAAATTCCAGAAGTACAATTTAAATTCTTCAACCAATTCATCAAAAAATCTGAAATAATGTTACATTTTGATGCCATTTTTTCATTATAAATATAAAAAAATCATGAACCACAAGGTAAAGTGACCAGGTGCAGTTAATACTATTTAATTGATCAAAGAAATTGAGATAGGGGTTTGATCCAGCGACCTAGATACTTTAAAACTGATACGAAAATACTTTAAAACTGTTCTGGACTCTCCATTCTTTCTCTGAAACCCAATTTTAACTGATTTTTCCGTGGCAGAGTCTCCAAGCACAGACCTGCCATCTACAAGTAAGCCACAGCCCGCGGTGCCGCAGTCCACACGAGTCATGATCTTCGCTCAGTATCGGGACAGCGTAAACGAGATCGCGGAGATGCTGAAGAGACACAGGCCCCTGCTACGCTGCATGGGGTTTGTGGGCCAGGCATCGGCTGGAAAGAACAGCAAGGGAATCAGCCAGAAGGAACAGCTCAGGGTAAGTCAAAGACAGCGTGTTAATTGAGTCAATCAGTAGTCAGTTGCAAGTCGCTCACAAAGTCGCTCGCCGAGTCGCTCACGAAGTCTCTTGCAAGTCGCTCGCAAAGTCGCTCGCAAGTCTCTTGCAAGTCGCTCGCAAAGTCGCTTGCAAGTCTCTTGCAAGTCGCTCGCAAAGTCGCTCGGAAGTCTCTTGCAAGTCGCTCGCAAAGTCGCTCGCAAAGTCGCTCGCAAGTCTCTTGCAAGTCGCTCGCAAAGTCGCTCGCAAGTCTCTTGCAAGTCGCTCGCAAAGTCACTCGCAAGTCTCTTGCAAGTCACTCGCAAGTCACTAACAAATGTTTCATAAGGTGAAATTTGCGTCAGGAGATGTAAATTCAATATTGGATTTTAGCCCTTCACCGACATGTATTTTTTACACTGTCTACTCGGTATAATCCGGAGGGATTTCTTGAAAAAAATCACCGACTCGGGTGTGACTCGTGTGGCAAATTCATGAAACATTTGCCATCAGACTTTGGCTAGCTCAGTAGTCGAGTGGTAAGGTATCTGCACTAGAAATTCATCAAAAACTTAGTTTGTGGGCTCGAGTCCCCCCAACAATTTCTTGAGACAACACTGAGTATACAGTGTAAATACACGTTGTTGATGGTAGTGCTGGGACTCAAAACCGAATATTCGGTTATTCCAATGTGCTTCCACAAACCGGTTTGGAATTTGGTAACCGAATATTCGAAAAAAAAAAAAAATAAAAAAAATAAAAAAAAAAATAAAATAAAAAAAATAAAAATAAAAAAAACCGCTCTTTTTACGATTTCTGGGCAGAAAAGAAAAAAAAGTTGTTCATTTTGGAATTCTGATTTGAATTGGTTCCGTAGACGATCGCTCAAGCGCGGCGAAGTTAATGAGCAAGGCTGGCTGTGCGCCATTGTCATCGATTCAATGGTTACGTGAATAAACACGAGCCACTAGATAAACTCATGAATACAGTTAGCTGGTACGCGGAAAGACGTTCTGTTTGAAGTAGCTGATATAGCACGTATTGGAGAACGCAACTTCCATGTCACTTAATCCATTAATATCACTTTTATAAAAAAATTAAAAATAAAAAAAATTAAAAATTAAAAAAAAAAAAAAAAAAAAAATAATACATTTTTGGATTTTGTAAACCGATTAACGAATTCGGAGGATCGATTATTCGATATTTTCAAATTCGGTTATTCGGTTTTGAAAACCTCCGATTTGTCCCAGCACTAGTTGATGGGCAACAAATCTACTATTGGGTTTGAATTGTTTTTGTTTTCGCAAACACTGAGTTGTCAAAAAAAAAACAGGGTTACCAAAGGACACCACTCTTACGAAATTCTTGCGATACAAAAATAAGCCGAACAGACTCGGAGGTGTTTTACTGGTTGCCTAGGAACACAAACACCATTAACCCCCTCAATTAAAACAATGCACTTATTTCTAAAAGAAGGGACCACCTTCAAAGTGGTTTAGCAATTTTACTTATTTGTTTTAGGAATACTATAAACCAGAAATCAGTAAAAAAAAATCAGTAAAACAAAAAGTAATCTTTTCCCTAATAGTTGCAGCCGATTGTTGTTTAACATCCTCAAGGGATAAAGATTAGGCCAAATGTGCAAATGTTGTACCCTGCAGGTTGTCAAGGAGTTTAGGGAGGGAGGCTACAATACTCTTGTCTGCACCTGTGTAGGAGAGGAAGGCCTAGACATTGGTGATGTTGACCTGATTGTCTGCTACGATGCTCACAAGAGCCCCATTCGTCTGGTGCAACGGATGGGTAGGACCGGTAGGAAACGACAGGGACGTATCGTCATGCTGGTCACAGAAGGAAAGGAGGCTGCTGTAAGTACAAGAGGGAGGAGGGAGGAGAGAGTGTTGGAAGAG
Source organism: Crossaster papposus (assembly GCA_037893245.1). NCBI lineage: Eukaryota > Metazoa > Echinodermata > Asteroidea > Velatida > Solasteridae > Crossaster > Crossaster papposus. The sequence continues at coordinate 216,670 of JBAIAA010001153.1, forward strand.
TATTCAGACCATGGGATGAGCGCTAAAAATGTTCCTATTTCCTAACTTTTGTGGTGCCCACTAATGCATTACATGAATTTGGGCATATAGAAGGTTTCAAGCGTGTAGAGTCCGATCTGCACATTTTCTGCACATTTTCAGAATATATTATGTACCAACAATTTTCAGTGTATATGATGATGGAAAACAGTGGGCGGAGACTAGCTGCAGACTGGTGTCAGTGACAGTGACTGTAGGTGTTTTTGTATTGAGGCGTTGTTCATAAAGTATGCGAAAGAGGCTGGTATCTATCAGTGTCAGTCAAGGCATACTGACCTTAGTGTATCATTGCCAGGCACTTCCAGTACTGACCCACCATATATATCAGTGTCAGTCAAGACATGGTTACTGACCTCAGTCCATCATTGCCAGGCACTACCAGTACTGACCCATCATCTGTCAGTGTCAGTCAAGGCATACTGAACTCAGTCCATCAATGCCAGGCACTTCCAGTACTGAACCATCATATCTATCAGTGTCAGTCAAGGCAGGGTACCTTCAGTTAAACACAACTATTAAAGCCTATTAACTGTACAAACATTTGATAGGTTTTGATAGATAGGGTATCTGGTTTTGTTTTGGCATTGAGATAGGGAGGATTAATCAAGATTAACCAAGTTTCCACATGGCATTCACCAGACATCTTTCCCATCATCAGGTTTACGACCGCAGCCAGTACAACAAGAAAAGCATTGTGAAAGCCTTGCAGGGCAATGCCAGATCCCTCCAGCTGTACCCAAACAGCCCTCGCATGGTGCCCCGCGGTCTCAACCCGGCACCCCACAAGATGTTCATCACGGTCAAGGCATTCATGAATAAGGAAGCCAAGCGGAAATCGGCCACTGGGACAGGCAGTGAGACGACGATCGACTCCTTCTTAAACAAAGGTAAGGCCAAACGAAATGCCAGTTTCGAAAGGGGCCTGATCAGGCCCCTTTCGAAACTGGCATCTAAAAGTTATAAAAACTCGCCTTAAGTAATTCAGAAATATATTTAAGATGATTCTCAAAATAAGATAATTTTCAAAATATGAGGATTTAAGTCGAGCACGCTGCCACGATCACACACAGTCACAACGGCACAACGCGCACATTATCACCGTCGCTATCAACGAAACGTGCTGCGGCAGAAGATTTCGCGAAAATATACGCTACGCTGTATCGCTTCAGGTACGAGTGGTACAGCCTCAAAATAAATGTATTAAAACTTAAATACAAACACAGAAAGTGAGATCAAGTTCTGTAAATTAACTCCCAGATTATGCTTTTTCAATCAATTGTTTGTTGAGGCATTTTTTACAATTCCGAAATTCAACGTTAAATGGCCATAGACTGGTTCCCATCCAGTCCTTCGTATTTTAATTGCACGACAGGTACCAGTTTTCCATTGCTGCATGTATTAAAAATGAACCATATGCATGCAATGTTGTAATATCTGGTACAACAAAATATACAAACACAATGCTTTGTTGGCTTACAGAGCATCTGCTTAATGAGTACCCAGCTCCTGATCGTTTACTTGTCACGGCGAATTGAAATAAATCATAATTGTAATTATTGAAAGTACTATTATTATTACTAATATTTATTATTACTATTACTAATATTATTATAATTAGAAAAAAAATTACAAAAAAGCTTTAAACAGTTAACATGACTATTAAGAACAATTCGACCTTCATGTATGTCTGTACATGCTAGCGAGAATTGATATCATATGTCAAATATATTGGTCTGGTACATGCTATTTTGTTAATCATGAAAATATTAATAGAAAAAGAGATAATTTTTAAACAACCTGTTTGCCGCAAAGAGCAACTGCCCACTATACCAAAAACACAACGTCGTAGGTTTATACAAAGCATCTGCTCAACACATATTGAACTTGATTTTCTAGACAGATTAATATCTGCTGGAAGTGCTATGAATCATAAAAAATCGAACAATTAAATTTCGGTTCAATAGAAAAAATGCTAAAACCAACAAAATAGAGATCAATTATTAAAACAAAGCTTTAGACACCTCCAAACGTAGGCTTATATCTCTGTCGGGGTTGTAGCTACGCTGGCCGGCGCCGGCAGGCTGTAGCCAGCATTCAACATCACCGGCCGGCACTCGGGGTCAAAATGAAGCTTGCCGGCCTGCACAAATTTTGCAAAATTACATCGTAATTTTGTACGTGTTTATTTGCAATCATGCCGCAATCGCTGATGCACTGACCGCATGCATGCACCACCGCGTGAGTCGAGACATGTTGAAGCGCTCGCAGGTTTTCCGGTTCTCCAGACCAAAATATTCCGACTAATTTCTGGTTCATTAGGTCAGGGGTCCAGACTATCCGATGTTGCGACGTCACGTCGTTTTGTTTTATTCAATCATAGAGGGCGTGCTATCATCCAACTCGCCAGGGGTGGCCAGCACCTACCTGTACATGGCTAGGCTACGTGTACGTGTACGTATATACATATGTACATGTACATGGAGCGCGCGCGCTCATCGTTCTTGCAGCTGAATGAGCTGATACTACCGCGCGGCTCTCGGCCCGAAAACAACCGGCACTAAAAAAATTCTAGCTACAACCCTGATCTCTGTACATAACGATTCTTGGCCACTGTGGTCTTCCATCGACCATGTTGGAGAATAAGATCTTCTGGAAATTATGATTGGCTAAATGGGAAGCACCTCCCGACCTTAAACTATGAAGACTAAAAATACTAACTTGATCAACACCGATAGGTCTGAGGGCATCGAAAAACAACTGCCTGCACCTGGAATAACTGAGGGGTCTATTCCGAGTGCGCCTGTAAGAATTGGAAGAAGAACAAAATGTGAGGGGAGTGAATATGAACTGATTATCTCCTAGCTTAATACCGGATTTGTCAATGAATTTCATCAAAATGGAATATGGCGAATACAAGAAAGGCCACGTCGCTGTCTCTGAAAATATCAGTTTTAGATTTAGGGGTGAAAATCTTGATACCTTTCTCATCTGGCAACTTCGATACATGGTTGGCCTTGATTTCGGCAATTTTGTTGTCTGAATAACAAGGCAAATTTTAAACAGACGTAGCAAGCAGTCCTGAGTTGCACGAGTGTGCAATCCTCTTTAGCAAAATTATCCAAGACTTTTCTGAGCTGATTAAGCGTCAAAGGAAGTTTCTGAGTCGGGGGATTGTGAAGACTTTTTCTGGCACTGGTTAAGATATGCTGAACAATAGGAGCATTGATTGGGTTATTTTTATTATTTATTAATGAGTGAAACCATTTTATAGCAGCGGCAGCAGTCGAGATAACACTATCGGCATGAGAGATCGACTTGATATGAGATAAATATGCTGCAACTACTTCATCTTGAACTGGAAAAGACAAAGGAATATTACGACTCGACAACCAATTCATGAAATTGCGACATTTGTAAAGATAAGAATTAGAAGTACCAACTGCTTTGGCTGCGATGGCTTCAAACAAGTGTTCTGCCCCAAAAGGCTGTTCTTGAATGATCTGTAGAAGAATCCAATAAATAAATAAAGATATATTGCGATTAATCTGTATTAGATAAAACAAAACTTAAGGCAACTGGGAAAAATCTACCTTTACTGCTGCCATCACACTATCAAAATCTGGAAAACCAATCAAAGAGTTTGTGTTGATCCCATGGACTAATGCACGTCTTCCAGGCAAAGAAATCCATAATAAAAAAGAAATATGTTGAACATAACATACACGGTAGGCCAAAATGGGCTGGATGGCCACCAAGGGGGCAGACTAATACTCCAGTACCTCGGCAACATTTCAAATGATTGAGAACCGAAGGAATTAAAGAAACTGGGGGAACTAAGAGAACGTTTTCCCCCGACCAGTCCTGAGCGAAGGCATCCACAGCTTCAGCCCCAGGATTCCAAAACCTGGAGAAAAATCGGGGCAATTTAGCATTGTAGTATGATGCAAAACAATCAATCGATAAGGGGCCCCATGAAGTAATGATGGAATCAAAGAATTCTTCCAAAATACACCCGTCTTCTACATCAATTAACTTACTAATAAAGTTGGCTCGGTCATTAAGAGAACGAGGAATCCAATCGACATTAAGTCAAATACGATTCTTGAGGCAAAAAGCCAAGGATTGTAAAATGAGATCATACTCCATACTTCAATAATTTTGGCAGCAGCCTGACTATCCGTGAACAATTTTACTTGCGAACAAGAACAAGCAAATGAAATAGCTTCAAGTTCACGCCAGGTTGAACTCTGTGCCCTTTCTTCAGGAGTCCAATTTTTATGTGCAACGTTTTGTTTTTTTGCATGTAATGGCACCCAATCCTAACTTGCATCTGAAAATATAGTAACTTTGTTCACCCTTGGGGAAAGGAAAACGTGCCGAATGTAAAGATGGGAGACTCTATCACGCCAAAAGTTAATCTCGTTTAGGCACTGATCATTAATGATAATCACTAAATCTTTGTCAGAGGCTTGAGCTATCCGGGTTTGACAAGACCGAGTCATTAGCCTGGTATAAACGTTGCCTAGTACTGGCGACAGAGAAATAATCTGACCCACAAAGAAATGAAGTTTCCTGATTGAGCAAGAAGGGGAATTTAGCAGAAAAGGGAAGGCGATCTGAAGTTTGGCTATCCTACGATCTAAAACTTTAAGAGTACCCAAACTGGAATCCCAAGTCATACCGAGCCAAACAATGGAATGGGTAGGCTTCCAAACACTTTTGATTATGTTGTAAATAAAACCGGCTTTCATTAGATCTGATCTAACATGGGCAGAAACCTGCGAGGCCAATGCGATATGCTGATCTGGGGACAAATTCAATCGGGGACAAATTCAATCAGGGTGCAACTATAAAACCATCATCCAGATAAAGGGCAAAAAAAGAAAAAAAGAGCGCCAATGTGAAACCAAAGGTTTCATAATTTTAGTGAACTTCCAGGGGGCAGAGGTAAGGCCAAAAGGGACTGTGAACTGAAAATATCGCCGAATGCCATCAATGTGCCAATAAAAACCTGTGAAAATGTTGGGCAATGTCAATGTGATGATATCCAGATTTTAAATCAAAAGGAAACAAAAGAGCATCCGAACTGAAGTATGGTAATGCAATCTTCCAGTCGTCTATTTTGGAATGGTTCTTTTGCACAAACTTGTTCAGTTGACTCAAATCCAGAATCAAGCGCTTCTTGTTGGAAGTTTGACAACAGAGAGTAGACTAGTAAACATACGATGGTAAACTGCTCTCTTTGATTCTACCAGAAGCCAATAATTCTAAAAAGGATGAGTTGCTTATAAAAGCTGAAAGGTTGTTACAGAGGTTCATAGGCGGGGGATCTTCAATAAACCATAAATTTAAACCTTCATTGATAATGAACAAGATCATACCTAGAGCACCAATCCACTCCCAGAAACCACAATGCAATTTTAATCTACCCTTCACAAACAAATAATTGGAACTTAGATAGTCGTATTGAAAATCACATGATACCTGAATGACATCGGGAAACTTGGATGGTAGGATTACTGCTCAGGTGCGGATTAAGAGGAGATTTGAGCCCTGGATTCTTTGGAGAGCTCGACTGCTGTATCGGCAATTGAGGGCAGTAGTGGAATAACAAGGGTGCTTGACCTGGGAAACTCCTTGTGGCAGCGGCTCCAAAGGTGTGGCTGAATCTGGTTCTCGTCTTTTGCTGGTAGATGCCGGCATTGGATGCAGTGAATGGCCATTGTCTTGACCAATCGCCTTGCATACCACAGACAGCACAAAGAACCTCACAAGCCTAAAATAGATTAAGAAAATACAAACACTGAAAGAGCAAACCACACCAGAAATGATAAAGCAACAAATTGGGATGGGAGAGATAGGGAAAACGCGATCAAGTAAGACGGGAACAGTAAACGACAACTCTCAGCATACGTGCAAGAACCTAAAGTGAATGGCGAAAGCCAGACTGCGATTATATAACAAATGCCATTACTGCATAGTCCAGTGAAAGGAAGGCATTTCCAAAGATATGCAAATTGAAACTTGCAACGCCCGAGTTGCCTAAAGCCCCAGTCCCATCGGCCAAGGATACTCAAGGATACTCCCGGACATGATCCGGGAGTATCCTTGAGTATCCTTGGTCATTTTTGGCTATCCGGGGGGTCATTTTCTCCCGGACACCGCCGGATAAAAGTCGAGAAAAACAGCCGGATAGAAGGGCCCGGATAGTCAAGGATAATCCCGGATACAACACGGATACTCCAGGATACTACACGAATACTACACGGATAGTCCCGGATATGACACGGATACCCAAGGATAGGCAATTTCATGTTACAAGCATGTTACCCGGATAGTCCAGGATACGACACGGACACCGCCGGATACAACACGGACACCGCCGGATACACCACGGATACACCACGGACAGCGCCGGATACCCCCGGACAGCCAAGGATACTCCCGGATAGTCCCGGATAGTTCCGGACACTCACGGACATACTCCCGGACATGACACGGATACCTCAAGGATACTCCCGAGAGAAGAAGTGATGAAAGTCAAAAAATGGCTCTTTTTATATGCTTTTCAGCGTTCATCCAGGCGCATCCGTGATAGTCCGTGACTATCCGTGACTATCCGTGAAGCATCCGTCAGTATCCGTGTCATGTCCGTGACGCATCCGTGTATATCCGTGTATATCCGTGGTATATCCTTGGTTATCCTTGGTTATCCGGGTATGTCCGTGTCTTATCCGTGTTGAATCCGTGTTGAATCCGTGTCGTGTCCGTGACTATCCGGGACTATCCGTCACTATCCGGGACTATCCGGCGTCACATCCGTGTTGACACCGTGTTGCATCCTGGAGTATCCGTGACCATCCGGCTGGAAATCCCAAAATTTTCGTCCTTAACCGGGAGTGTCCGGGAGTGTCCGTGTTGTATCCTGGAGTATCCGTGTTGATGCCGGGACTATCCGTGACGGTTCCGTGCATATCCGTGATGATCCGGGACGTCTTTTTCGCTCCAGGATAGGGGCCGGATATACCCGGAATCAACACGGAACCGTCACGGATAGTCCCGGCATCAACACGGATACTCCAGGATACAACACGGACACTCCCGGATCGGGCGACTTCTTCCCGGATACTCCCGGACAAATTCTAATTTTTAAACCTCCCAACTTTTAAATTTCGGCTTCCCGGACAGCGCCGGACACTCCCGGATGCTCAAGGACACTCAAGGACTCTCAAGGATACTTCACGGACTCTCAAGGATACCTCACGGATAGGCCACCGGATACTCAAGGATACTCAAGGACTCGTATCCGGGAGTATCCTGGAGTATCCTGCTGTCCGATGGGACTGGGGCTTTACTCTGACAAGGAATTAGGTGTATGTGACAAGCAAAACTATATATCCCTTCCTATAGGTTGATTTAAAACTCTAGAGAGGAGAGTCCAAACTAAATATTCTGTCAAAGTGACTCTAAGGTATGATGAAATAATCCACAGTATAGAATCCCCATGAGCTGCAACAATCTTATTTTGTAGCAATCTTAAATCTTTACCAATATGTCACACATTGTGTCTCAACTTTGTGGAATGACCCAGATAATTTTTTTTTTTGAAACACCCCATAAAAACAGTACAAAAGACTTAGGCTGTGTCTGAAACGGGCTTCCAGAGCTACGGCTACAATGTATGTTTATTGTCCGCCTGCTCGTGCGTTGTTGTAATGGGCGAAAACCTAGACAATAGCCATAGACAAGAGATTCGGATGCGGCCTTACAGTGAAAGTCCATGAATAGCAACCACTATCACCAAAAATGTTTTTCGATTTTTAACTTTGGTCATCTATTCTTTCATCAGCTAAGACCACCAAGAAATCCAGCGAGTTCTTGAGCCCAGAAGACCTGGCTTACTGGAGCGCCAACTACAAGCTGGATGCTTCAGAGAAAGAGAGCCTGCCATCCATGCCTGAAAGAGGGCGCTTTATTACTCTAGGGGTCAAGCACAAACAGGTAAAATGCATGCATGTTTGTCAGGTTTACTTGGCTACTGCTTGTACACATGTGTTATTGCCTATCATAGACCAGTAATTCCGACACTGTCTAATGTCGTTCATTAGGTTCATCATTCAAAGGTGAACTCTCATCCAAGACATCAAGTACTAAATTCACCATTTTGTGAAAATGGAGTTGTACATTTGTAAAGCCAGCAATTGACCAAAAATGAAAGTTACTAAGAAATATCTTTTGTTGATTTGCAGCCTTCTCGAAAAAGAAAAAGCAGCCATCCGGAATTGTCGCTATCAGAGTGGTCCCCTTGGCAGATGAGCAAGCAGCCTGTTCGACTCATTGGGCACTCCCGCTGCTGCCACCAGTTTGTAGAGCTCATGGAATTTATTGAACTCCAGAGCATGACAGAGGGAGATGACATCTACGGTCTAGAGATGCAAACCTACCTGGACCAGGAGGACATCATCCGACCGAGAAAGAAGGGAATCGAGAATTATTGCACCAAATTGGCAAATGATCCATCTGGTGATGGTGACTGTATCAAAAAGGCAAGCAAGAGGAATAGCCAGCCCATGGAGCTCCTGTCCAGCCCGTCTGAGAGCAGTCACAGTGATGATAACCTTCCAGATGTCTTTCAAGATGAAGATGTCATTCTGGTACCTCCTGAGCTTCCCGAACACAGCAAAACACTAAGCGTTGAGAAAAATGGAATGAGGTCAGGTTCAAGAAGTAAGAAAGAGAATGCCACCAATTCTGAATCTTCTAAAACAGATGTGCCCAGGAAGCGCAAACAGAAGCGCAAGCATCTCAGGCCTGTGATGGACAGCTCTGATGGTGATGACGATTTCACAAGCAACCTCAAGCAAACAATAGTGTGTGGTGACGGTAAGACAATTCCTCGCGAAGATGATCCTGTGTTGCATGAGACTGATTTAACATTTCTGAGTCTGAAGGAAACAGATGTGAAGTACGAATCGCCGGAACCCATGGACATTGACAGCGATGATTTTCAGATTCTCAAATGCCCCAAGAAGGTGTCTGAGCTGATACCGAGCAGTGATGTTTCAAGTAGTCTGTTAAACAAAACCGAAGACGACCTGTCATTTCTGTTTCCAACCCAGAGCATCTTCCTCCCGCCTTCGTCAAAAAAGGATGACCAGAAACCCTCGGAGATTAGGACAGGCACAAGGAAGTCTGCGATACCCCCGCCTCCTCCTTCGCTTGCATCTCTTGACCTGCTGGATGACATTGACACAACCTTCAACCTAACTCAGCATTTCCAGAGTGAATCTAATCATTTTGGAGGTCAGAAAGAACCCCAAATGCAACCTGATAAACTCGCATCTTTTGAGGATTTTTTCAAAGCCGGAGACACTTCCTCTGTAAAGAAGCTTCAAGAATCCGAAGCCAATGAATCAAAACTTGAGGAATCCTCACAGGAAGTTTCATTCAGTGCTTTGAAAGACATTAATAGAACAGTCTCTGATGAAGAGTCCAACATTTTTACTAACCGACCTTCACAGGATAGAGATGAGAAGATTCAAATTAACAACAGTCATCACGACGAACTCAAGAAAAACCAATTAGGATCTTTTGGTGAATTTGAACCCCAGTTTGACTTAAAGGTGGATTTTACTTTATCCTGCTCTGATGAAGAAGTTGAAATGACAGAACAGCAGAAAGCCAACGAAGACAAAAGGTCTTCTTTAGAAAAGCCATCCAAGCAAGATAACGACGTTAAAGAAATACCGGTAGATTCAGAAAACTTTGTTGATGATAATCTGGAATGTATAATGGGTACCCCACAAGCATTTGATGTTCAAACTCCCATGGTGGAGTCTAATCTGACAGAGGCAAGCTTCACAAGCACCCACAAAGCTCCAGTACCTCTTAGTGCTCATTCACGCCAGGCATATTGCCATACCCCCGTGGCTAATGGCAGAAAATTTCTTCAGAGCAAGCTCTCTAAAAGACCATCCTCAGCAATGCCAGAAACCCCTAAGTCTGGTCTCCAAGCAGGGACAACAACTTCATTTGCGGGGAGGATTTACAGCGATGAACCAAAAAGGCAGAGTTTTGCAGGAAATGACAAATTAGAGTTAGATCTGGACATCAAGGAAACACCGAATATTGGACTGCCAGCGTTGCCAGTTGATGGGAGTCATCAGGTCCAGAAAGAGGAAGACCCTGTCGAGACAGAGAAGCTACAGATGGATGTTCTAGGATCAGCTGAGCCAAAATTTGACCTTTGTTTTGATCTAGATAGTCTTGAAGAAGAAGGCTCTGAAGAAGAGGACGGCATTATTGCACCTTCCCCAAATGGGAAACGGCAGCAGGAGTACATCAACCTCAGCCAAGTTACCTTCCCAAAGGAACACCCCGGTTTTTCTGTGTCCAAGGGGACCGATAGATTCCGGGCCAGGATCTCCTCCACTCCTGTTTCGAAGGCCAATTCCCAACTCAGCTCTGTTCTCTGTACTGATTTTCTCTCTCCAATAGTAACAGATACTGATCCTGAAATAGAACCCTGTCCTAGTTTTGATGCTCATCCAACAAATTTAAGCGAGAACGATTCTGGATCCTCACAAACTATTCCAACCAAAAATAAAGTGACTGAACCGGTAAGAAGACGTGGCCAAATGCGTAAAGGTCTGAGTCTCAGTAGGAGCCCCCAGAGGCTCCAAACCATAAATCACGGCAGAACTTCACCCCCTTTAACCAATCCTATCCCAACAAATATGACAGATGATGCATTGCCCCGCCCAATGAGAGGAACTTGTGGAGCCAACGTGGGACAAAGCTCAAACCCTAAACTGACGGTCCGTGGAAAGAGAAAGAGTGCACCAGTCACGAATCTGGCAGACGACAGTACCATTGTGGTCAAACGCCGATTGTCGGAACAGGCCAAGACTTCACCACCAAATTTCATTGTGCGTCGTAGCCTTGATGCTAGCGGGTTCAGCCTCAAGGATGCAAGAGTATTGCAAGATGGTCAGGATGAGACGGAGACTAATGATGGAGAAGTGATCGTCTTGGATGAGGAAGATAACAAGCAAGTGGAGAAGCCAATCAAAGATCAAGGCAGGAAAGGTACAGGTTTGTGGTTTTTATTTTATTTTATCCAGTTCGCATTTTTTCCAGTATCCATTTTTCCGGAACTAAAAATAGATGAGGAATGACAAAATGAATGTCGCCAGCAAGGCTGAAAGTTTTTGTCAGCAACCGGGTCGCAGCGAGTGAGACCGGAAATATCAGGGTGTGCCACCCACAGATGCCGAATTGAACCTGTCTCGAATCGACGTTCATGAAAAACAATTCCAAAAATGGGCCCAGTCAATGTTAAAATAATCCCGAAGCAAATTGGTTAATTGCTACAAATTTATATTTTGATATGGTAGCCTTTGCAAGCATGGTAGTTTATTACCCCCATAAAATGCTGATGCCCCCCTCCCCCCTACCACATGAAAAACAGGCTAGTAAAGGCATTTACCTTGATGCGCATGCATGGAACATATTATGAGTGAATTATTTTTGTGTGTGTTTAGTCCTATACTGATCAATGAAATAAAATTCCCAACTCAGCTCTGTTCTCTGTACTGATTTTCTCTCTCCAATAGTAACAGATACTGATCCTGAAATAGAACCCTGTCCTATTTTTGATGCTCATCCAAACAATTTAAGAGAGAACGATTCTGGATCCTCACAAACTATTCCAACCAAAAATAAAGTGACTGAACCGGTAAGAAGACGTGGCCAAATGCGTAAAGGTCTGAGTCTCAGTAGGAGCCCCCAGAGGCTCCAAACCATAAATCACGGCAGAACTTCACCCCCTTTAACTAATCCTATCTCAACAAATATGACAGATGATGCATTGCCCCGCCCAATGAGAGGAACTTGTGGAGCCAACGTGGGACAAAGCTTAAACCCTAAACTGACGGTCCATGGAAAGAGAAAGAGTGCACCAGTCACGAATCTGGCAGACGACAGTACCATTGTGGTCAAACGTCGATTGTCGGAACTTGGCAAGACTTCACCACCAAAGTTCATTGTGCGTCGTAGCCTTGATGCTGGCGGGTTCAGCCTCAAGGATGCAAGAGTATCGCAAGACGGTCAGAATGAGACGGAGACTAATGATGGAGAAGTGATCGTCTTGGATGATGAAGATAACAAGCAAGTGGAGAAGCCAATCAAAGATCAAGGCAGGAAAAGTACAGGTTTGCGATTGTTCTTATATTTTATCCAGTTCCCGTTTTATCCAGTATTCAGTTTTCCGGAATTTAAAAATGGATGATGAATGACAAAATGGAGGTCGCCAGCAAGGCTGGAAATTTTTGTCAGCAACCGGGTTGCAGCGAGTGAGACCGGAAATATCAGGGTGTGCCACCCACAGATGCCGAATTGAACCTGTCTCGAATCGAGGTTCATGAAAAACATGTTAATAAAACTATGATTTAATATGGGATTCGGATTGTATAGATGCGCTAGGGCATAAGCTTAAATTTGAGACCGGTATAAGGTCGCTCATTTTTCGGTCGGCTGAGCAAGCATAGTTTTGATGAATTTGTTACATGTAAGAAAACTTTAATGAAGAAAGACATCAATTGAATTTTACAAGTTCTTCAATAACAGAACTTAACAAAAGCATTTGCTTTATTTTAAAACAATCTTCTATCAACAGAAACTAAAATCTAATATTTAAAACAATGGTTTATGGCACTGCCATTTCAGGAACAGGTCGACCAGGATAGCGATTAGCAAATGCATTACTTACCAATGCAAGGCTCTCTAAACGTGCATATTCGGTAACCACAAATGATCTCTGCTGATGTGACAACTGTACCATCTTGTCAAACGAAGTGCCTATCAGACAATGTTAGACAAACATGGTGTAAGTTATGTGATCAGTGTTCCAAAGACCATCCTGCAAAGGATTAGGCAGAGCAGAAAAGATCATCAAGCCATTTTATACACAACATGTAACAAATGTCATTTTAACCCACGTCATTCAAACATTAATTGCTCAGCCAACCGGAATGTGAACGACCTGAAACTGGTTTCAAATTGAAGCTGATATTCTAGCGCATCTATACCATAACATATGTGACCTCTCACCACAAAATGAGAGTAAAGTTGGAAATATTGAAAATTGAGATATTGGTATTTTCAAATTCTTGAGAAAGAGAGCTTTCCAATGGTACATAACACTTGGGGGTTTTGCAATAAATATTTTTCACAGCGCTCTAGAATGTCATGGGTTTCACAAAACGTGTTTGTGAGAAAACTTACTTTAAACATCTTAAACAAAACACGCAAAAGATTACATAACAGGACAAGTAAGATTCGATTGAGCATAGCAACAACTATGTTCTAATCATTATTTCTTCTTGAAATTGTCCACACATACAAACTATTGTATCAACAACAACATATCAAAATTTCAAAAGCGTAGAATACTTATGAGGACCTGATTTGCATATTTATTACCGTGTTAATTAGACCACTAATGGACTTTAATCCAAACACTAACTATGCAAAATCGCGTAATTTATTTAGATCATCTGATCTCACCCAAAATATGGGAATATGTAGAGGAGGACTTTGGCTTTTCAAATTACGCAAAATTTTAAAATTGACCACCCCTTCATATTTTGACTTTGGATGGCCATATCTCCAAATCACATTGTGCGACTTTACTCTCATTTTGTGGTGACAGGTCACATATATGTACGCTTTATGATATTGGGTTTTCCTATAATCACGACTTTAGCAACTGTTGCGTTTTTCGAGAGACACCCTGCATATCATGCCTGGTCTGAATCTGTTCATGTGCTTGCTTTTCACCAGATCTCATTGACCATCCCCCAGTCGACAGTGATGAGAATGAGGAACCCAGCCAGCCCATCCAGCGCAGGAAACGACGCAAGGCAGTAGCCTTACAATCCCCCATGACACCAGCGTTTAAAACCCCAGTCAGGCCCGCTGCTGGTAGTAACTCCAAGACGACAATACATGCACAACACAAGGTTGGCTGTGATTCATTCAAAATTAGACGGTTCTGTGACACATTTTTGTTTATGTTTTGTTAAATTGTTGTAAACCAATCGAAGCATGTGTATAAAGTTCACTTCTGTTCAATTTGCGCACTTCCGAAGATCTTGAATAGGAAAATCAACGTGAAGCAAATATAGATCTTGCATTTATTTTTGGTACATTTGTTTTTTATTAAGGTTAAGGGTGCGGTGTGGTTACTTGAGGGTGAGAGTTTGTATCTTTATTCAAAAAGTGGATGTAGAACAATCAAGGACAATAGGGTCCACGACTGACAGAAAGTCCACGATTGAAAACATGTACAAAACGTATGGAAGGTCTTCTGAAGAAAAAAACAATGAAAAAAGAACAAACAAAAGTGGGACAATGGGGGTCACTGATTAGAGGCGCATACAAACTTTCATGGATGGGGGAGTGTATATGGGTGGGAAGGTGGAGTGGCAGGAGTGTGATAATGTTATGTTGGGAGAGAGCAGGGGATGGGGTAGTGCATGGGAGAATAGGGTAGCAAGTTTGGTCAGGTAGGGAGGGTATAATACAGGGTGTCCATACAAAAAGGATACCCATTTTTTAATTAATATTATTGTAAAACTACTGATTTTTTTTTAAAAAGATAAATGTCTGAGGTAAAATGTCCTCTTTCCAATGGTACAAGGTTCATTATGTCATTGCCATGGATGACTGAACAAACAAGACATTTATGAAAGGCACTGAAATTGGCAATGTGACAAGTTGTTTTTACTTGAGTGACAAAGATCAGGCAGTTGTTTTTAAAGACAAATTCTTTTGCTGTTCTGGTCCATTTCTTTTTTTTGTGGTACACTTACCTGACAAATTTAAGGTGATGTACCCTCCACATGTTAATGTTAATGCATAGCTGACATCTTCGTCTCATGTCTCTCACTGCCCGCCTTATCATCCCAACTAGTCACAGTGCTGATTTCAGTACCTTTCATAACTGTCTTGTTTGTTCAGTCATCCATGGTAATGACATAATGAGCCTTATACCAGTGGACAGAGGCCATTATACCATTTCCACAGACATTTGCGCCATTTTCAAAATATAATTGTATTATCTATCGAGTTTATAAACTTCAAACAAGTGTATTATTCGATGTTCCAGATCAGTTTCCATTTTTGTCATCGTTTTTTTTTAAACACACAGAATGAAAATGTCTGGCAGTTGCTTCTACCTTTTTTATTTAAACGTAAACCTTTCCTTAAGCCCCAAAATATTTGAATGTTCTCTGTCATCTTTTTGTTTTAATTGCAGCCATTGATCTTTAGTAGTGACGATGATCTTAAGTCTCCTGTGATCAGAAGGCCCAAGAAACGAAGACAGATCATCATGACCCCGGATGTAGATGAGGCTGATGACGATTTTATTGGTTAGTACAGGAAACTTGCACTTTAGAAGAAGTGAGACAAGGTCAGTTCATTTCGTTTTGCAAATGAGGGGTTTGTTTCCAAAATGCTGTATATGCATTTGATAAAATAGAAAACGTTGCACTTATTAATAATTCTTTCTGGTAGTAAAACCAAGGATCCCTATGAAGTGCCCTAGGCACTGTAGCCCGTAAGCCTGAATAAACCTGTAGAGAGAAGACAATGAGAAGAATTTACGGTTTTAGTTGTAGGAATCCTCGGTTTCATTGCCGAAAAGAAATAATAATAATAATAGTATTGAGAGAAGTTAATTTACGGTATTTTTGAAATAAACTTGCTATACAAAGTATAGAATAATACTACTCGTTTTGCATTTCAGGTTTGGTACATTTCTGATGCATGGCTTATTTCAGATGGTCTTGCTTATGAATTTTTCATGGTTCTGTAGGATAGATTTATTGACAATGAAGAAGGAAGAGTAAAAAAGACAAACAATAAACAAATACAAAATAAAAAAAAAATAGTTTCTGCTGAACTGCAAAAAAAGTACCATTATATGGAATTCATACTAGCCAGCCACTTTATTATGATTGCATGTTTTTGTATCCTGCCTTTTTTGTTAGTTTGGATTCGATGTTTTTATATATTGAATCCAGCAGAGTTTTTTTTATATATATATTCTTTAAAATCCTGAAATTTGTCACAAATTTCATCAGTGTCGGATCAGAGCTTGTGCGAAAAGGACACTGTCAAACTCTCAAGGAGACCCCCTGGTGAGAAAAGGCACATGACAAGAAAGGACCTCAAGATAAACAGAAACAAGTTTTTGGTAAGTCTTTTTAAATCTGTGTGACCTACTCTCACAAAATGCTGGCAGAAACTGTGTGACGCAAAATTGGCAATGGTTTTAAATTCTTGCCTGAAGTTTTAAAGATTCAAAGACCATTTTACACGTGCAGTTGAACTCTTCAAGAATTTAAAATAATTGACACAAAAATAAACTGCAATGTAAAAAGTGTATCCAGAGACAATTATGTTGTGAACGATCGTGTAAGTATCGGCAACCAAAAAGCGAACAAAGACAACTGGCAGGAGTGGGATTTGAACCTGTGACCTCTGGAAAACTTCACTAGGTTACAGCTCTATGTTGGCAGTTTTCCAAATTGTCAATACCCTTGTTCGGGGGCGCTAGTCAGAAAGTCATAAACCCCAATGCTGTACAACCAGGAATCACAGCTAATTATACGATACAACCTGATAAAGCAACATTCAAGGAAGATACAACGTTTTAGCTTATAATTTGTCAAACAAACAGCAAAAGAAAACTGACTACAGTTAGGTTTACCTAATTAGGTTTTCTTGCTGTTTAGTTAATAAAAACCTTTAAGAGTATTTTTACAGTTAGATATTGACAGCCCCAAATTCCAATTCTGCTCTCTGTGCCACTTTGATTTCTAGACCAAGAAGAGCAAATTTGCCTCTGGTCACGCCCGAGGCTTTCTAGAAGAGGAAGCCGAGGTCTCAGATGCTGAGGAGTGTTCCAGTGATGAGGATGAGGGCAGTGATCTAGATGCCTCGATGGAAGGCTTTATCAACAATGCCTCCCAGCTAACCCAAGCCTCACAGTCTGCACTCAAGGCCGAGGGTAGGTTGGCCCAGATACCCATCTTAACCTTAGTATCCTAGGCATTCATTTGGGTTACAGTACACAGTACTACAAAACACTACTCCGTTCTCATAGGCCAGTGTAGTAAGAGTACTGCATACTGGGGTTTACTCAACCAATTCGCGCCAGGATTATTTTGACATTGACCGGACCCAGGCGCGGTATTATTTTTTACGAACATCAATTCTAGACGGGTTCAGACTGGCATCTGATGGATAGCACACCTGATATTTCCAGCCTCGCTCCTAGTTGCTCGTGACGTGTTTATCTGTCATTCGTTTTTAATTCCTGATTTTTTGTTGCATTTTTACACATACTTTTGTAGTATTGGCCGACTTTAGTGTTAAGGCCGGTTTTACTTCATGCTAATACGAACGTCAAGTGAATTGACGGCACTGAGCATTTGCTGCAAACATTCGCTAGAGTTGAAATGTATTCAACTTTTGTGAATTCGCACCGGAAAAATTGCCCTGCAAAAAATTGCCCTGCACAAAATTGCCCTGCAAAAAATTGCCCTGACATCACAAACTCAAGAACACTTTCACGCAAAGTATAAACTGTGAACAAGTAACAATGGATTTTTATATTAGTACACCGGTTTTTTTTTGTTCGATGTTCATAGTGTCAAAAGTAGGATACACCATTGGTAATTGCTTGAATTATTAGTAATGGGAGGTTTTTTTTGGGGTTGTATTTTATAGTAAATATCATTCAACTGACCTGTCCGAAGTCTTACAATCATGGATGCCGGAAAAAAAAGCAAGAAAAATTGTTAGTGTTTTTTTTGCGATCGCCGTCAGGAACAATTACAGGATATTTTTACTGCATAAAACCAGCTATAAAAAGACTCATCTTATTTTACGACTACTGAAAGAACTTGCAACATGTTTCAAACCGTGAAATGGATCGTATGATGCATCTCTATGTGAATATTTTGTGAATTTTTGGGGCACCTGTTTTGCATGTGTTTTCTCGGTATACTCACTTGTTACAGACATGCATGCAGTCTACATGCAGTCAGTCCGCAGTCCAGCCGGGAACGGTATATTGCATCCCACCCGCAACCGCTACAAGATGGTCCAACAACCCGACCCGGAAGACATGGAAATCTTCTCTCAAGTCCCCGTTCAAGATGACAGCTACTACGAAAGCAGCTTTGTGGTCCGTGAGGAAGAAGGGGATGGAGACGGAGAGGGGACAGCAAGGGAAACAGAGGAGCAATTTGACGAGAACAACTTTGAGAACACCATAAATCCTGACAACATCATCTCGGCCCGACGAAGGAAGAGGGGAAAAAACCAGGGACCAAGCCGGGCCGAGCAGATTCTAAGGCAAGGGAGGTGGAAGTTACTCAAGTCATCCTCGTCGACATCAACGAGTGCCGAAGAGACAGACGAGGCGCAGAGAAGACCTGACAAGAAGATGTTTTCAAGAGATAAAAAGAAGAGCCAGAAAGTGTCTGGTCTTGGTGCTTCTTCCAACGTTGCAGAACTGAGAAGGGAACATATCAATAATCCTCTAGTCTCGTCTGTGAATCGTATTTGTGAACTCCAATCAACCAAAGACTCTGCGAGAACATGCATGGTGGACGACAAAGATGAATTTTGCGTCTTTAAGGAGAAACACAAGCTTGGCGAGCCCTTCCCAAGTCAGAGCCAGAGTTCTGTCATCCGGCATTTTCTTGCCAGGAATTCACAACAGAGCAACTCTTGTCCTTACGAGTTGCCGAATCTCAAACCAGTATCTCAGACTAGTAGACCAACAAGCTTAGCCGGCGAGACAGCAGAGGTTGCCAGTAACCGACCAACGCTGGCCGAAAAGGAAAGAGCAGAGCGGCTGAGGAGACAAGAGGAGAAAAAGAGGGAATTCAAGCAGAAAATGGAAGAGCGAAAAAGGGAACAACAACAGCAATGCAAGCAGTCTCAGGAACAAGTGCAACAACACATCGTCCAGTCACAACAGCAGAAGGATCGGCTAAAACCAATCGGGGGGCAGTTTGAACAGCAGGCGCAACAATGTCTTCATCGGGACATTAAACAACAACAGGATGCACATCAGCAGCAAGCACTTCAACAGTGCCAATTTCAGCAACAAACGGAGATCTTTAATGGCAGATCATCTCACGGTGCAAAACTTGGTGTTAGAGAGGCCCAAGTAAAGAAAATACTGCTACAAGCCAAAAATTCCCCCTCGAAGCAACATCAACATCTTCTGCAACAGCAGCAGCAGCAAGAGAAACAACCAGTAAAACAGCATCAGTATCAGCTGCAGAAAACTGAGTCGTTTGCAGGGAGATCTCTCCACAGTACTAATCTGATCGGTAATGAGGTACGAGTGAAGAAGATACCTCCCCAAGCCCTTGGTTCCTCCACAGAACTCAGAACACCGCTAGGCAGCAAATCAAGTCTTGCAGCATCGGCAGTAACCGAACCGACCCATCAACCTAGAGGAAGCACCTCTTCAGTGATTCCAGGATCTACCGTGCAAGGTTGCAGAAGTCCTCCTGTGTCACCTAGCTCCATGCAGAGGATCAGTAAAACTACACTAGCTGGGGTAAGTGGTCTCGTTGACATTTGGGGAAATTTGTGAGACGTTCTAGCAAAATGATACTGAACTGGGCATAGTCGAAAGTCGAAAATAAATATGTTTTTTCAATAATGAAAAACGTTTAGCATCTTTCATTTTCACAAATACGAAATTAGAACCTTTGTGGGCCTTTTCCTCAGATTTTTTACAGGCATTAAAACACATTAGGTACTGTAGTGTAAGGAGAATTTTCTTAACACCCACAAACATATATTTTGCTAGAATGACTCGCATTTTATTTAACTTCTGAGAAGACAACCAGCTTTACCTTACATACGTACTGTGAACATTCCTTTGTCTTTGTGTAGTTAAAAAACGTTGAATAAATACTAATTTTTCTCGCTTCCCCAAAACAAATTTACCCTTAAATTTTGATTCTGGGCCTCTCAGCTGTCCCTTCTATCTTTTCTATATACAGGGTGTCTCTAAAAAAAGTATACCCATTTTCAAATTCATATTATTGCAAAATTACTGAACATTTCAGAAAAAGGCAAATGTCTGTGGAAAGGGTAGAATGCCCTCTGTCCAATGGTATAAGGTTCAATGTGTCATTGCCATGGATGACTGAACTAACAAGACAGTTATGAGAGGTACTGAAATCAGCACTGTGACAATTTGGGACGATAAGTCAGGCATGGGACCAAGATGCCAGCTATGCATTAACAGGAATGGTGACCACCACCTTGCATTTGTCAGGAAAGGAACCCTGTCATAATTTTTCCAATTTGTTCAACCTCAAACAGCAAAATAATTTGTCCTTAAAAACACCTGCCGGAGCTTCGTCACTCAAGTAAAACCAACTTGTCACAGTGCTGATTTCAGTACCTTTCATAAATGTCTTGTTTGTTCAGTCATCCATGGCAATGACATAATATACCTTATACTATTGGACAGAGTACATTCTACCCTTTCCACAGACATTTGTCTTTTTCTGAAATATTCAGTACTTTTGCAATAATACCAATTTTAAAATGGGTATACTTTTTTTAGAGACACCCTGTATAACCCTAACCCGTTTTTCCTCTAGCGCTCTTTTTCAGAAACTGAAAAACGGATTGTGGACCTGGGCAAGTCCACAAACCGTAACCTCTTCCCGCATCGTGTGGACCTATATTGTTCGGAGGTCCACAGTGCGTATGCAAGACTAACTCAAAATTGTGACCTTGGGCTTATAACACAATACACAGCATAACTTGGGGGTAGTTTATAAAGTGACTAACTTTAAAGAAAAAGAAGCTGTCTTTTACTTTCATGGTGGAAAAGAGGGACAGATTATTTTTGGGTGATTAATACCAGAGGATTTTCTGTCGTCATATCTGTCAAAGTTGCTGTCTCTTGCTGTTGCAAAACAATGTTTTGTCAACTGAATTAAAGTTGTTCTTCATTAGCTGTTTTATACCCAATTTTCCACCCTGAATGAATTTTTTGTAAAAGCAAAGTACAAAGATTTTTCACTTTTGAGAATGGAATAATTACTTTTTATAGATATGAAATAACTTGTGGCGACAGGCAGAGCATAATGTCCGAAATGTTGAGTTCCCTTCGCTTCTTTTCAGAACCACACATCTCACTAAAAGAGAATTACCGTTGTGTACTGCAAACTAGTTATCTATGTATAATAAAATAAATGAACAAAAGTGTTCATGCAACACCCACTACATTCAAGTTTGACTGCATAGAGTGATAGAACACACCCTCTGGAACACCTCTAGGTACATGTGGTCTCAAATTGTGGTATCAGGCAAGATGTAAAATGTAAATGGTAATGACAAAAAATGTATACAATTTCTGTATATGGCATGTTAAGTGCACAGCCTGTTGGTGTTTCAATTATATTTTCATGAAAGATGTTTTTTCTTGATTGAAAACCATTTCAATTAACCAAAGTTGTTACCGGGTACTGCTTCTGTTTCCAGAGAGTCAGGACTTTGACCGTGAACAAATGCTGAGCAACTCCTTAAACCTGATTGAAGCTACTGTATGTACCTGTATGTGGGTACATGTACATGCGTTGAGACAACGGCTTGGAAATTAGCCTTATATATTAAGGTGGTTTCAATCGTGGAGCTTTGCAGCAAATTCAGTGTATAGAAATCAGTGGTTATTCCACCTATATTTTCTTCCAAAGGACAAATCTGTAATGGCCCTATCTTTCTCATGACAATTACTTTGACTGTGTGCCAAATTTCACGCTTGTATAAAATGAACAATTCCGCACCAGTCTGCTTTCAGAGCTGGATGATGAGAGATTCCTTTTGTTTGTGTATTTCACGTCAACAGTCCCAAGACGCCATGAATCGAGGCAAGCCAGTCATCCTGATTGACTCCAAGGAACTATCAAGCTCCTCCCACATCGTATCTACCCTGACCCTTCAGCATAACCTCAATCCTCTCGTCTGTCAGCTGAGCGGATGTGATTACATTGTCAGTGCTCGCATGGGAGTGGAGAAGAGATCCATGTCTGGTACAAATGTATTTTTTAACCAGTTTTAACCAGTTCGCGCCGGGATTATTTTAACATCACCGAGCCGAGGGGAGGGATTATTTTTAACGAAACTCGATCCGAAGCGGGTTCAGGCCGATAGTGCCGGGAACCACACCCACGCATTTCCGGCCTTGCTCGCTGCTGGCAGACATTTCCGAACTTGAACTTGGCGTGTTTATGCGTCATCCGTTTTGAATTTGGGGAAAACTTTGCGTTTATATACGTCAGCCGGCGCGAACTGGTTAATAAACAGTCATTCTAAAAGGAATGAAAATGTGGTTGGGAGGTTTTAAACATGTACGTGTATGTTTACAAACCGACTCATGGGCCTGGACATGCTAAAGGTAGGATACACCATTGGTAATTGCTTGAATTATCAGGAATGGGTGGATTTGGGGGGTTGTGTTTTATAGTAAATATCGATTAACTGACCTGTCTGAAGTTTTACAATCATTGAAGCTGAGAAAAGCAAGAAAAACGTTGTTCGTTTTCAACTGGCAGCTGGCAGTTGTTTTTATGTTGTTATTGTTTTTTCCGCGATCGCGGTGGAACAATTACAGGATATCTAGCACAATCATTTTGCTTGATGCCTACAATCAATATTTACTTTCAAGTAAGTAAGATATTTCTTAATAATTCGGTAGTAAAATTGTTCGGTATCTGCAAATGGTGTATCCTACCTTGAATGCCTGAGCCAAACGTGAGGGCATTTACAATTTGTTGTATTGGTTGTTCTGCGCATGTTGTAGGGCTTGGTCAAATCAAATAATTTATTATTCAAATATTCGACCATCCAATCGATCAAATATACAAATATTCGGTTGTCCGACATTTAGGTGAACAAAGTATGTACAGAGGCAGTCTAATGAACGGAAAAAAACCTGTTAATTATAACCACTATAAAGCTGATCTCTTTTTGACTATCGTCAGTACTAAGGAATGATTTAGTATTAGGTTTAGCACACATTCCAAAATGCAGAAAAAGGTATATACTGTACCTTTTTCCCCTGGTGAAAATATTTTATTTTTTCCTACGAAAAAGTCGTAACGGGTACATTCATTATTACGTGTTTGTAACAACCTGCTGTTATATTTGACCTACATGTATCGTGGTGCAATTGTGAATATGCTTGTGAATATTGTCCAATTACTACACAGTCCATAGGGTTGTCTAAAAGATGTGCCTACGTACCAGCGAGCGATAGGATAGGTTAATTATTTCGTTAGGAAACATTTACAAAGTCACAGATTTTACACTACCACTTGCGGGCGCATTGTTTGCGGGCGCATTGTAGGGATTATATCCAGTTCTGCTTCAATAGAGTTCAATTGTTTGATGTCAAAAATACCACGTGACCTTCCGGTGTCCCACGTGACCTTCCGGTGTCCCACGTGACCTTCCGGTGTCCCACGTGACCTTCCGGTGTCCCTGTGATCAAGTAGGCATGCATTTGGTTAGCATCCATGCCATACATTGTGAACAAGAAAGTGGAACTTATTTGCCATCCATCACATCCAAACCTACTCCCCACTGCACTATTACGATGGTTGCTCATTACAGAGGCAAAACTGACTTTCTGGTACCTGGATGTAGGCCGGGTCACGTGAACAGTAAGAGAGCCCTATGGACCTTTTTACTAATAAATTCATAATTATGTGCATAAATGGGTCTGGTGGCAAACAACAAAAGCAGTCCATTGGAAATGGGGTACACATTTCTTGTCATTTTCTTTCAATTTGTCCGGAATTTTTCACTTTTCTCTTTAAAAACAAATAACAAATATTGCACACGTGGGCGAGGAAGGAGTGAAAAAAAATATCTGAATAGATTTTATTGGAGTAGCATTCACCACATGACGGGAAGGGTCGCAATGAATTTATTAGTAAAAAGATCCATTTAAAATATCTCCTCATACTCTTTATAAATATCGATGCGATGTCAGAAAGTTGCAGAAATCACTTGATTATTAACCCACCACTTACTGAAGCTGTACATGTCATTTATTTTTTCATGATAGATTTTGGGAATGGAGCCAATAAGAACAAGTTGATTGACAGAGTCAGACACCTGTGTGAGCTGTTTGACAGACCCTGTCTAATCCTGGAGAAAGATCGGATCAGACCAGGGGACGAGAAGAAGCCCAAACTAATGTAAAATTGACCATGAAATTGTCTTACCATGCATGGATGAAGTCTGTTTTGTGGCATGCAACTTATTGATTAAAATAACAACACATTCTCAAATTTGTATCCCTGTTCTCGTGTACAAAATTCTTGTAAGGCCAAAAAAAAAAAAAAAACATGTTTAGCGTCATTTTTTATTTCTTCAAAATGGCCGCCCGACACATTTTAATGCGAGTCATGTAGTGAACATGTCACACCATATCTTCCAATTTAAAATTAAAACATGGTTCACCCACGATTAAAAATCTAAATTCATGTGGGTCGATCATGTATGCACCGTACACGTCACACACCAGCAAAAAAAATATATTTCCACAGCATGTACACAGTGATACTAAAGTCTAAAATACGATCTTAAAATTGTATTTTAAAAAAATAATATATAAATTTGTATTATTATTATTATTATTATTATTTTTTTTTTTTAATGATACACTTTTTCATTAAAAAAAAGAAAAAGAAAAAGAAAAAAGGAAGCGGGCTGTGACGCTAAACATGTTTTTTATTTTTTATTTGGCCTAACGACGGAGCTATTTTCAAAGTGGTCCTATTTCAACTAGGGTTAATTTCCTGGGCTGTAACCCTAACCCATTATCTCTTTTATAGATCAATTTGCGACGGATAAACATGGCCTGGAAATTCCTGTTTGTGTGTTTGTAAAACTCCAAGAATCTATTTTGTGAAACCTTGTGGAGACTGGAGACCTATTCATCTATAAGCTTACCCTGTGGAGACATCTTCACTCCCATTCTCCCTATTGTGTTCAGGTCTCCACAGGGTAGCGGTGTTTTTTTTACTCACATAAGTGCATTTAAAACTAGCAAACAGCTATTCGAATATTTGATTGATAATCAAATGTTTGAATATTTAGGACATTTGTGACAGCCCTACCTGTCTGTCTTTGTGGGTCTTTAACCAGTTCACGCCGGAGGACGTATATACACGCAAAGTTTTCCCCAGATTCAAAACAAATGACGCGTATACACGTCACAAGGCCGGAAATGTCTTTCAGAAGCGAGCAAGGCCAGAAATGCGTGGGTGTGCTTTCCGATACCATCGGCCTGAACCCGTCTCGGATCGAGTTTCGTTAAAAATAATCACGCTCCTCAGCTCGAGAATGATAAAATAATCCCGGCGCCAACTGGTTAAAGAGAGAAGTGAGAATCATTTTGATTATTTTTTTATACAAAACTGTCTGTGTCATAACATTTGTATAGCCATCTGGTCTTGCCTTTGAATGTAGATTATGGTTGCCGCTACTTCACTGTACCAGTAGCTGTCTTTGAGACCATTTCTAAGACTCTGTATATCACAGCTTCACAAGCTGCACAGCTCTGAGCTTTACAACTATTAACCCTTCATATTCAAACTGTGTTGCTTATTGGTATTCCTGACAGAATTCGAACCAAGTACTTTGACAGCACGTTGGCCGCTCTGAGTAAGACCCACATCAAGGTGTTGTACTCGGACTCACTGGGTAAGGACTTTATTTCCATTCAGTCAGATTTTATTTAAAAAGACAGGGTTTTTAGAATCTCTTATTCGCAATAATTCACAATTATATAATATTGGATGGCTTTGAGGGGGATACTTAGGTAATAACAGTGCGAGGACCCGGTTATTACTGCGTAATAATGACCGGATTGGGGGATGATCGCTGGTCATTATCACGCAGTAATAACTGGGTCCTCGCACTGTTATTACGTTTAATAAATAACTTTTTAATGAGAAAAATTGTGAAAATGCTCCAAATTTCGTGACTTCCTTTCGGCGATATTTCCAGCGTTTTGTGTTCATGTTTAGGGGCCATGTTTTAGCTTATGCATGGTACCCTGTCTATTCAATATGTGTTGTTATTATAACCCATACTTTGAGACCAGACTAGCTGACCACTGATGCCCACCGTGCATAGCAACGCGCTAGCGTTAACAGACGACACGCGCATTTTGAAAAATGCCGCGCGTATATATACAAACGTTCTACGCGTACATTTTATAGCGCGCAGTATCAAGATTTTGACGCGTCCCTGTTACAAGTTACCGTAGAACTGTTGCATTCGGCCAATCATTGGCTTACATGATGCTTGATTTATGCTGGTTCAGGGAACATTTATTCGCTTCTTCTTGAAAGCCGGGTTATTACTACATAATAATCCACTCCGCGTGATTGAGTCTCGACCAGAAGCCAGCAACTCTCCTATGTATTTATTAAAAGAATATAATGTATTAGCTATAACAATATTACACGAGTCGAAGATGAGTGCAATATTGTTATAGTGAGTGCAATATATTCTTATATCCCCCGAATAAAGTCATCTAATATTATTATTATTATTATGTATATCAGGCTGAAGACTGGATTAAAGCAAGCTTAATTGACGATTAATTCCTGTACAAAGGCTATTCAATGACACTGTCTTGTTGTAGTGTTATATTAACGATAACATTGGAACTCACAAGCGTAGGCTTATCGATCGTTTTGAAAGTAGGATACACCTTTTGCAGATATCAAACATTTTTACTACCGAATTATTAAGAAATATCTTACTTTTATTTGAAAGTAAATAATGGTTCTAGGCATCCAGCAAAATGATTGCGCTAGATATCCTGTAATTGTTCCGAAAAATAGAATTGTTTATACAAAAATTCCTGATCACCTAACATCGATCACGAACGAAACAAGAATAACAAGAATAACTGCCCGACGCCGGTTGAAAACAAATACCTTTTTCTTGTTGTTTTTCTCGGCATCCATGATTGTAAAACTTCGGACAGGTCAGTTAAATGATATTTACTGGACCTAAATTCAAATAAGGAATGACCACGGGAAAAGGTGACACATCTACTGAGTAAAAGTAAGAATAGAGTTGGGGTTCATCAGATGAAATTACAAGAATTACAAAGATACCGACAACTTGGAAGACCGCCAACATAGGGCAAGATAGCTCAGTTGGTAGAGCACTGGTCGGGTATTCCGGGGGTCGCAGGTTCAAGTCCCGCCTTGCCGATTTCTTCGTTCACTTTGAAATTTTGATGAAATTACAACGTTATTTTTGAGCTGAGAACTTGGCTCAACATGCGCAGTCCACAGTCATGGTCCCAGCATAGTCACTGTTGAGATTATGAATGAATACGCCCCCATTCTTCCTCAGAGGACACTGCAAGGATCCTGGCTGATCTGGTCCGTATCGAGATGAGAAAAGGGGAGGGGCTGGCCCCGCCTATTGCAATGAACCCCACCCAGGAACAGGTCAGTGTCAACAAGTGGCCTTGCTGTTTTCATGTAAACTACATGTATACTGTGATTTCTACCTGGGAAATAGGCACTGTTAACCAGTTCGCGCCGGATGACGTATATAAACGCAAAAAAATTCCCAAATTCAAAACGGATGACGCATAAACACGCCAAGTTCAAGTTCGGAAATGTATGTCAGCAGCGAGCAAGGCCGGAAATGCGTGGGTGTGCTTCCTGGCACTATCAGCCTGAACCCGCTTCGGATCGAGGTTCGTTAAAAATAATCCCGCCCGTGGGCTCGGCGTTAAAATAATCCCGGCGCGAACTGGTTAACCAGTTCGCGCCGGGATTATTTTAGCATCACCAAGCCGACGAAACTCGATCCGAGGCGGGTAGTATCCGATCGTACCAGGAAGCACACCCACGCATTTCCGGCCGTGCTCGCTGCTGACAGACATTTCCGACTTGCTCGTGGCGTGTTTATGCGTTTGGAATCTGGGGAAAACTTTGCGTTTATATACGTCATTTGGCGCGAACTGCTTAATTCTGAAGCAAAGAACCAAAGAATGGCCAACCCTGATCGTCACAAAATTAAAAAAAAATTAAACTGACAAGGAATTACACAGTGATTAGCCCTGCAATGCATCGCAGCTGCAATGTGCTTTGCAAACAATGTTTTATAAAATGAGTGTAATGCATTGCAAGTTTTTAATTTTTTTAAATATTTGTTTTGCCAACACGATGCCTATTTTACTTGTTTAGTGTGTTATCGATACAGTCAACTGACATTCAGTAAACGATTGTGAGGATTCCTTCTCCAAAAGTATTAATGTCATGGAATAAAATAACAGATGTAAATTGACTTGGTTTGGTTTAAAGCTAAGTATTTCCTCTCCTTTCTATGACAGAATGGATTCTGAATGCATATAGCTTCGAATTTGAATAACCAAACAAGAATGCCGGACAATTGTCCTCAACCTAGCTCGCACAAGTAAACAAAGCCCCAAAGATCTACGGTCTATTAGTTTTTTGTTTGTTTTTAATGCATTCAGAATCCATTATATCATAGAACACACACAGGAAATACTTTGCTTCAAACCAAACCAAGTTGAGTTACCTTGCCATGTTATTCCATGATTTAAAACGATTCCATGACTTTGGACTATTAGAATCTGTTGTTGGCTTCATTTTTTCATGAACTCTACTTTGATTATTTTTAGGTTTTGAAGTTTTACCAGTCGCTGCCTCGGGTCAGCTATGCCACTGCCTTGTCCCTCATGAGAGCATTTCCCAGCGTTCAGCAGCTCATTAACAGGTAGGCCTTTACAACAAAGATTGTAGATGGAAATAATGTGTTTGTCATATGCTGCGTTTCTATCATGTCGTGTTTCCCGTATTCATGAGTTCAGTAGTAAACTGTCGTATTATAGTATTCTTATCACGTTATTGTTCTTATCGTGTATAAATTGCACCTCTTTCTTCATTCACTCAAATTTGCCAATTAACCAACTGTAACACGGATACAACTGCAATATATCATAAAGTCGGTTGGGCAAGTTCTGCACTTGATTTCACTAAACTCTTTGTAACTTACGATGCATCGCAGCGCTGCGACGCGTCATGAAATCCATTTCATGAAACACATCAGACGTGCTATAGTCGTAGGTGTATTTATAGCACAAAACTATGTACTTATTCAACGCACAGTAAATAGCCATTTGGTATTCAGCAAAGAGTCGTCAAATCTGTTCTTGGAAAGCTTCAAAAACTTAAAACAAAATGGCTGACGTATGATGCAGTTTTAAAGAAAAACAAGCTTGCTGTGGAACTTTTAAATTTTTAATTTCAAGTGCACTATTCATATGATCAGGATGAATGTTTCATTTACAACTTCCCACACATTGCCCGATTATTCTAGTCTCGTTTATTTCTTTTTTATGGCGTAAAACTGGCTATTACAAGACTCATCTTATTTTACGACGACCCAAAGACACGTCGTAACTTAAGTGTTGTGAAGTTTCGAGAAATGGTACGGTACGACGTGTCGCGAGATGCAACGCGTTATTCTGTGTTGCTTGAGTTGCGACGCGTTACAGTGTTTAGAGAAATCGGGGACTGTCAAGATTTGAATGGAATTGATCCAATGGTTACAGAGCTGTGATGCAAGTGATTAGCCATAGACAATTCAGGGCCAGTACAATGCTTACCGTCCCTGCACAATGCTTACCGTCCCTGCACAATGCTTACCGTCCCTGCACAATGCTTACCGTCCCTGCACATTGCTATACCGTCCCTGCACAATGCTTACCGTCCCTGCACAATGCTTACCGTCCCTGCACAATGCTTACCGTCCCTGCACATCCTCATACCGTCCCTGCACATCCACATACCATCCCTGCACATCCACATACCGTCCCTGCACATCCACATACCGTCCCTGCACATCCACATACCGTCCCTGCACATCCACATACCGTCCCTGCACATCCACATACCGTCCCTGCACATCCACATACCGTCCCTGCACATCCACATACCGTCCCTGCACATCCACATACCGACCTGGGCCTTCCATCTCAACTGTTTGATACACCTTTTCTTTCAAGTAACCCCACAGGGACAAAAATCCAGGGGGTACCGTAAGGTCGGGCGAAAGTGGTGGCTACTCTCAATTGTGTTCTAACCCCAACACACGATTGGGAAAAAAGCTGTTGCAAACGTTTTCGGACATGGCAAATTTGAGTGATTGGAGTAAGAAGTCCATTTTGTATTTACCCTGTTTGGTTTGACCTATCAAGGATGTACCGTTCTTGAGTTATTACCCAAAAGGTAACAAGATATTTTGTTACCTACATAAGATGTTTTGTTACCTACATGTACGTAACATCTCAAAATAGGTTAATGCCCATTGATGTACCTTGAGGTACAGACACCTTGAGGATTACAAATAAAAACATATATACAGGGTGCATGAAAACCCCACCTTAAAAACTATTGCATTTATTGTTGTTATTCTTTCACTTTTGTAGTTCACCCGAGCAGTTGAAGAAGGCTGCCAACATTTCTCACCAGAGATCGGCCGAGATTTGTTGCTTCTTGCAGCATCAGTTTGATGAGCAGATGATCAGCCTATCTTCCGGCAGATGACCCAGGGGACCCATGGGGGGGGGGGAATCTACTTTTGGGAAGATCCCTCCAAAATATTCTGCATTGTGGTCCACGCAACTGCGCATGTGCACAAGAAGATTTGTCTCTTTGGATAAAATGCGGCAGATAAATGCACACAAGGCTATGGGGGACGTGGTACAGTGAAACGCCACTATACCAAACATCGCTATACCGAACATTAGGCTATATCAAACACCATCCTTGGCTCTCGATTAAATGTCATGTGGACTTCTGTAGGCAATGGAAAAGTCAAATAAAACAAAGTGTACAGTACACCTCGTTTTTAAAATACTTCTTTTTGAAAGGTTGCTTTCTAGCACGCGCACTCAGAATTCCAACGAGTTCCAAGCACGTGCATCTCTGTCTAGTAACTAGAAGCATTCATATAGGTTATGGGAACAAATCTACGAAACCAGACTAAGAGCCCAGAGTAGATTGAGGGCGCTGTAGTGGCCTGTTCCTTTATGCTATGGTCACAAATCAGAGCGGCGACCGAGCGATTTGTAGCCTGCCCGGGCCCTGCTGAAATTAAGGCATTGCCTAACGATTTTTTGATATCACATATTGGAAGTCGAGCGGGCTGTAAAGCCCCAGCGATGCCCGGGTGGTGCCCTGTCAATTTCCCGGCGGTCGCTGGTTGTTTTTATGGCAGCGACCGACTGATGACCCACCGATTCCGGCGGCGACTGCTCGGAAGCCTTTGATCTAGCGGCTTCCATTTTTGACCTAAATCGCTTGACAGTGACCGCTTGATGAGGTTGGTGCCCGTCCGGTCAGGTCTGTGCCCGCCCGGTCAGGTCGGTGCCCGCCTGGTCACTGAGCGTATTGTGAGCGGCGAGTGAAAAGTGGGCAGGCGCCGCCAGAATTTTAACTCTGCGCTAAAACTTCAGCGGCGACCGAGCGAAGCCGTAAAAACCAGCGGTGCCAAGGCGGCCGGCGCTTGATGCCCGTGCAAAATTCGCTAAAAACTTGGGGGTTGTGACCATAGCATTAGCCAGGCTGTTATGTATACTATGTATACATTTACACATGCCCAATATTCTTCTTTTAATTTAAGATTTTGCTGTGCCACGGCAAGAAAAAGGACGGATGCGTGGTAAATCCTCATTTCCTATCACGACCAGAGTTTAAAAAATGCAAAAAAAGTGCATGCCTGAACATTTTTTTATGGATTTTACAAATTTGTATTTATAAACTAAAATCCGTTCTTACGTATTTTCTGTAAATTACCGTACGAAGTACGGACAATCAATACTTGTTGGCAGCTCTGCATGCGCAGTTGGAATACTGAACTGGCTTATTCTCTAGCTTCTGCCTAGATTTATTATATTGCCCTTTTACAATGTTGCATTATAGAAGAATATAAACTGGTTGCCAAGAGAAAAGTACGTTTTTTTTATTTATGTTTGTTCAAGTTGCTTTAAAGGTAGGATACACCATTTGCAGATATCAAAAATATTTACTACCGAATTATTAAGAAATATCTTACTCATTTGAAAGTAAACAATGATTCTAGGCATCTATCAAAATGATTGCCGTAGATATCCTGTAATTATTCCGGACGGCTATCGCGAAAAAACAAAGATAACATAAAAATAACTGCCCGGCGCTGGTTGAAAATAAACGCCGTTTTTCATGCTTTTCTCGGCATCCATGATTGTAAAACTTTGAACAGGTCAGTTGAACGATATTTGCTATAAAATACAACCCCCCAAATCTACCCGTTACCAATTACCAATGGTGTATATTCTACCTTTAAAGGTAGTGTACACCATTTGCTTTTGCTGTGTTTTTCGAAAAATTGATGGGTTAGACTAGAGGATTCATATTTTATAGTATATATTTTGGCATTGACCTGTTAAGTTTTGTGTTCATAGATGCTGGAAAACTAAGGGAAAAAAAACTGTTCTTGTAGTCTGATTCCTTGACTTCCTTTCCTTCAGAAAACAACAATTTATAGACGTCAGGGAATTATCAGGTTAGAAAACCCGACTAGTTGGCTTGTACCCATTCACATGTGTAACCATATTTCAAATAAAATAACAAATAGACTAACAACAATTTAATAAATTGGTGGCAGTATTTGAAAATAGTCAGATTTGTCCAAATTTTTCTTGAAAACCACAGCACACTATAAAGTGCCATGATTCCACAGGATGCTTGAGACAGTGTTATTGACTTACAGTCAAGTAAGGTATTTCATAATAATTAAGTACCGGTAGTTGTTGTTGTTATGTTTGCAAATGGTGTATACTACCTTTTAAGTCTTACACATTGCAGGTATCCAATAGGATTGTATCTGTTATTTCAAACTTAAAAACAATGAATGCACAGCTGTTCCAGCTACCGGGGTTGTGCAAAATGCCCCGCATGCCGGGGCCGGGGTATAGCCGGGAATGTACAAAAACCGAGTGCCCCGCACTGCCGGGCGGTAGCGGGGACTGGCCGGGATAATCACGCTGGGCCAATTGTACATCCCCGGCTACGTCCCCGCTAGTCCCGGGTCCCCCAGGGCCGGGACTACAATTGACAAGTGCATTATTGAGTAAGATTGCGGCGTTCAAAGAATTCTTCACACAAAGACCATCACTTTGAACTCAAGCGACATCATATACGGCGAACTGAAAGATAAGGCGCGGCGATGTTTTTGTGGTCTAGAAAGTCAGATAAGCCGCGTCTTTACCGCAGGAAATTACGGTACATAAAACAATTGCCGTTTGGTTTGTTATAACGTAAAGGTCTATTATCAAGTTTCATCCAAAACAAGTTGTTTTTTTTACTTTTGTAGCAATAAATGTAGCAATATTTACTTTTGAATGTCACATCTAAGAAATTAAACTTGGTAAAGAATTTTTTTTTTTACTGTATTATTTTTGTTCGAAATATAATTCAGTGGCATCTCTTTTACATTATATGGGTATAAAATCAACCCAAAATAAAAAGATATTTGCAGAATATAGAACATATCCAAAAACAGGGAAAAAGGTAGCTTTTCATTTAGAATAAACAATACAAATGTAATATGTTTAACCAGTTCGCGCCGGAGGACGTATATACACACAAAGTTTGCCCCAGATTCAAAACGGTTGACGCATAAACACATCACGAGCAAGGCCGGGAATGCATGGGTGTGCTTCCCGGTACCATCGGCCTGAACCCGCATCGCATTTCGTTAAAAATAATCACGCGCCACGGCTCGGGGATGTTAAAATAATCTTGGCGCGAACTGGTTAAATGAATTGGTAGAGCTACCATAATGGCGTATTAATACGGCTGTACATGTTTGTGAAATTACAAATCGGATGATATCACTGTCGGATCTTTGAGAAAATTACCGTGTTATTGCAATACTACATGTAATAATCATGTAACTTATTCTAATTTTGATTAACATGCTGTAGATGCTAAAATAATATTGCTACTTTGTCTTAAAAGTTTTATAAATGTTTTATCATAGAAAGCCTCCATGCATAAAGAAGGTATGATTTATTGATAACCAAGTGCAAATTGTACCTTTGCAAATGGCATAATAAGGTACGGTGAATAAAAACACATTTTCTTTGAAACCTCTTTATAATTACCGGAACCTATTGAAAGTGGCACAACATTGATTTTGTGTAGCTTTAGTTATATTATGTCCGAATCAAATCAGATTAAAATAAAAATCATCTGAAAGCCAAATTTGTAGTCTTTCTGAGTGTGTAGCTTTTTGAAAGCAATTTTGTATAATTTTGATTTTAAAAAAATCATTCCACTTGCACTTTGTTTTTGAACCCCCTGTATAAATCACACAATGATGGGCTTTGGGTGTTGAAGTACTGCAACTGTACTTCAAAAAGCTTTGCAGACGAAGCACAAATGCTGTAAGCACAGAACATGTCAAATGAGGCTTAGGATGCTGTTGAGTGTTGAGAAGGGTGAGTCTCAACTAAAATTATGAACGTATGCAAAAGTTGTACTTTTGTCCTATTTAGGGGGAAATGTTGACCCTACTTTTCCCCTCAGTCTGCTTGAAAGGCTGTTGTAGTTACTAAATCTGATAACTCTAACTTTACTTGTGCCTTACTGAATACAACTGAATCAAACGGTTACAACAGAAGTGTGTTAGTACACTATTCAAATGAACTGCACATTTTGTAATCTTGTGGAAACATCCTTTTTTTTTCTTGTGTACAAAATGTGTGGATTCTTAAAATTGTCCTATTTCAGTCGTGGTGAATTTCCTGGATTAAGATTTTGACCAAATATACCCTATATTATACCCTAACCCAAAACCTAACCCACTTAGTTTTGGAGTAAAATCCATTAATTTATTTCATGAAAACCTTGTGAAGACCTATTCATCTATAGAAATATACCCAGTGGACTCCCATTGTTCCCATTGTGCCCAGGTCTCTACAGGGTACCAAATTTAGAAACACGTCTATGGATTTTGCTTGCTTTGGTGTATTGTTGGATTGAGATTTAGGATGAAATGATACTGTAAAATGTAAAGGACACTCGTGCACAAATTATTTGGGTTATTGATTTGTGGGTATTAAAGATAAACATTTTGCCACAAAATTACCCAGTTATTATTAATATTGTAGAACATGCATGTAAAATACAACGCTTGTATTTTGTAAAACTGCCACATGTGTGTGCAAAAGACATTGAAAAATACAGATTTATTTAAATAAAGAGCCTTTTTTCATATACAAAAACAATATTTCTTTGTTTATGTTTCTTGTTACTTTTTAAAAAATGGGACAGGCGACAGAAAGATATCATGTGTCAAAACTGGACATTCTTTGATTTCAAATCCAATAATGTCCACCTTTCTCCGACAAACTACATTCGTTTGGCACCCATTGTCAAGATTTGAGGAAAAAAAATATGTCACTAATGTGGTATGGGATGAATCAAGTCCTCGGGGGCGAAGTAGCTACTTGTAATGCTTTGAGGTATGAGATGAATTACGTCCTCGGATGCGAGGTAGCTACGTGTAATGTATTGAGGTATAAGATTAATTAAGTCGATCCTTGGGGGCGAGGTAGCTACATGTAATGCTTCGCGATATAAGATGAATTAGGTCCCTGGGGGCGAGGTAGCTACATGTAATGCTTTGAGGTATGAGACGAATCAACTCCTCCGGAGTAAGGTACATGTAGCTACATGAAAAATTGGTGTCTTGTGTAACGAATCAATAGAATCTAAAAGGTTCTAAAAAAAATGTCTGAGATCGAGGTTCCTGAAAGAAAAAATATTATGCCTGGGCCTGGTTAATGTCAAAATAATCCCGGGCAAACTGGTTAGGTCCAACAAGCTGCATCTAATCTTTGAAAATTCCACAGGTCAAAACATTGGTATGGACATTATTTTGCAACACTCGGAGGTCAACATGCACTGCATCCAATGGCCCTTGATGAATTCTGGTTTTGCTATTAGTGGGGACAGACAGGGGAAATATTTAGGGGGAATTGTGCTTTTGATCTTTAAATACATGAATGAAATTTGGCAAATACTCAAAAGTATGTCATGAGAAAGATTTGTTGGCTACATGTATATGGTCATCGCAGATTGAAAAAATATAGGTAGAATAACAAGCAATGTTTAAAATGGCTGCCAATGCTGGTTATTCTGCCTAAATTTATTTTAAATGACAAATCTCTGAAGACTCTGTAGCCAAATATCGTTTTCATGACACTGTGTGCCAAATTCCATGCTTGTATCATCAAAAGCAATCCCAACACCTATCAACCATACTAATGGAATCAGCAAGGCTTGTACTAAATACTTCAATGTTAATAGAGAGAAAATAGTCTCTTTTTTTCCCCTTCGTTTCAGACAACTCTCCATAGGGGGTTTGTAAATGTTTTTTCTTCAGCCAATGCACATTTTGGTAAATCCGATCGACTTGAGACTTGGCACACACCTCAAACACTATCCCCAGGAGGGCCAAGGATGTGTTATAGATGAAGATGATGTCATCGGTTGTCACATTAAAGGTTCAGATTTTAAACTCTATCTCTGGAAGTTCAAGTTTGGTATGCAAGTATTCTAGGATCTGTTATAGATGAAAATTAGGATGACGTCATTGCGTTTCATGTGACGTCACATTAAAGGTGCAGTTTTTCCCATAGGATTTGTACAGGTTTTTTTCAACCAATATATCCTTGGTACTTTGGTAAATCCGATCGTCTGCAGACTTGGTACACACATAATTGAAAGTCATTTCAGATAGCAGAAACAGCTCTGTATTTGTCACAAACACATTTCTAGTTTTATTTGAATAAATTTTGCCGAGCTTTAAGATATATTAATTGATTCAATCAACAAATGCAGAAGGGAAATATAATTGCAAAATTTTAGATACAGTTTTATACTTCCACGAAGTAGGTGCTTTATAAAGACATATGAAAAATGTCTCTAAAACTAAAAAGAATAAATATCCTGATTCTGAATACTTTATGCGATGCTAAAGAAAAAAAATTTCAACTAAAACATAACCCAAGAAAGTTGCAACTACATAGGTTTTACACCTAACTTTTGGCAGGATTTGTAAGTACAAATATATTTTAACTAAAACAAAATCAGATGATTTTCTACAAATTAAAAACACAGGTTTTTGATAAATAAGCTTTAGGTGAGCAATATACATATTTCATACTCATTCTAAGAATTAAATTAAAAACATCAATGGAAACAAAATTGTATCAAGCATTGCAAAAAATATATCAACATGCTGTTTGTTCTTATTCTTGTACTTTCTGCAGACTATCAATACATTATTGGCAGAATATATTTTTAAAAACCTAAATCATAAAAAACAATACAATCACACAACTTGAACAGTTTGGAAACCTAAATGCATGATTTCAACTTAACCTTTCCAGGTTGATATTTGCAAGGCTGCAACAATTGTTTCTACAGTAAATATGATCAATTTTATTTTCTCCTAAATTTTCATTTAATTTGTTTGAGGGGTACTTAAAATACAACTGACCAAGATGCTAAGTGATGTTGATCCTATATGACAATATGAGTTGTACTGAATGTATACATCACTATTAAATTTGTCTAAAAGCATGTTTTGCTAATAAGTTTTATAAACACCTCACCCACAGATTCTGTTTCTTGATTGACAGAGAGCGAGTCACATGGCATTTGCTATTTTTACTATCTTCCTACATGTATGCATGGTCAAAATACTATACCCATAGCAACCAAAGCGCATACCATCAGTAATTGTGTGCAAGCAGGAGTGTTTACAAGCAGATAAGAGCTGGTCATACAACGCTGGGTTCAAAGGGTGGTTTTGAAAAATAGCAGAAATTGTCAACTCATTTCGTATTGAAATAAAAGTAACGTTTAGCTGAAATTGACCAGTTATCTTACAATCTGGCAGAATCTGTGGGTGAAGTGTTAGAATACAAATATTGCCTGCTTTATTTCATGGTGTAGTAAAACTAGCCTCCCTCGGTTATCCATGGAGCATTCTATTTTTCACTCGGCTTCGCCTCGGGAAAATAGAATGCTTCATGAATCACCTTGAGAGGCTAGTTTTGGTACACGAATCGAAGTAGTCAATATTTGTATAATAATATAAGGGCCCAATACCATAAAGATAGCGAAGAGAATAAGCCAAGCAAAGTGCCACCAAAGGTTATTGAAAATATACCACTTATAAGGTGCGTGCTACAAGTACACGTTTTGTCATAATATTCTAGAAAAAGACCAATAACGTCAAAGATCTTTTTTGGGAAAATCACCTGTCATGCACAATTTTAAAAAGCAACCACACTCGTAACTAACATAAGTCCTGCTGGCAAAAAGCAGATGGTTTTAGTACACAGGTCATTCTATAAATATGGGTCTACTTTTGTTCTCTTTCTGTTACATCTGGCATTAATAATTTTTATAAATCTAATGCACTCCTTTAAAGGTAGGATACACCATTGGCAGATATCGAAAAACATTCACTACCGGTACCAAATTATTAAGAAATATCGTACTTATTTTAAAGTAAATAATGATTGTGCTAGATATCCAGTAATTGTTCTAAATAATCGAATTGAAGAAAAAAAATCACTATCCCCAGACGCGAGCACAAAAAAACCAAAACATAAGAACTGCCCGACGCCGGTTAAAAATGAACGCTGTTTTTTTGTGGTTTTTTTCAGCATCCATGATTGTAAAACTTAGGACAGGTCAATTAAACGATATTTACTATAAAATACAACCCCTAAATCCACCCATTCCTGATAATTCAAACAATTACCAATGGTGTATCCTACATGTAACTCCCTAGGATTTGTGCAGATTCCTATTCAGGACTGCAGTCATCTTTCAAGAGTTATTATGAATAGCACACCACCTACTCTGACATGTACCTAACACAAACACTTGTACCTAAAGTCAACCCTAAAAGTTATATAGTAGACCTTTTGTCAGTTGTTCATTTTTATTGTTTGAAGCAGCAAAAGTGTTCAGAATCTAAAGAAAGGTGGTTGACAAACAACCTGGGGAAGTTTTGGCCCTGGGAATATAAATGCTATATATTTCGAGAAAACAATACTGTAAGATTTCAATTCGAAATTTGGCGAGTCATAATTTGAATTACGACCACAATCAGCATTCAGGGGCGCTTTCTCATTCAGCTGATTTCACCTACAGAACATGCGTGTGTGTGCTTGTTTCCTTTTGCGATCGAGGATCGAAAAACTAAAGAAAACAAAGGGAACAAAAGATCCTCGAAGGACGGTTTCTTTGTCCTCGATCGGCAAGATAAGCGTAAAGCAATGGGGTTAGGAAAACACAATAGGGAATCCTCGGTCGTAATGGCAATTCACGAACTATAGCACTAAACAAACCAATAATAGCGCCTACGCACCCGTGTGTGTCGTTCGAACACGTGTGTGCACTATTCGCGGATTACAATCAAACTAAAAACTGAAATTCCCAGGCATTTCTGAGATGCATCTTTGGAAATGACATTTATATTTTTTTCTTCAAAATGGCAGCATGCCAGAACAAATAATTACGGAGTTTAGAATCATTTCGGGAGTTTGGAGTCATCAACACGTAAGCTTTTCAACAGTAGTTTGGTTGGTTACTTTTTAGATAACCTGCGAAAGGTATACTTTAGCTTAGAACGTTGACTGCCGACTACGAGTATAGTCGTAGTAACAGGTGTACCGCATTCTGCCACTATATACTCATAGAAAATGAAAGGTTTTTGTGTTGTAAATTGAATACACTGGCATCACTGATAACGCAACAAATACGCTGATGGCAGTGGTGAGGCAGACATGTTTATGTTCAAATTATTTTGTTTCCGTGGTTTTTTTAAACGTACCTATTAAGTATGCACATGCGTACAATGCTTGGCAACTAGGGGCACCCTGTGAAATTATGCCCGGCGGTCAACGTGTTAAATGGCAACAGGAAGAGGAGAAATGTACTTTGAACCCTTAGTTTATAGAATGACCAATCACAGTCATCAGCACTGTGTTAGTGGTTCTTACATGCTCATTCCAATCGGGTCCAACGTTACAAGGAGGACAGCAGACTGTTAGCGAGGGAGCAGGTTAAACCGGTTCCATCTGGTTCCAGCTGCACTTGGGTAACAGTGCCATTCTCCACAACCAGAGCGTAGCTGTAGAATAAACAAGAAAAAAAGACATAAACAAGATGTCGACTTCATGTAAATTAAGAAACTTTATTACCTCTGTCAAGGAGGTTATGTTTTAGCCAGGAATTATTTAGTTGTTTGTCTGTCTGTCTGTCGGGCTGTCGGGCTGTTTTTTAGCTTGAATATAGAAGAAGAAAAAACTGGACAAATGTTAATGAAACTTGAGGGTCAAGGATGATTCCATAATTTTTTTAAATTGATCTGGATCACTTTGAATAATGTTTTAACAATGGCAGATAGAGCGTTGTGTTGGACCCGACATTTTCTTAAATATTGCCCTCATTGTTGGCCATTTTATGCAGGCAGTGTTTCTTGTTTGGGGGAGATCTGCGCTTATTGAGTGCCTTTTTTCTAATTGCATGTATTATTTTGTAATTTTTTTTCTGGTTTTGTAACTACATGTAGGGATCCCTCATAAGCCTGAAACAATCTTTAGAGAGTAAACAACGAGAAGAAGGTACAGTTCTAAGGTGGGAGAAAAACTCACTCCACAGATTGACCCAGGTGGAATTTGAACCTGGGTCACAGCGGTGGTAGGCGAAAAAAGAACCGCTAGGCCAATCTGACTCCCCCAAAAAAGTCAAACTTTAAAGGTAATTACTCTTTGCGTGAAAATGACAGGGGTACATACAAGATTGTTTTGTTATTTTTGACGACAATGAAATAAACTGGTGTTGATGGTCGTCAGGTTGCAAAATGTTTATGCGAACACTGGTCGGCCGACCAGCTTTGGGACAACCTGACTATTTTCAAACACTGCACCCAAATTTATGAAATTTAGTTAATCCACACTTTATTTTCAATACGGTTCACATCTGTGT
Organism: Crossaster papposus; assembly: GCA_037893245.1. Classification (NCBI taxonomy): domain Eukaryota; kingdom Metazoa; phylum Echinodermata; class Asteroidea; order Velatida; family Solasteridae; genus Crossaster; species Crossaster papposus. The sequence goes on from JBAIAA010001153.1 coordinate 257,958, forward strand.
AAGCCAACTAGTCTGGTTTCCTAAACCTGATAATTCCCTGACGTCTATAAATTGTTCAGTTTCATCTGATGGAAGTCAAGGAACTAGACTACCAGAAGATGATTGTTTTTCTAGCAACAAGTCAGTGTAACAATTTTTCCTATAAAATACTAATCTCCCAAATCCATCTACATGTACATGTATTTCTAAAAATTACAGCAAAAGCAAAAGTTGTATATTCCCTTTAGGCAGTTCGCGCCGGAGGACGTATACACGCAAAGTTTTCCCCAGATTCAAAACGGATGACGCATAAACACGCCACGAGCATGGCCGGAAATGTCTGTCAGCAGCGAGCGAAACCGGAAATGCGTGGGTGTGCTTCCCGGTACCATCAGCCTGAACCCGCCTCGGATCGTGTTTCGTTAAAAGTAATCCAGCTCCTCGGCTCGGTGATGTTAAAATAATCCCGGCGCGAACTGGTTAAAGTGATGACTTTTTTATCCACGATACAAGCATTAAATTCAATAAGCCTATGTAATGATGACTTCACACATTGTTTAGGTGTGTACTTTTCTGTTGGACTACGAAACCTTGGACCCCATAAGAAAGTACAAGTGTAAACAAAGCGTGACGTTATAAGTACATGAGGCATCCAACGTCGCTGGAAGATCCCGTGCCTGATGTCTAATACACTCACCGTTTTGAACGAACACTTCCAAGTGCTGCCTTTAAATCTAGTTCCATATCCACAGCCTGACAGAAAAATAAAGCAAAACAGAGTGAGAGGAATCTGTGTTCACATTCCCAACAAATTTCAATATTTTATTGCGCAATTGAAACACACAGATTTCAGATTACATGGAGTTTTAACACTTGAATTGCAGAATTTTGCAGGATTCAGGTTATGTGTAAGAAAAATGAAGTAGGGAGTTAGGGTAAAAAGTTTTTAAAAAGGCACATCCTCAATCACATAGACCCCTTTCATAAAGTACGAGCCTCCACCTAGTGTGGGGACAGGCTCTTTTGTTTGGAAAAAACAGACCGAGTAGTGGGGACATTTCCGAGTCCTCATAGCGCGTTGGGTCTTCAGTCAAGGTAGAACAAGGTAAAATTGGGTTAGGGTATAATGAAAAAGAATGTAGAAGACAAATTAGGATGATGTTGAAAATTTTAGAATTTTAGAGTGTTCTGAGTTTGAGATTAGAGATATTTCACTTAGCACACAAACCCTATGGATTGTCCCCATAACGCAATGTACCAAAAGAATTGATGCACCCTCGGTGTGGACAGGTTTAGTTCAAATTGAGCTCCCATACTTCCACTGAGAAATAAGGACTAATATAAGAGTGGTTTTTGTGACATGTGTGAGGAGTCGGTATAACAAGCATTTGCCAGTTGGAAATGACTTGCCGTACCAGTATAACGGTATATCAGCTTACCTTTGTGAATTCACCCAGGGGGTCTGCCAACATACGCAGCTGGAGGAAAACAAGAGAATAATCAAAAACAGTCGTCATTACATGTACTTGGGATACATTTCAACAAGTGCTCACTGTAAACAGACACAGTAGCATTTATAGGACTTTATGCTTGCCGTGTTCCTATTGGACTTTTTCTTCCGCTGCCACGCGGTAACTTACTGCCGGCGACACTCCTTCGTGTAATTCTAACGTGCGTTCCACTTTTATACCACGATGTACTGGCACGGAGATCAGAGCAGGCACAGAGAGCAAGACTGGCAGAATTTCGCACATTCGTGTCGCTGTGCACAGTCACATTTTACCGCGAAACAAAACAGTTTACGCACGGTCGCTGTACTTCTACAGGGCGAGGCTGTTTTCATTGGATTTTTTAGCATCCCTGATAACTTACTGCGGCTGAGCGGTAACTTTCTGCAACCACTTTCGGCCTGGTACTTTGACATCACCACCACGGTACATTGACAGAAACGCAATGGTGCAGCTAGGATTTTTGTCAGTGGGAGGACACAGGAGGGCATCATCATGTTAGGGGGGGGGGGACCAGCTTTCTATGGTCTGTTGAGTCTCGGTCTTGGTTTTAGAAGAAAACGGTGATATCAAGAAATTTTGTTTTTTGGGGTGTTTTGGTGGGTTATTTTATTTTGGGGGGGGGGGGGGGTAGCGGCACCTGGAACCAGGACTTTGTCCGGTAACCCTTCTTCCCTCCCCACTGCAGTCTACCACACGTTTCCATAAGATTTAATTTTGTAATTCTACAGAAAGGTCACTGTATGTTAACCAAAATGTCCAATTGGAACAAGGCTTTAGTTTATTGCTTTGATTCACTTACCTTTCCAGCTGTCCCATTAGCCTTCCCCCAAGCTGACATGACGAACGGATCATTGACAGAGACACACACCACCAAATCAACTCCCTTGGCCTTGATCTTGTCAAAGTCTTCTACATAGCCAGGAAGATGAGTCTGTTCAAACAATAATCAATGCAGCAAAATGAATATTGCAATTGTTATTTTTGAATATTCTGTACAACAAACAACACTTATTAAATATTGGCTTCAATGTCAAAGACACACAGTAATATATTGGACCATAACACCTGGAGTCATACCAACCAATTTTACCCAATAACCACAAACCCTTTGTGTTAGTTACTAAGAACCATACCCATCCTGGCAAATTTTAACACCATAATGGCAAACTGTACACACAAACTGTTGGACTCTGATTATGGAGTTATGACTAACGATAACCCAGTGTAAAAGACTGTCAGTTTAGGTGTTCAGTACCCATCATAACAGATTCCATCAAAACCTTGTGGTTATTGACTGGATGAGGATTGTTACATCCTGAGCCACGCAGCGCTTCTACGCACTTTCTACTAATAGCGCTCAAACCCCTGCGGACATTCGGCCAGATCCGTGATTATTAGCGCAAAGAATCATGCGCCCAATCAGAGCCTCCGTTAAAAACAAACCAAGGCCGTTTTCCAAACCCTGGCTTTGGCTCTGTCTTTGGCTACAGCCTATTGCTAAACTGTATGAATGAAGCCTAAAACGAAGACAAAGCTGGGGTTTAGAAAACAGCCAAAGGCATGCGAACCAACGCGCATTTCTATTGGTCCATTTGCTCTGACATGAGGTGTTCTCACAAATGTTCATCCTCCCACATAAACATTAAAATTAATCGGAAAAATTGTAGAAATTAACGTACAGAACGTGAAATAAAGCTTTTCAATTATATATTATATAGAATAAGAAACATAAAAGACTGAAAAGCCAATAAAATTAAGAATACCAGGGGTAGACGTTCATATCATGTATTGGCCAACTTGTTTAATGATTGCTTTGAATGTCCACAGAGTTTGAGGGCGACAATTCAAGAGCCTGTTATTCTGCGTGGCTCAGGATGGGATTGTTAGTGCTAAACCCTAACCCTCCTAGTATGATTTAGGAACCATACCCATCCTTGCAAATTTCAATACCATGTCGTAAATGCCAGTACACTCCAACTGTTGGGCTCTAATTTCAATGGTATGCCTAACCCAATATAAAGCCATACATGCATTCCAACAAAACATGCTGTTAGATTTTGATGGGTTGAATTAAAGGTATTTTGTAGGATACACTATTTGCAGATATCAAAATTTGTACTACTAAATTAATAAGTAATATCTTACTTAATTGACGAATTGAAAGTATAATGATTCTAGGCATCCAGCAAAATGATTGCACTCGATATCCTGTAACTGTTCTGAATTTTATTGATCGTTTTTCTTGCTTTTCTCTCGGCATCCGTGATTGTAAAACCTCAGACAGGTCAGTTAAACGATATTTAATATAAATAACAACCCCCAAATCCACCCTTTCCTGATAATTCAAGCAATCACCAATGGTGCATCCTACCGGTACCTTTAAGGCCGTGTTCAAATTGCTGGCTTTGGCTGTGACTTCAGCCGTTGCTATGCTGTTGCTATGGGCAATCATTGTCCGCCCTTAGCAACAGCATAGCAACAGTCAAAGTCAAAGTCAAAGCCAAAAATTCGGACCTGGCCTTAGTGTCAAAACAAAGGAAAAACATTAACTGATAGGCTTCAACAATCTGCTAAACAATCCCATTAAGTTTCAATGGGTAATTGACCCACTTGACCTGTGAAGCTCCAACAGGCTAGCCTATCAAATGTACTTACAAATATACCAAGATAAACTTTAACTAAACTTTAAAGGAAGGATACACATTTGCAACCGAATTATTAAGAAATATATTACTTATTTGAAAAAAACTGTTTTTGCGGCCCCCAAACTGGCTAAAAATGCCCAAAACACAAAATGTCCTGTTAACCCTCCTATATACAGTGCAGTTACCATAGAGCTGTCAGACCTTTCAAAACCTTTCAAGTTTTCTGGACTGAAGCGTTTTGAAAGGTGAGAAAGCTGTCTGACAAAAGGAACCTATGAAAGGTTTTGAAAGGTAAAACAACTAGACCGTGGGCCGGACCCTGAATACATGTTTAGAAAAGGAGTTTGTTTACAGGGGTCTTTGGGGCAACCTGATATGTGCTCCAAATCATAGTTTCAGATGTATATAGTAATAATTTGCAATGTTCATATTAATGCCTTTGTTCACTTTCTAAAACGAAATCCCCAAACATGTATGTATGCTTGTATAGGCTCAAATATGTGATCTGCTATATCATAATGAGGAATAAGCCTCACATTCGACTTTTTTGTTAACACCATGATAAAGCTCAAATTTGTTGGCTTAACAATGGTTCCTTTGATTCTAAATTTACTTAGTTTATTCCAAAGAAATGCTGCATACACTTTAACAATATCCCGGCAACTTTCAAAAAAGAAAAAAAAAGATACCTATTTGCGCTGCCAGCGGTCATGAAAAACAATCTTGTTTTTCCACTTTTAGGAGAATTTTTTCCTTACAAAAATTTAGTGTGGAATTTATATACTTTGACTAACTGAAAAAGTAAACAAATAAAAACTAAATTGTATCGATTTCGATTTAAAAAAAAAAAATTGGTAGTATTATTGGACGAATACAAAACTCAAAACAAGGTTTTGGGGGACATTCCTCAGTTTGACACAGCAGCCACATGTATACATACACTGTACATGTTTACTGGTGTGTTTTTTGCTTAGTCTATAGGCAATGGCTCGTCCTGTGATAAGGTAAAAACATGACCGATTGTCCACACATGAATATCTCACTTTAAAATCGAATAAGAAACAATAGCTACATACTTGTATTTAATTTCTGGTGGGAATTAGCTGATGTTTTAATAGAACACACTTTATTTTTCATTTTCCAAATACAACATGTACATATATTCCGACCAATTGCATAACTGCCGGGATATTAAATAATTTTTATTTATTTCATTTTCCGGGATATACAATTAATGTCACAGAACTACAGACAAAATAATGAACATAATAAATAATAAATCATTCTGATGGACCAGAGGGGAAATGAATTATTACAAATAATGTTGGGTAAAAGCTTTTTTTATATTTAGTCAACCATTGTGTCAATTGCACTGATGTCTCTTCAAATACAACAATGGGAACAATTAAAAAAAATACAGGAAATGCACAGCTCTTATCTTTCAAATTATCCCTTTTCACTATATATTTTAACTTCGATGGCTAAGTTGTTTGAATACATTAACAACTTCTTGTATCAATTTTAAGTTATTAAAATTACTTGGCCTTATCACAATATTAGCAGTTGTCTCTTGTAATTTGACCCTAGGTCAGGGTGAGAGAGAAACAAATAAAAAGGAAAAAAAATAAAATTGTGTAAATATCATGTTTTGAATGGTATACACGGTGAGAATTTAGACAATTATAAAATGCATCTTTTTCTTTTAATTGGGTGAACCTAGATTTACACTGTATACAGGGGGCTCACACTGGAGAAGCTTGCTTTTTGCGAGTCCCCTGCATCTCATGGTATTATCCATGCGAGTGACTCAAAAAAGAAAACTAATCTTAACCAGTAAAACTTTCTTCTGATATGACTTGGAATAGACAAACCAAATTGCAGTCAAATCAGCCTGCTCAAAAGAACATTATTTAGCTGATAAACACACCAAAGAAATAGCATATAAAGCACTTGTTCGACCCTCACCAATGTAACACATCAGTGCGCTTGAAAAAGTTCAGAGATGTGCAGCCAGGTTCATTCTACTGGACTACAGTAGCTCATCAAGTGAGCTAGGCTGGGATCTCTTGGAAGAAAGATGCACCAGAGCTCGATTATACACCATCTACATGTATACAGAGATTTACGATCTAATTCCAAGTACATTGTGGTATTTCCCACCTGCAAAATCATCTACCCAGTGACCAGTTAAGCACTAGACGTACTACAAGACAAACCAATAGCGCTTTAAATCTTCAACACATCCGGTCGTTATACCCTTGGACAATTCCTGAATGGAACCTTCTACCTGACTAGACCAAAAAACAGTTGACATCTCTGTTGGACTTGCATCTATGACTGGCAGGTAACCGATTTTGGTGACGGGGGGAATAACACTGCTTGGTTAAACCCGGTCCAACTCGGCAATGGCGATGCTTCTTGCAGCTGTTGGAAAAGAAAAATGGAAATAAAACTGGTGCAGATCGGGGGGGGGGGGGGGGGGGGGGGGGGGGGGGGGGGGGAGGGGGGGGGGGGGGGGGTGGTTGAGTAAAAAAAAAATCTCCCCTGCTCTGACCAAATAAAATAAAACAATTACAGTAATATTAAAAAGATAACAATGTCAGTGGCAAATCTACAGGATCTAAAAAAAAAAATTAAAAACAATAAATTGAATGATTCAGGCCGGCATCTTATGGGTAGCACACCCATAGATGCCGGCTGCGAGTTGCTCGTGGCATGTTCATCAGTCATCCATTTTAAAATTCAGGACATTTTGCGTATACATGTCAACTGACACGAACTGGTTCAATAACTGAATTTTGATGAATCGGGCAGTATTTGGGGAACAAAATAGTTAATTTTATGAACAGGTTTTAAAAAAATATCAATTTCCAGTGATTGTCGGCCAGCCAGATGGTTACAATTTTTTTCTGGTATGTAGTTTGTTTTAAGAGAACCAACCTGTACAGTCTTGCACATCCACATTGCAAGGTCCATGCTGACAGCTGCTTCCTGAATGCTCCTGTCCACCTCAAAAGACAGTTCAGTCCCTGCATAATATTTAAATTTTTCACAATAATTAACTAATTACATAACCTGGGAATCTTTTTCTTTTTTGAAATTTACCTAGTCAGTTTTCCTTGTGGTTTATTTGTGTAGTAAATGTTAGTAAAAACAACATTACAATAACAGAAAATGCCAAAATATTATTGAATTTGATTCTCCCTGTGCCTAGTACTGACTGCCTGTATTACACTGCACATCATTCAAACTTTAAAAACAAATCAATTGCTTATCAATTTCATGCAATGTATTCATTGGGGATTAATTCCAAGAGTATTTACAAATATCATACTTAACATGTTAACCATGTCAGGTGCTACTTTTTTTTATTACTCTGGAGTGCAACATAAAGAATGATACAATTTAAAGATGTGATTGTTAAAATGTCTTGAGTAACATAACAAACAAAACAAAACTATTTGGCACTTCGGTTGTCTCAACCGTAAAATGAACATTGAAAATAACAATAACAATTAAAAAGTTCAAAATTCATGCAATGGTTAGTACTTACAACAGGAACAGATATCAACATCAACATCAGTGCCAAAAGGTCAAATTGAAACACTGGTAACCTGTTGGTGCTGGCCCATGACGTGGTTTGCCATGGTACTCCTTGATATCACTAGGTGGTGGTTCCAGTGTTCTTTTCTTGGACTTGGCAAAGGTCACTGCTCTGGTTGTGGTACATGCCAAGGTGGAACTGCATGTGCAGTCGGCCTGGGTCCTTTGCAGGATGATTCCATTTGTATTATGCGTGGTTCCTTTCCCTGAAAGTGACCAATGTTTAAACAATTCAGCAAAATCATATTTCTTTTGTATGTGATCCGCAGACATTGATATTTTCAGCATTATTTGTAGCAAGGCCCTTGGCCCCTATTTATTCCTTCGATATCCACAATCCTCATTTCCCCTTAAAAATTATTAAAGAGGTTTGGGGTTAAACATACACATGTACATGTACATGTTGCAATTATCTACCACTAGTACCAGTTAAAGTTTCTTCGCCGAAATCGTTGTTATCCCAAACGAGCGTTGTAAACACCCCTTGATGAAATCCTGGTGGGATTCCCTCTCCTGCAAGTTGCTGGACGGCCAATGCTGTATCGTGCTGCAATACTGCGGAATTGTGAAGTGCAGTGACCAAAGCCATTCAGAAGTCGTATCATTGTTGAGGATCCTGTCAGATGCCGCACTGCCATTCCTAGGGCAATATGCTTTGGAGTATGTTTTCGTCCCTGTAAAATACAGGTAAAGGTACACACTGTACATGGATTTTCACTTCATACAAATGTTCAACAAACATTTGGTCTATAAATGTTGCAGACAAATTACCGACCTCAAACTTTTTGTTGCTATTTTGCTAGTCGATAATTTTAAATGAACTGGTTTCAATTATTTGCAACGACCATTTTCCACACTGTAACTGGACACAATCAAGAACAATTATAAAAATATTTTCCCAACTACAGTACACCAACCTGGAATTGTTCATAAACACACCATTTATTTTGTTTGACCTAATTGAAGTCCAGTTTTTTGGGGGGTAGGCCTACTTTATGTTTCATTAAAATGTTAAAGACATATGGTTATCTAAAATAGTAATTGGCTCATCCTTACCCGTGAGGTCAAATAGATCAGGTCTTGACCAATAGACAATAGCTTTCTCTGTGTATCTTCTGAGACTTGCACATAATCATCTGAGCAGAAGGTACAGGTGACTCCAGTACACCAGGCCAGAAAGTTGAATAACTGAATCGGTATCGGTTCTTTGCACCGTTCTGGTGTAAGGTCTTCTTCCCCTGGGGGCCATATGTCAACACTTTCTGCATCCTCAATAATGCCGTGCAACCTCATCGCAGCATGGTAAATGTCTCGTAGATCATTTCCACCAACATTTCTCATTTTTGTTGTGGGTCCTGCTTGCTCCATTTGTTCCTCGTCATCAGTCTCACTTTCAGACTCTGAAATGCTCAACATTTGACCAGGTGAAACAGAACACTGAGCAAGAACCAGTTCACACTCACGAATATGAGGAAGGATAAACTGTAGTTTGTCACCATATTTATTCAACAGCCTGTTTTTTAAGGCACTGTTTCTGTAGTTGACAGGATTACAGTTCTCAGTTTTACTCATTCTCAGCACTTCACCGCCATTAATAATTCTCGTCTCAATTACATCAGTGCAGAAAACTTTGAATGATGGTGCATACATGACATCACTGTCCTCTTCGGCTTTCTTCTGGTACTTGTTTGACAAACAGCGAGTGTAGTTTCTGTAGCATGACCTGTGGTACCGTACTTCTATGCTGACTAAATCTTGATCTCTTAAATGGACCAGCAGCTTTTCATCTTGCTTCTGTTCTGCCGCTTGTTTCAGTGATCTTCCTTCTGTTTTACATGTTGTCAACTTCTCCAGTACTCGTTTACCCATACGTGCGCTTTACATCTCTACAAATCAAGCACATTCGCGGCAAAACATGCACGCTTCTGCGATCGACATGTGGCCCAGAAATACTGCTAAACTCTGATCTTAAATGTCGCTTAATGGTAGGTGGTTCGGACACTTCAACCACATCATCAATGTCTACGGCTACGACGGGGACATGGGCTGCTTTAGGCTTACCCTTTGCGATCCGTTTATTCGCTTGAGCTATGCGACATTTGTCCGTGAACCGTTGATAACAATTACGGTGAAAGCCGGCCTTTTTCGCGGAATCCGGATCGAAATTTGCTGCAATTGTACGTTCCAGTCCATCCAGTGACTTCCATTTACTGACAGACTCCACCAATTTGGCCCAAGAGGTATCGGAGAAAGGTCGAATCGCGTCGTTTTCAACCTCCACAACATGACAGACACAGGGCGTTTGGTCGTCCGCCATGATGATTGCGAGGATTCCAATGAGTATATAACAAACGTTCTGATTTGACAATATTTTCCCAAACAATTTTTCACAACCAATCAGATCACTTCTTACTTATCAACATATTTGTGACCCCGGAAATTGACAAGTTCCGAATGAGAAATTCTCGGGGGGTTTTTCAACGAGATTTCGGCTAAAACCACATAAAAAAATTTGAACATTACATTTTTGGGAAGCATTCGATGTTAGCTTTTGAATAGGGATGCAAAATAATAGTGCCAAAGACCCCTGTAAACAAGTTGACAAGAAAAGTGGTGACGGCCCACGGTCTAAACTCTCTGAACAAACTGGTGTTAAAAAAAAAAAAAAAAAAAAAAAAATCAAAAGGTTTTGAAAGGTGTACTGTAGTAGTGCAGTAGCAAAAAATTCTGGAGCGTTTTGAAAGGTTCATACTTATTGATAGCCATTTTGCCCATTAAGCAGATTTTGAAAGGTTTTGAAAGGTAAAACCATAAGAGGGTTAAAGGTAGTATACACCATTTGCAGATATCGAAAAAATGTACTACCGAATTATTAAGAAATATATTTCTTATTTGAATGTAAATAATGATTGTAGGCATCCAGCAAAACGATTGCTCTAGATATCCTGTAATTGTTTCAAACAATTGAATTGTATAAACCAAAATTCATTATCGCCGGACGGCGATCGCGAAAAAACAAAAACAACATAAGAAAAACTGCCCGATTCCGGTTGAAAACGAAAGTCGTTTTTCTTGCTTTTCTCAGCAACCATGATTGTAAAACTTCGGACAGGTCAGTTAAACGGTATTTACTATGAAATATAACCCCCTAAATTCACCCATTCATGAAAATTCAAGCAATTACCAATGGTGTACACTACCTTTAACCATTTCGCGCCGGGCGGAAATACCGAGCGCGTGACACGGAGCCGGGCTAGTTTAGCCTGACCTGCACGCTCCAGTGACTCCATTGAATTGCGCCCGGAAATAAACGGCCCCATTGTTTGGTCTTGCGTAATCCGCTCTTTGTTACCGAGTCTAGACAATCCTCCAGCACTATAAAATTTATATAATTTTCGATGCCCGAAACTGGGCACCCGGCTGCGTGGTATCGGGAAAAATGCCCGATTTCGGGTAGCCCGGCGCCAAGTGGTTAACATGGCAACAGGCAATAGAAGAAAAAATAAATTTAAATTGTTGTTACTTGCTTACCAAGTCCTTTCATATTACAAAATAAAAAAAAATGCCGAGGACAATAAAATATTTACGTGGACACACTCTTAATTATTAATTATTTAAAGTACCTTAGTACATCCCGGAGTGAATGCCCCTGGCACAGCAAATATGACTGCCTTCTTGCCTTCCAGCAGGTCGGCAATATTGACCTTGTCCCCTGGGTTATCCTCCATCAGCGACACACTAGGGATCTTGTCTCCAGCCTAAAATTGAGTTGGGCAAAATTGAGTGTAAAGTAAACCGAAATGAATCAGTCAGAAATGATCACCACTGTAGTGTCTCACGTCATTTTAGCGGTTGTGTACAAAGTCAATGGAGTATTTCCTGGGAATGTTTCTCAGTCCCAAATTCATGTCATTTTAACATGTTTGTACTGCTTGACCTTCATTGAGATGATAACAAAAATTAAAAAACAAGCGTCAGGTTGCAACATTTTTTCCAATACGTCTTTGCAATAATATTTATCATGAGGACTAAAAGTACATGTACGCAGGATCACGGCAGCAGTTGTTGGTGGCGCGCTCGTGGAGGCTTTTATGGACGCAGAAGTTGTGCGTGCAATTTTAATTCGAAGCACCAACTTCAACGATGAATTACGGACTTTTAGAGTTCACATATGTAATTTTTAAAGGTAGGATACACCATTTGCAGATATCAAAAAAATTTACTACTGAATTATTAAAAAATATCTTACTCATTTGAAAGTAAAAGTTGATTCTAGGCATCCAGCAAAAGAATTGCGTTAGATATACTGTAATTGTTCCGAAAAATATAATTTTATAATGAAAAATTTGCGATCGCCGTACGAAAAAACAAAGATAACATAAGAATAACTGCTCGACGCCGGTTGAAAAAACCCGCTGTTTTTCGTGCTTTTCTCGGCATCCATGATGGTAAAACTTCGGACAGCTCAGTTAAACGATATTTACTATAAAATACAACCCCCCAAATCTACTCATTCACGATAATTCAAGCAATGACCAATGGTGTATACTACCTTTAACCCTAACTCCCTCACCATTGTTATTGAACAATACAATTCCTTCAAAATCCTCCAACTTCCTTTGTTGTGTAGGGAGTTAGGGTTAATGCACACAAAAACACGAAACAATATACCCTTTTTAGTTATAGAAACCACTCTTTGTATTAAATATTACCAGCGGTAAGCTTTGAGAACTTGCGTTAAATGAGGTTTAATATGTGCATGAAGAATGGGAAATTTCACACCCCCTTCCTAGACTCAACCATTTCTCACTCCCTCACCAGCCAATCAGTTGGCAAAGAATAAATGAACAGATCTAAATTATTCAAAGCAATCAGACACCACTGGAAAACAACATTATGATGACGCAACAGGATTGGAGAAGATAGAATTTTCTGAAACACTAATAGTTCTAAGTGTAGTGGTTGGGGTATTGGCCTCGTTAGCCTTAGGTTATGGGTTCGATTCAGCTTCATTTTTTTTTATTTTTTTTTATTTAATTGTATTACTATTTTTCTCTTTTAATAGAAGGTTTTCCAGTCTTTGGGAACATTTTTGCTCCTAATTTGTGGTTTGAAGTTTTTTAATGAAAAGACAGTGTGCAATATGAATGGCTCATTGACGATTTTGCAAAAAATTAAAAAAACAGTTGTGGCCTGGCGAGGCAGTAGGTAGACTAGACTTGATGTGCCTCGTGGGTGCGATGCATCATGAATGTACTGTTATCAAACAAAAAAAGTGTCCATGTAAGTAATAAAGCTAGGCGTGGTTACTAGATGATTGGCACGAAATTGGCACAAGGCAGCAACAACAAATGTTGTGAGAATTTAATAAAATCATAAACGATTCAACATTGTACCCAGTATTCATTTATCATTAACAAATTCTGCCCACGAGTTGTGCTTACATACTCTGTCTCCGAAGCAGTTTTTCGGCAAAGTTGCAAAGTTGCAAAATTAACTCAGAAATGACCCGTGTTCACCTTTTGAGAATTTGCAGAGCAAAATCTTGCCCCAACGTCACAAAATTCGCGTTCAGTACGAATCGGCCTTAGAAACATTGTAAAAATTTGCCCAGTAGGCCTGCCCGACATGAATGGAAAATTATATTCTGGTTGGCGCCTGGGCTCATCGAAAAGGCTTGTAATTTCGTTGGGTGAATTCCTGTATATTGTTTTTTGCTTCACAAATTTTTTTGTGCAAGTTTAATTTGGCAAGAATTACGCGCGATGACGTCAAATCCCCAAACCAATTCTTGTTCTTGATTAATAGTTTGTGTTTCTTCCTCCATTTACGACTGCTAAGACCGTACTTTCCAACTGGTAAATCTACTGCCTTTTCATACAATCACGCACCACGTGGTCAGCCAGCAATATAAATATTCAACATAAACGTCACAGTTGGACGATACCATCAAATCGCGCAACAGAACAGGGGAAAGTTCTATCAGTAGTCGCGCCACCCGTACCGAATTACGTGACTACTTAGGCATACAAAAAAAAATGTTATGTTGGCGTAACGGGCCCAAACAAATAGGGTAGGTAGGTAGGGATTTTTTTTTTTTTTTTTTTTTTCTCCCAGCAATGAAAATGATATGTTTTCTAATTGTTTAAGCCGGTAGTGATACACGATAGCGTGTCCAGGTTCAATATACACAATCCACACACACAACAATGAGAAACGGTCAGAAATGGTTTCAAACGTATTTATAACTAGATTTATATAAATTTTAATCATTAAATTTCGTCCCTTAAAAAAAAAATATCCAGGGTCGGCCGTATTTTTAGGGTCGGTCGGGTTACGCCAACATAACATTTTTTTTATGCCATGTTGTCGCGTGGGAGAAATCAGATTGTTTTCGAACCGAATACTGATTATTTGATTCCACCGCAAGTTCTCATCCAGCTCACAATCATACCAGCAAAAAGTAATGAGTGAGGTGCCACAATAAATGCCCTCTCAATGACTGGTTATAGTGGGGATGATTTAGTGACCACTGGGTCTTTACAAAAAGACCCCAGACCTGTGATGTGGGGAAAAATGAAGGGGAACTCGCAAATAAGTCAAATGGGCAAGCTAATAATGAAACCACTAGTACAATCGGAGACCATGGAGCAACTAGCCCCCTCAAACTTTTGTCTGGCCCCCCAACAAAATACAATAAAAGTACATGCTGAATAATAGCACAAGTTAAAAGTTGATGTCACGAGCAAAGGGTCATATTGGCTCTAGAACCGCATCTGCATGCACGTCGGTTTCTTTTTACCTGGGAGAAAATTAATGAAATTGGATTGAAATGAAGTGAAATATTTTTAAAATTTCTGAAAAAATGTATGTAACACAATACTAACATTAATATTAGGGCCTACACAGAGTACGGCCTTGGCAGTCAATTGCACCTTAAAATGAACAGACTGCACTTGGCTATCGTTAGTTACTTGTTTTAATCATTTTATTACATCAATCCATGGAGCTAAGGATTATACTTGTATAGGGCGGCCCATGGTCAATCTGGATCTCAATCATCCCCGCCCCTTTCCCCTTTCTCTAACACATACAGTACCTCCTCCCGCCACCGCCCCCCCCCCCCCCCTTTCTTTCCCCCTTTAAATTAATCCCTTCCGAATTTCCCAACATGTCGCATTTTTAGCCTACCTTTATTGGCATGTTTCTTGAAGAAGTCCTGGACAAAGCACGAATACCTGTAGATAGAATACGATAGCCTGTTTTCGCTTGACTAAGCAGCATTACGGAAGTTAAAATGTGATTGTAACTTATTCCACTCATAGCGCGCTGTACGTGTACACATCATATAGAGTTATATTAAATTACACATACACAGTATGAATGTGCACCAAAAACGCCCTCTCTAGCTAGCTAGCTAGCTAGCAAGAAAATCAGAAAATGATTGTGGTATAACCCGACGGCTATTTCTTTTCATATCAGACAATTTTGCGAGTAATTTTGTGTAATTAAAAATTTAGGCTACATTCTTTTGAATTATTTAGATATATTTTGGAATTTAAAAGAATAAGTATTATTTAGATATATTTTGGAATTTAAAAGAATAAATATTGTGCAGGAGAATCAAAATCATGTCTCTTTTAGACTTGACCCTAATTAGGAAAAGTGGTCGAGCCCTTTGACCTCAAGTATATTAGCACATGTGCGTGCAGCACGTGCTGATCAAAGTGAGATCCCTCATCATCAATGTTTACACTTTTTACACAGTTTCCATGGAGTCCAGCGATTTCAGCAATGACGATTCGGGGTTGCGAACTGCTGGCAGTGAGCAGAATTTGCTATCCAGACCAGACGGGTCGGCAACATTCACGCAAGGTTGGCAGTTGCCCCATAAAATCAATAAATATATTATTATTATATATTTATTTATTAATTATTTATTGATTTATCCATTTTTATTCTTGTAACAATACATATTGTTTTTTATGGCTAAATAGTAGAATTGAAAACGAAGGCCTTCAGGCCACAGTTATTACCTCGGCCAAGAAGAACTATGGGGCTCCCAACGCCCGCAGGGCGGAGCCCCATACTAGATAGAGAGGGTTTTTACAGGTTTAACCGCCGTTAAACAATATAAACTATGCACAAACTGTACATTTGTCATCGATGACAGAAGCCATGTGATTGGTCTGGACTGACCCTGGCGGGCCTGGCCGGGGTTACGGTACGAACAGTTCATTGAACGACGTTATCCACCATCTTGTAACAGTCGCGTTTGCGGAACGGGGATAGTTTTCACCTTTTTTTACAGAAATTGAGATTCGACCCGTTTTATTGAAGTGCTGGCTGGGTGAGTTAATAAAGTAGTAAGTACTCATACAAAATGTGTTTGGAGGTAGACCGTGCAGCGGTATGGGAGTAATTGTGTGCAGTTTGTGCATGGTTTATATTGTTTAACGGCGGTTAACCTATAAAAACCCTCTCTATCTATGGAGCCGCCATAGTTCTACTTCTAGGGGTAAGTTCTACTTCTAGGGGTAAGGAAACTCTTTGTATGGTGTAATCATTTTTCTCGGACACCGACAGCCTGACTGTGACAGCATTCATATTTACCTCGGATACTGGCAGGGGTCCCGAGCAGACAGTGACGGGGCCGGAAGGGTGATTAAATGAAGAGAAAAATGACAAATTAATTTGATATACCGGTAGGTTCTATATCGTATTTGTATTTGGAATGGGTATTGGCTTGGTCCATTGTGCAGTGCAGCCACTGGTCAAGGAATGCTGTGTAGTCATGTGTATAATCCGGTGCAGGGAGAAGTGGGTAATGCCGTTGTAGCTTAAATTTCATCAGACTCTATAAAATACGGCCTCATTGTTAGCTTTGCACATGCTAAAGGTAGGATACACCATTGGTAATTGCTTGAATTATCACGAATAGTTGGATTTGAGGGGTTGTATTATATTTAAAAACTCATTTAACTGAACTGTCCGAAGTTTTACAATCATGGATGCCGAGAAAAGCACGAAAAACACCGTTTGTTTTCAACCGGCGTCGAGCAGCTATTCTTATGTTATCTTTGTTATTTCGCAATCGCCGTCCGGTGATCGCAAATTTCTTTATAAAATTCTATTTTTCGGAATAATTACAGGATATCTTAGCGCAATCATTTTGCTGGATGACCTAGAATCATTATTTACTTTCAAATTAGTAAGATATTTCTTAATAATTCGGTAGTAAATATTTTCGATATCTGCAAATGGTGTATCTTACCTTTAATTAAATGGAGAACATGATAATTAGGAGAGTGACCGGTCACGTGAGAGGGTTTAACCAGTAATTAGGACAGTGGGTCCGATTTTTATATCACACATGGATTTGTCATCGTTCTTCGCACCTCATATTTAGGATTATTGTGTTGAATGCAGGAGACACATCAGTAATGGCAGCTGTGTATGGACCAGCCGATGTACGACAGAATAAAGAAATTATTGACAGGGCTACAGTTGAGGTCATCTACAAGCCCAAGTCTGGCATGCCCGGTGAGTGGCAATTGTGAGAAAGAGTCCCGATTTGGTCAAAACTGTTATAATAATAAAACAGACCAATTAGGCCAAATAAAAAAAAAACATGTTTAGCGTCACCGCCCGCTTCCTTTTTGGGGGCAACCTCCTTTTTTCTTTTTTTTTTCTTTTTTTTTTCTTAATTAATTTGACCATTTTGGTAAAAAAAAAAAATAGATAATACAATTTTAAGATCGTATTTTAGACTTTAGCATCACTGTGTACATGCTCTGGAAATATATTCTGTCTAATAGGAAGGCTAGGGTGTGACGTGTAGTCATGTACGGTGCATACATGATCGACCCACATGAATTCTGATTTTTAATCGTGGGTGAACCATGTTTTAATTTTAAATTGGAAGATAGGGTGTGACATGTTCACTACATGACTCGAATTAAGATGTGTTAGGCGGCCATTTAAAAAACAAAAAAACAAAAAGGGCCTCCTCCTTCTTTAAAAAAAAAAGGCATGATGCTAAACATGTTTTTTTTTTTATTTGGCCTTAGATTTGTATTATTTTTATTTAAAGAGATGACTGATTTAAATCAAGGTCATCTCATTACTCTATTGTCTCACCTACCGGTGTTGAGCATCAGTAGATTTTGGATTTTATTTGTGTATACAAGTAGATACTCTGCAGTTGATTTCACAAAACTTTACGCAATGGCGCAAGTTTCCCTGTGCCACAATTTATTGCGTAAGTTGCACAACATTTCGGTTATGACAGTTTTTTCAAAAGTTTGATAGTGCGTAAGTCTACGACTTGCACAACAGATTATGGCGTAAATTGCGCGATCAATTTACTTGGTGAAAATTGTGACGCAGCGACCCAAAATGACTTTTGTTTTTACCAAATCGTGATCACCGTTGAGCCTGTCTTTAATTTGCTGAACCTACAAGTATCAAGCTTGTTAAAAGACATTCGTAACCTTGTGCTTGAAGTAAACAAATTGTTATTTTACCTTTGACTGAATTTTAAGTCAAACAAAACTATTTACAAATGGAAGGCGGAAGTGATTCACAATTATATACAAACGGGTGTCGTAAACACTAGCACTGTTATTATCCTCGTCCAAAATGTTTGTTATTTAAAATGTTGGCAAGCTACTTTCCAAGTTTCATGAAATCGACTGCAAGTTAATTGCGCAGCTACACAACAAATTTGTGACCCAGCACAAGTAAAGGAGACACTTTGCGGCAAAAATGAAAATTGAGATTTTGATTAAATCATTTAAAGCTAAACAAGCTTTAAATGATGAAATCAAAATCTCAATTTTTATTTTTGCCGCAAAGTGTCTCATTTACTCGTGCTGGGTCACATTTATTGCAAAGTCCTACATTCTATGCACATTTTCATGAAATTGGCTACTGGTTTCTTGCTTGTGTGAAAGTTAGGGTTCTTAAAATATGCATTGGAACCGGGTACGACATAGAGATTGGGCTTCAAGCACTTTCCTGATAAAGCAAATATCTCTTGATCTCCTCCTGTAGGAATCAGTGAAAAGTCAAAAGAGCAGTTGATTCGAAACACCTGTGAGACAGTCATCCTAACAACCATGCATCCACGGTCGTCCATCAATATAATAACGCAAGAAGTACAAGATTCTGGAGCAGTATCCTTTCAAACAAAAATCTGTTTACCACGGTTTTCATCTCCCATTTGTTTTCAGTAAAGTGATGAGTTTGTTTAAATGGTGCCTGTTACCCGGAGGCTTATATGTGACCTGTCATCACAAAATGAGCGTAAAGTTCCCAGTACGGCCAGTCAAAGTCAAAATTTGAAGGGGTGGTCGATTTTGAGATTGTTTTTTTAAAGACTAAATCCCAAACAATCAATTCCCAATTTTTCAGGACGATTAGATAAAAACAAATTAGTCTTTGAGACAATTTTGACTATGCCTTTCTTTGCGCGTTCACATAATTTCTCGCAAGAAATGCCCGTTTTCTCATAATCTCTGTATTAAGACTCCAGACTAAAAAATAAAAATAAAAAAAAATATTGAGTATCAAACCTCCAAGTGATTTATATACCATTGGAAAGCTCTGTTTCCACAACATTTAGAAATACCCATATCTCAATTTTTGATTTTGCCGACTTTACGCTCATTTTGTGATGACAGGTCACATATGATGCTGTGGACATGGATGATTTAAGAAAAAAAATCTGTTTAATTGATTTTGTCCTTCATAGTCCTGCTTTAAAATCTGTTATAAAAACCATCAACCAGTTTGCGTCAGAGGACGTGTATACATGCAAAGTTTTTCCGGAATTCAAAACGGATGACGGATAAACACGTCACGAGCAAGGCCTCAAATATCTGTCAGCAACCGGCTCACAGCAATTAAGGCCTGAAATATCGGGGTGTGCTACCCACAGATGCCCGCCTAAACCCGTCTCGGATCGAGGTTCGTAATAAAACAATCCCGTGCCTGGGCCCGGTCAATATAAAAATAATACCGGCTTGAACTGGGTTAAGAATATGGGAAGTAAATTATCCCCCCAGGGGTGTGCTGTGGATAGCAAGATTGTAGTAGACTCTGCAAACCTGCTCTTTACACCATTGGTTGGTATCAAGTATTCATAAATGCCTAAGACAGTTGACCCATTCCTATTGGTCGAGAGCCCGTCACGTGGCCAGTTTTAAATGGATGATGGAGACTGAGTGGCTGGTTTTAATAAACACTTTTTCAGTGTCATATAAAATTGAGACGCCTATGAAATCTGGTCCCTTTACCGTTTTGTTGGTTGAAACTTCACAAGGCATGCGCAATAGTACAAGCCAGTCTGTATTTTATACCGGCAGCTTGCGTTCTGTGTAACAAAGCGCAGTACGCAATACGCGCACACTAATGCCCATGTTAGGAGTTAGCGTACCTCCCGGACCGATGACTCGAACGAGGATATTCGAGGAACATACCATAAACGTAGCTTGGGGAGTTGGGGGGTGTTTCTCAAAAAATGAAGTATATACATGTAGTTGTTTAACAAAATAGTTGGAAACTTATAATTTTGACTTGTATTTTACCCGAAATGTATTTATGAAACCGGCTCATGGGCCTGGACATTGTTAATGCCCTCTTCTTTGGCTTGAGCATTAACACAACCAGGCCCATGAGCCGGTTTTAAACGTACACTTAAAACCGGCTAACCACATATTTATTCCCTTATTTAATTTCTGATCCTTTACATCTGCCAATCAGCTTTTAGCATGCTGTATAAATGCGTCCTGCATGGCCCTTATGGATGCTGGCATTCCAATGAAGTGCCTGGTTGCTGCAGTGACCTGCATGCTTGACAGTGAAGAGAGGCTGGTACTAGACCCAACAGACAAACAATCAAAGGTACAGCACAGAGAGGGTTCTTGCAAGGACCATTAACCCTAACCATCCCAAATCTTCCAAAATCCTTTTTGAGGATTGAGGGGGCGTTTGGGGTTTTGACACTGGAAGACCTGAACTAAGGCATAAACAAAAAAAATGTTATGTTGGCGTAACCGACCGACCCTAAAAATACGGCCGACCCTGGATATTTTTTTTTTCAAGGGACGAAATTTAATGATTAAAATCTATATAAATCTAGTTATAAATATGTTTGAAACCATTTCTGACCGTTTCTCATTGTTGTGTGTGTGGATTGTGTATATATTGAACCTGGACACGCTATCGTGTATCACTACCGGCTTAAATAATTAGAAAACATCATTTTCATTGCTGGGAGGAAAAAAAAAAAAAATAAATAAATAAATACCTACCTACCTACCCTATTTTTTGGGGCCCGTTACGCCAACATAACATTTTTTTTTATGCCTAATGCTGGATGATTTTGCAGGATTGAGGTTACTTGGGTATTTATCCAAATGAGAATTTTGGAGGATTGAGGTTATTTGTTACTTTGTACTTTCACACTGCTTATGCTCTGTGCGCATTCTCCATAGAGCTTCAGTCAAGGTGTAAGTTATGTGCCAAGGATAGGAAACATTTGCATATCAAGGGTTATGTGTGTAGACCCTTGTTGTAATATGGCACTTAGCAGCTGTTTGTTCCATGTTTGGCTGTTTTACACTATTATCTATTGAACAATGGAAATGCAGTTTCACCCTTAAAACACCGTGAAATTTTACAGAAATTTCACGCTGATTTAAGGGTGAAACTGCATTTCTATTATTCAATAGATCATAGTGTTATACCAGTAGCTCTATTGTAGGATTCAGGCAGTGGTCACCATTAAAAAAAAATTATTGGAGGATTTTGCAGGATTCAGGTTACATGGAGTTTTAACACTTTGGAATTGCAGGATTTTTCAGGATTCAGGTTATGTGTAAAACAAAATAGGAAAAGAGTTAGGGTTAATTACCCATTAGTAATTGATTCAGGACATAAGACATGCCTACGCACTAAGGCCTAACAAAATTATATACATTTATTAATGGACTAATTACTTTGTGGCTCGACAATAAATTTGGTTGTCGTTAAGCGGAATTTGCTAGTGGTCTTCTTGGCATATGAACAAAACCTGACAATTGGCATACGAGAGTTTACACCATTATGTCTCACCATTACATCTTTGGAGTGTTTTTGCAAAGGCCCGGTGGTCATTGTGTACTGCAAACTATACCAAATAATTGAAAGAACACTGCCTGCGGCTCCTCACACGCCATTGTCTGTTTGTATGACTGTGTGCCGGACGAGATCTTACAGTGTAATAGGATAACCATTATTCAGTTTGGGCAGAGGTTGAAATGAGGGTTTTCAGGTATTAGAAAAGAGGATAACATGCTGGTTGTTGCGCTTCAATCCCCTTGACAATTTATGGCTGTTTAAAGTTCACATTAATCGGGGGAAAACCAATAATGTTGAGAAAAAGGCCTTTCGAGTTTAGTTTTGGACTAAGCAAATTGCTTTTTCTTAAAAAAAACCACACTATTATTTCCATACTATTTCATAACAAAATATAGTTAGCAGGCATACCAAAGATTACAAATATCAATAAATACAAAAATACAAAAGTAAATCACCTATTATTCATCATCTTGCAGTTTTCTCCACTGTGCCCAGTTAGGTATCATTTTGTAAGAAATCTCTGACTTTACCTGCTACAAGTTGCAGACACCCAACATAAATAACAGTTTGGCAGTTATTATTCCAAATCGGTGAAGAGCACTGAAATTTACTTCTGACATTTTATTTTACTATTCTCAGCCATTAAACAACAAATTGAACATGGCATTCTGCACAGTTTTGTTGTTTAGATGGTACAAATGCATGATCATCATCATCATATTCTATGGTAAATATTTGAACTTAGTTATTTTCCTCTATTTCCTGTTTCAGGATGCCCTGTGTTTAGCCACTTTTGCGTTTGACAGCAGAAACAAAAAGGTTATCACCTCAACATTTGAGGGGTCATGCACAACGCAACAGGTCAGTGTGGTATCTTAATAGTGCCCTCAAAAGCCCTCTTCACACTAGACAAATCTCGGCGTTGGTGCGCGCAGGGTTGAAAACATGCAGCGTTTCAATCTTTAAAAGTTTCAACCTCACATCAACCCTGAGATTGATTTCACCTCAGGTTTAAAACAACACGGGGTTGACAAATCAGAACTCAACCAGGGTGGAGTTCAACTTGGGTTGAGAGGCTCTAGTGTGAAAAGGCCAAACGCATTTGTTGAAGTAACAATTTGGTGAAGACAAGTCAAACCAAATAGAAACCCTCGCTCCTGTCGCCCTAACTACTATAGTTGACAACCTTTTGCCATCTATTGCGCCTAATCACTCCTTTGGTTCGGGGTGACCTTGGATTTAGTGGATAGGTAATTTAACAAAACAATCCTCAGCAAGGGGGGGGGTGTTATGTTGCCTCTTCTCGCACACCCCCACTTTGTTTAAAATTAATTTTGAACCCCATTTTCCTTGGTGTCTATACCCTCAACAATTGTAACCAGTTCACATTTACCGAGCCCAGGCGTGGGATATTTTTTCACGAATCTCGATTCGAGGCAGTTTTAGGCCATGATGTCAACAATTGAAGTTTCATTGTGACGTTCTCCGTTACCTTAACAAATTTAGTTTAAAGTATTAACTGATCTTTAACCCTAACTCCCTCACCATTGTTATTGAACAATACAATTCCTTCAAAATCCTCCAACTTCCTTTGTTGTGTAAGGAGTTAGGGTTAAAGGGTCCTAGAAATGTGGTTTTTATTAGTTTAAATGAAAGATTATAACTAATTGAGTGATTTTCAGTTTATAAAAGTTTTATTTTTTGGTAATTAATATGAGAAAACAAATAAAGTGCTTTGGGGGACCGGCCCCGCCCCTAGAACGGTAGCTTATTAACGTCGCGACCAGCCTGCCCGTGCATGCATGCATCATGTGCCACGCGTATCGATGCAAAATCATTCAGTCGATGGTCGACTCAAGTTATTGTCAAAGGAATTGTCAAGTGGAATATCTTCTTCAGATGTAGGACCTGATGATACTGCAGATATTTTGTCCGATTCTCTGGAATATGCGCTCCCCGGCCCCGAACTGTCGTCTTCACTCGCCATGTCTGAACAAAATCTGCTGCGTGTGTACCCGCGTGCATGGCATCTCTTTTTGGGGGTTGCCGAATGTTCGTCACGAACAGCGCCACCATTTGTCAGTGTTTGAACATGTTAATGAGGGGGCCAATTACATTTACGGTGATTAATGTCATTTTATACCATTTTATCACCCCTGGTCTTGTTACTTACACACCAAGGCACATTTTAAATTATTAAACAGCAGATCTCCTCGAAAGGTCTGCGTAGAATCTTTAAGGGTGAATATACTCACATTCACCGTGACGTTTGAGTTTCTTTTTTTGCTTGTAGTACCAGTCTCTTCTGGCATCTTGCCAAACAGCGAGTCAGAAGGTGTTTGACTTCTATCGGACCTCAGTCGAGCGAAGTCTGGCCAAGTCATGATGCAACTTGTCTCGAGTGCTGTCAGGCTGTCTCCTGGAGTATTCCGACAAAGTGACCCTTGTATCATCAGATTGCAACAAAGTCATCCTGTAGTTTCCCAGATTGTATGGCTTTCCTCATGTGGTTCCAACATTTAAACGTTTTAGCAGCGAGAAGCCTCAGTTACTAACATTGCCCACTGACAGTGTATCATATTTAAATCAGTGTATATCAAGTTGTGAGCAAATGCTCGGGTCAAGAATTATTAGTCTTGCTGACTCTACGCCACAGGTTGTGCAATGCTCGCCTCACCGTTTCGCGATCATTTTATTGGCATATTGGTTGTTAAAGGTAGGATACACCATTTGCAGATATCAACAATTTTTACTACCGAATAATTAAGAAATTTCTTACTTATTTGAAAGTAAATATTGATTGTAGGCATCCAGCAAAATGATTGCACTAGATATCCTTAAAATTGTTCACACAAAAAATTGACAATCGCTGATTGCGAAAAAAAAACAGAACCACTGCCCGAAAACAATTGCCACTTTTCTTGCTTTTCTCATCATCCATGATTGTAAAACTCCCGACAGGTCAGTTTCTAAACGATATTTACTATAAAATACAACTCCCCCAAATCCAAGCAATTACCAATGGTGTATCCTACCTTTTAAGTTGTCATCACAAATATTCAGCTTGCTATATATTACAAAATGTATGTACCAAATTATATATCACATATTGAGCGGAGTTGTTTAAAACTTGACTTGCATAATGTATGTCCTCAAAACATGACAGCAAAACAGTGATGGGAATGTGTGCAGACCCACTGTTAATAGATATAAAAGGCTATTTCTAAAACGACCTCTGGGTATCTGCTCGTTCTAGTCGGAGGAAAGGTTGTCATGCCCCATTAGATACCTCTAAATACAAGTATCAACCAACCCCCTCCTCCCAATTGCTCAAAGCTAGATTCACCCCTGGGTACCAATTTTACAAAAGGTTTGTGGGCCTTAAATTCAGGCGTGATGTCTTCCTAACCAACAATACTAGCCATTACCCTTTATGTATATATTCACGTCATAGCGATAATGGATGTATTTTTAAAAAGTTGTAGTCGAGTACTCGTTTAACTACCAGATATTAGGATGGTTTGGTATACATGTAGATAAAGCTGTATAACACAGACACTGGACTTTGCTAAACAAATTGAAGACTTTGGATAATCGGAATCTTGTATGAATTAAGCTTTACTTGACTAAGTAGGTTGTGTCCCAAAACTTTGATTAAAAAGTATATTTATGCATCAAAAATCCCAAGTTATTTATTTCTAACACTTTACTTGTTGTGTACTGTCAATGTTTGTAATTTTGATTAAAACAATTACTTTTTTGTCCATATTGGAGATGAAGAAATAATCAAGAATTGCAAGGAAAATACGCAAGTATTTTTTCTTTGAAGTACTAGTCTATTTTAATGAAGGTTGCTTATCATCTGCAATGACAACAATAAAATGTTATATGCTCAACACCAAAGCCTTCATCATCTATTAAAAACTTGTTTTACATTTGTACAATGCTATAATCTTGATATTAAAGGTAGGATACACCATTGCTGATTACGGGGGTTGTATTTTATAGTAAATATCATTGAACTGACCTGTCCGAAGTTTTACAATCATGGATGCTGAGAAAGGCAAGAAAAAAGGCGTTCGTTTTCGACCTGCGTCGGGCCGTTTGGCGATTGTGAAAATTTGATCTTTTGGAACAATTACAGGATATCTAGCGCAATCATTTTGTCATTATCGTTATTTACTTTCAAATAAGATATTTCTTATTAATTTGGTAGTACAATTTTCAATATCTGAAAATGGTGCATCCTACCTTTAAACTTTAAAGGCACAAGCACGGTAAAAATTTGGTCATCAAAGAATATACATGTAGTGCATAGGATGCTTCAATGTGGTGACTGTGTTTAATTTAATTACACTGCACAGGGAATGTAGAGGGGAAATAGTGCTTGACTTTTTTTAATTAAGTTTATGAATAATTTGACTAGCCAAGTTGAAAGGAAGTTGGTAGGCATCCCTTCCCACCCATCAAAAAACGACCTCTACGTTTTATTTAAACTTACACAAAGTTACAAACATTATAGAAAGTTAATTAAGGTGAAGAATACCTTGAGCTATCAAAAAAGTAACTTACCAAAACGTAACTTACCAAAACACTGTTAAAATGCTTATACTTGCTGTAAAAGTATTATTGACACTCAACTCCCTGTGAAATTAATAGTACTTTAGTTTGTAATCCAGTAATAGTGCGCGCAAGAGCACACGCGCATTATTATTGGTGGGTTTAGTGCATGATACGTATGCATGTAGCTGCGTTCGGCTGAATTACAGATTATGGCATTGCGACTCGGTAAACAAATCAAATTGAAATCCTATTAAAAAAAATGACTATAATAAACCAAGTATTTGTAATGCTTCCTTGTATAGCGTCTGATTACGGTTTGGGTTGAGAGCAATTGGGATTAAATTATATGAGATGTCCCGTATTTTTTGTTGAGCATTCAGTCAGGCAGAAAACCCCTGCAGGTCTTGAATGGAACAGTCAAGGTAGGCAGAGGGCTAGCTGTATGTGGTTGTACTGGTCACTTATGGCAGTGTTCCCACTTTAGTGAACAGTACAACCAATATCGCTTTCCCTCTGCCATTATTCCAGATCGCGTATCACTTGTAGTGTGCCCCCAGAATCACCTGCCGGGTGCAACATCTGGCGACCTGGACAGGTGTTTTCTTCCCCATGCCTACCCGGGGATGACTGATAGCACCTGTCCAGTGACATGAGCTAAGGACATATGCAGTAAAAGAGATTGCCAATGAGGTCACCACTTGCCTCATAACAAGGCTGCGGAGGTGAAGAGGCCGCGGTAAATCAAGAAGAAAGACCAGTACAAAATGACCGACCTAGCTGGACTGAATTAAATCGCCATGGCAGAATCACCACAAGAATTGTGCAGCCTGTTGATGCAGCGAGTTGGTGCCCTTTCACAGGGATCTCTGATGAAAGCCTGTGACCATCTTGGATTGCCTGCTTCCGAGGAGGACAATGCCAAGTTGCTTTCGAGGGAGGAGTTGAAGGGGAAAGAAGATGAGGGTATGTCAACGTACACCGAGTTATAAAGTGACTTCCGTCAGGCAAAGAGTGCCAGTGACAAGCATGAAGTTCAGCATTCAGAGACCTCCAGCCCTCCACAATACGGCGAAACAACCAGTTCCCCTGCAGAAATTAGTACTCCCGCAGCAACCAGTATCCCCACTGCATCTCCAGCAAGCCTTCTGAGTCTGACAAGTAGGGAATTCAAAATGGCTGGTCAGATTGGGGACCCAGGGCAGCAGGATCCGCTGTCATTCAAGAGTCTGGCCCACCATATGGATAATCGATGCCGTCAGTGGTCCCAGGTCCCGCACTACGAAGCTACCTAGAGGGCAGGGCGGGCCTCGCCTGTCCTCCATCAAATCCTGAAGGCCCAATACTAAGAGAAAGATGCTACTGAATTGTACCACCAATTGTTTCGCCTGGCCTAAGACAACAAAGAGTCGGCCCAGAGCTTCCTGGTGCGTGCTCTGGATCTGAAACAAAAAGTAGTTTTTTGCATCACAGGAGGCTAGGTCTGGGCTTAAATACGACCCTGCCCTCCACTCATTATGCACGGGGCTCAGGAGTGAGTCGGTGAGGAACAAATTTTGGTTACTCCTACAGGACTTCAACATGTCAGACGAGCTCCTGTTCGAGAAGGTCAATAGCGCAGCAAGCCACGAGACAGGGCAGCTATAGAAGCTGCATCCCAGGGACATCTTTGTCCAATAAGTGCAGAGTCAGGACAGCCAAGACCAAATGAAACGGAAACCGAAGGAGGGTACATTGATGAAAGACCTAGCTAAGCTAAAAGCAGGCATCGCTACTCTCCAAGAGGCGATGGCGGCACCTGTAGTACAGCAAATATTTGGCCAAATATCCAACAATGGACTCGGGGTTAGAGGATGTCAATCTTGCCAGAGAAATGGTCGTGGAGATACCTGTAACCACTGTTATAAGTGTGGATCAATCAAGCACTTTGCCCGAGGTTGTCATCAGGGGAGGCAGTCGGGAAACGCCGACACAGATCCTGGCGTTGAATTCTGGGAGTCGTGATGTAACTGTAAGGAGCCGCTCCATGCTCGGTACACTTCAGCTAGTAGATGATTGGCAGCCAGTCCCACTCAAAGAGCCTAGCAGAACTCGACAAGCAGTAGGTGTCCATATAGTCCAAGATGATGGTCCTGAGGCATGGGTTCCCCCAGTTGATGTCAGCCACCTAACTGACAGACAGCAGCAAGAGGTGACCAGGATGCTGAGGGAGGAGGCAGGAGCTTTTGCTAGGGACGATAGTGACCTGGGTTGCATTCAAGACCTCCAAATGAATATTTGGTTAAGGGATGACCAGTCGGTATAGAAGTCCTACATGACAGTACCACCCCCACTCTACCACCAGGGTTTTATGGCAGAGGAAAGCTGACCAAAAACGGCCTTCATCACCCCATGGGGTTTATACGAATGGAATCGCATACCCTTTGGATTAAACAAGGCGCCTACAATGTTTCAAAGGTGTGTGGAGTCTTGCTTAGATGGGGTAGTTCGGGAGGTTGCAGTAGTCTATCTCGATGGCATTTTGGTTTGGGGGACACCTTCGTGGCTCACTTGGAAAATGTCCAGCGGGTTCTTGCCTTGAAGGGTGGGGTGTGAAGCTGAAGCCCAGCAAGTGTAGTCTTTTTCAGAGCGAGGTACGGTACTTGGGGTAAATTCTTGGCCCGACAGGCTACTATCGCCAGTACATCATGAGCCTTTCTCGCATCGCCAAACCACTGTACAAGATTCTTAAGCAGCCCATTGAGATTGGTTGCCCAAGAGTAGGAGACACCAAAGCATCTAAAAGATTTCAGAGGAAAGTAGAAGAGAGTAGCAAAGGTGCAGGTCAGGTATCATCACCCCAGCCCATCACCTGGTCCAGTGATCACTAGAAAGTTCTAGTGCAGCTTCTCAGTTGTTTGACCTGCCCCCCCCCCCCCCCCCCCCCTCCCTCCCCAGTAATGGATTTTCCGAATCATGGAAAACTCTTTATCCTGCACACAGATGCTTTCGATGATAGGTTTAGGAGCGGTTCTCTACCAGGAACAGGGTTGACAGATAAGAGTCATTGGGTATGGGTCTCGCACACCGAGCCCAGCAGCGAAAAATTACCTCCTCCACTCAGGCAAACTTGAATATCTGGCCTTGAAGTGGGCGGGGTGTGAAAAGTTTCGTGACTATCTTTACTGTAATCACCAACAATAACCCACTTACATATGTTTTTTCGTCAGCAAAGTTGAATGCTACTGGGCACGGGTGGGTTGCGGAACTGGCCAATTTTTGCTTTACAATCAATTATCGCCCTGGAAGATCACATTCCCTGTTATAATGTGTACACGACTTTTTTCAAAGTCAAGTTTGTCTACTTCTCACCGGCAATAATTTCATTCAAAGCACAAAAACATTATTGTTCGCAGCAGAATTAGGCATGTGGGAATTTGATGTAATGTGGGCAAGCGGCGACCGCAGTAAACAGTTGAAATGGTAGCAGGGGCAGTATCACACCCAGAGGAAGGGACACATGAATTATAATTTATGCTGACGTAAATATACATTGTACACTGAGGTCGTCAGTACAAAATTAATTGTACAGATTGTACGGACCAGGATCGAGATAGTGGCACCGTAAATCTGCATAAAGGCGAGGTTTTGCAAGTTGCAGAACACACAGTGTACTTTCATGAAAATTGTAAAGCTTCACCTTGTTATACAGGGTGAACCTAAAAAAAAAGAAACCCACCGGAAAATGGCCATAATTCCGAAAGTATATATTTCATGGAAAAACTGAAGTCAATATCAGAAAGTAGGAGCTACAAGCTTTCTTCTGACACCTACATCGCAGGCCTACGGTCACTGGTAACTGAGTACCATTGTCTTGAAAACCATAGGCAGATTTCAGAAATGTCCAAATAGGTGTGCGTGTTGTTATCTTCGTGTAGGCAAATAAGGTCGCCTGGAAAAGAACAAGAACATAATTCCCTTTGTTATAACCTGTTTATTTGAAACAATAAAAATGAAAACACTTATTTGGCTTTCATAAGCATCTTTCTCAGTCCTTAAGGTTCGATTCCTTCAACATGGCCGCCACCTCTCTCACATCGTCTTTGCATATCCTGCACTGCTCTCCTCACCATCGTACTTGTCGTAAAATGTCAACTTCTTGCTGAATCCTCTCCCGTAATTCCACAAGGTCCCGTGGGGGACTAGCGTAGGCCTTATTCTTAAGGTATCTCCAAAAGAAAAAGTCACATGGAGTTAGGTCAGGGGATCGTGGTGGCCACTCCACTTCATGATTCAAGGCAATCACACGGTGTGCAAAGAGTTCTCGAAGACGTTCCCTGACAGCGATAAGTCGATGGGCAGGAGCACCATCTTGGGCCCACCACAGACTGATTTGGACATTTCTGAAATCTGCCTATGGTTTTCAAGACAATGATACTCAGTTACCAGTGACCGTAGGCCTGCGATGTAGGTGTCAAAAGAAAGCTTGTAGCTCCTACTTTCTGATATTGACTTCAGTTTTCCCATGAAATATATACTTTCAGAATTATGGCCATTTTCCGGTGGGTTTCGTTTTTTTATGTTCACCCTGTACATCTCCAGTACAAATTAAGCCAAAGTAAGGGATGGGAAGTCTTTGTGGAAGAAAAATATACCAAGATAGGGCCTTGATCTGTTTATTTACTGATTTGATGGACCAAAATACCAGCCTTCACCACTGCACCAACTGGCCATTAATGACGCATACCGTTATATACCCAAACCCAAACACTAATCTTAACCCACATCTTAACCATAGTTTTTGAGTAATTTGAGTCAATTCATATTTGGTATTGTATTTCCACCACATGCCCATGTGTATGTGTACACGCGTTTCTTTTTGCGTCCCACTCGGCATATGAACATTGGAGTTTAGGGTAAAATCCAAGCTGCAACTTCAGCAAATTCTAGTATTTTACAAGTTGACATAAAAACTTGAACTTCCAATCTACACACATAAAGATAAAGTTAAACAGGCATCCTTTGGTTTACATTGAAAACTTACAATATGCAAACAATCAAATATGCGGATATTTATGTAATGAACACACTAAAATGAATGTTTTCTATAATTTTAATCTACAAAACTGCCAAAGGCAAAGACCTTTTTTTTTACAAAGTCCAGTTTAGGATTATTGCATTCATGTGTTTAAAATGTGATTGTGATTAAAATTCCAAGAAAGGAAAAATTCAAGCAACAAAGCTATCTTCTTTAAAAATGATAAATGAAAGTGATTATTATCATAACTGTTAAAAACATTTATCATATCTTTAAACAGGATGATTCATGCATACTAATGTGTAACGCGAAAACAAAAACTGGAGAATATCACGCTTCAATTAATTCAAATACTTTTCCAATTTTCACAGAGCCTTACAGTGAATACGTAACAACAAATATCAGATTTATATCAGTATTTTTTTCCCCTACATCTCATTTATCATTATTCTAAGAAGGGCAGAAAAATGACCGACACCTCTCCGAGGGTTCTCATGACACAGACTATTAGCCAAGCTTATTGACCCCCTCTTACTTTCTGTTCAATCTTTTTGGACAATCTTTTAGGGTCATCTTTTCTCTCAAAAGAAGATCGGCCATACACGTCAACCTGGATTGCCACTTTAGAAATATGTTTAATTGCAAAAATTCGGCAATTGCACATCCCAGTTCACCCAACTTCTCTCAAAAATAAAAGCTGGGCAAATTTATGAGCAAGACCAACAAAAACTGAAGACGTTTTATGAATGTGGACTGAATAGTAAATTTATAGGTCGTGATAAAATGGTCTGCATCGAGCGTGACATGATGGCCAGCAGCTCCAAATGTTTTAGACATGCACAAAACCCGATCTGACAACAACCGGATAATAACTGGGTTAGGACGCGACTCAAAAGGGAACGTCGGAATAGCAACTGTGTTGCATCCACAAGGACAGGAAAGAATATGAATGTGCTTTCCCAAGAACGGTTTTGGTTTGTAACTAGTTGTGTCTTTCGCTTTAAGAAAAGGACTCCTCTGTACTTCAGCCAGCTCCACGCTGGATGTTTTGTCGGACGGAGAATGGCAATTTAGTTGTAGTTGAAGTTCATCTTGATGAGATACTTCATGCGGATCTGCGACACGTCGTAAACAATGTATCTGTTAAAATATGTTAAAGAAAATGTCACAGTTGCCCATATAAATAGTACCAAATAAACTTTTTAAAAGCCCTGTAATCCATTTTCATTGGATAGGCTGGTCCTGCACCACAAACAGTATTGATAATGTACGTACAGACTGGATGGAACCAGTCTGATTGCAAAGCGTATCTGTTTAAGCCCAATTATCGCTAACCATATTTTCCGAGATTGCAAACATCCAAAAGGAAAGGGAAAATAGGTTGGAATTAGTGCTAGTTGGAATACAGCTTGGTAATAAAACGTTCTGGTTGGAAAAAACGTTGGAATAAAACATTGAAATTAATGATAGAGTAATAGAAAAAAGGTCAATTCTTGAAGAGCTGAGAACCAAACTTAAAGGATCAATCAGCGCAAACCCCGATAATCCTAATAACTTCTTGGAATTCTATAAAATATGCAGATATGGTGCAAAGGATACTCGTTATACAGCAGACTTGAGTAGGCAGAAGTTTGCTGGGCCTTCCCTGTGGGTACAATGGTGCCGTCCGCCAAAGTGATTTGACCCGCAGGATCAGGGTATGTTCCTCCAACACCTGGGTGTGAAAAACCTCAATAAGTCAAGTTTAAATGATCACACTTTTAGTTAGATTTAGACTGGGGAAAAAATTGTCTACATTTTCTTAACAATGCAAGAACTCAAAATTGACTTCTTGCAAAGAAATGCATGATTTTGACGTACCAGGTCACAGTAGTATAAAATCGAGCAAGTCAAGGAAAAAGGTATCCTTTTTGTCTCATATGCAATACTAATCGAAAAGACTACCACCTTCTTGTTGGTATTCTGTGACGATTTCCAGATATCCGGTTTCCTGTATACCCATCAGTGCTTACCCTTGGTGCTATGTTTGCCGTTGGGCAGCTTGGTAATGTAGGAAGAGTTCATCAGCTCATGCATGTTGCCGATAGCAACCTCACACAGCAACATCAGGCCCGTGGAGTTGTTGTGATTGGTGAAACAGTAGTTGGCACTCTTGGAGACAATGTCAGCAAAGTACACACCCTTGCCAAACATGTAACCCGTCTGGTTGGACAGACAAAGCCACAGAAGACAGGGTGAATTAGTCAAAAATTTAAGAGAAAGTATACCTTTTGCAGCTATTCAAAAAGACCAACTATTGTTTTGTACATTCCAAATTCACATCAACAGATGATGTAAATTTAGACTGAGGATGTGGATTTGGAGCATCTGGATGTGATTTTTGAAATCTTTTGTCAAAATCACATTCTGCTAGGAACGTGTCCACTTTGAATGTGAAATCACATCATGCCCTATCCTAGTACCCAGATTCAGAGCTAATATTTGCATGCGTCTTCAATATTTATATGCATCTAATAAACAAACCTTGGTGAGCTGTGTGTCCAAACACACATTTCTATTCATTCAAGTTCTCAACTTGAAACCCATGAGGATCATATCTCTACAACCTGATGCACATGTATCTACACCCCCCTACTACTACTTTTTATTTTTATTTTATTTTATTACACTTTTCCACTGGCTGAAAAATAAGAACATTACAGGCTACACAGTATCAAAATTATAAAGTCATCCATGAAACAAATTAAAAAAACTATTATACAATTTTTTAAAATTTACGAAGTAAATACCTCAAACGAATACAACTTGAACTGAGCCAGTGAGTGGCAAGACGGAACAGGGCCCAATTTCATAGAGCTGCTAAGCAAAAAAATTTGCTTAGCACAAAAAGTCTTGCTCATTAAAAACAGGTTACTAGCCAAAATTATACATGTTTTTCATGCTAAGCAAAAAAACAGCTGATTATCAATCCAGAACAATAAAGATCAGGTAAAAATTTGGTCTGTAACCTTGTTTTTGCCAAGGACAAATTGTCATGCTAAGCAAATTGTTGTGCTTAGCAGCTCTATGAAATTGGCCCCAGGTGACTAGCACCTCTACAGAGCCATCCTACCACAAAAAAAACACCAAACCAACAAAGTTGTAAAAAAGCAACTCACGGCTGGGGCTTCCGGCGGGGCGATGCGAAGGCCTTGAGACAAGATACCACAGAAGTTGGATAGTCTGGAGCCGTGCCACAGCAGCATGCGGTTGTGCAGCTTCTTGAATGGTTTGTACCGTGGTGTCTCACCTTCCCGATCAAGACGGAACACCTTACAGAGAAGAAAATGTTATGGTGAAATACAACATACATAGAGTTTAGCTTCGGTCACACAGAGCCGTTTTGCATCCCTGTCCCTATCACGACCATGCAAAATAGCAAATCCTGAAATGATCTGGGAGCACGGGAATTTGGACTGGATAGAAAATGTATAGGTCGTGAAATGGTCTGAATCGACGTGACAGGATGGCTGGAAGCCTCAAATGTTTTGGAAATGCACAAAACCCGATCTGACAACAAC
Organism: Crossaster papposus; assembly: GCA_037893245.1. Lineage (NCBI taxonomy): Eukaryota > Metazoa > Echinodermata > Asteroidea > Velatida > Solasteridae > Crossaster > Crossaster papposus. The sequence goes on from JBAIAA010001153.1 coordinate 292,957, forward strand.
GGGATAAACTGGGTAAGAACATGACTCAAATGGCAAAGTTCAACAGCAACCTAAGGCACACAAGATCATCAAAATAGCAACTTTGGACGTTTTAGACGAAATAAGCCTGGAAAGGAATAAGATAGGAATGGGGCGGACGTGATACCGTAGGAACGGGGCGTGATAGGAACGGACGTGATAGGAACGGGGCGAACAGGAACGGGGCGGACGTGATAGGAACGGGGCGGACGTGATAGGAACGGGGCGGACGTGATAGGAACGGGGCGGACGTGATAGGAACGGGGCGGACGTGATAGGAACGGGGCGGACGTGATAGGAACGGGGCGGACGTGATAGGAACGGGGCGCCGGGCGGGAGTGATAGGGGCGCCGGGCGGGAGTGATAGGGGCGCCGGGCGGGCGTGATAGGAATGGGGCGGACGTAATATGAATGGGGCGGACGTGATAGGAACGGGGCGGACGTGATAGGAACGGGGCGCCGGGCGGGCGTGATAGGGGCGCCGGGCGGGCGTGATAGGAACGGGGCGGACGTGATAGGAACGGGGCGGACGTGATAGGAACGGGGCGGACGTGATAGGAACGGGGCGGACGTGATAGGAACGGGGAGGACGTGATAGGAACGGGGCGGACGTGATAGGAACGGGGCGGACGTGATAGGAACAGGGCAGACGTGGCAGGAATGGAAAAGACGAGGCAGGAATGGAAAAGACGAGATAGGAACGGAAAGGATCAGGTTAGGTCGGGATACTTTTCTATAATAGAACTGTATTGGAACGGTGTAGGGGCAGGATAAATGGGAAAGAGACTTGTGAATTTTCACCGTCTGGATCCCGTCTGGATCAATTTTTTTTAAATCTAATGGTCGTGATAGGGATGGACACATAGATCGGCTCTGTGTGACTGGGCATGCAAGGGCTTAAGCAACTTAGCAGAAAGAAAGTTCTCCGGATTTATTGAGTTGAGGGCTCAAGCAGGCTCTCTTTGAGCATCGTCATTGTTACCCCCCCCCCCCCCCCCCCCCCCCCCCCAGCCACACCCCTATATTGTAAATACAGCAAGGATGTCATGTTAAAAAACGTTTTTCAGTCTGGGAGCCAAGTTCGAAAAGAAGCTTATTTTTGTAGTTGGTTTCACGCCTAAAGGGGAAAGGTTTGGCACTTGTACATGGAATGGGGTGTCTCTTGGTTTTGTTAAGACTGGGTGTAAGCATCCAAGGTGGCAGCAAGGTACTGTAATTCACAAATCTCTCAAGGTACCCACGCCTTGCTACTCACATCGCCTAAATTTCTATTTTGTAGGAATGGTAATGATTGAAGGAAACAATAAACAGGTGCTTACACAACTGCACTGAATAGCCAGAAATTGTTCGCACACTTATTTGTTTTTTGAGAAAGTTGAATTTGATGTAATCTTCTTTTTTACTCAGCCTATACTTTGTTCCTACAAAATAGAAATTTGGGGGATGTGAGTAGCAAGGCAGGGGTACCTAGAGAGATTGCTGAATTAAAGTACCTTGCTGCGACCTTGGATGCTTACACCTGGTCTTACTCCTGGTCTTACACCTACTCCAGAGACACCCCCCTTCCATACAAGTGCCAAACCCTTTCCCCTTTAGAGGTGAAACGAAACAACAGATTCTAGGAGCTGGCTACCAGACTATTGTGATTTAGCTAAACACACATGGATTAGGAAGTGAAGAGTCAGAATGAAGTAAACAAATGACCAAACCAAGTGAAAAAGTCGAAAAACTAAAATTAATAACAGGCAAAAGAAGAGAGTGCATAGGAATAATAAGGACTCGGGTCTAACCTCTTCGACTTTGAGTTTGTAGGAGCTGTGAGTGGCACCGTGGCTGTTCTTAGTGTACAACTCAATCATCTTGAACTCGTCACTGCCTTTAGGAACAACCTGATGAGAAACGGACAAAAGCTTGAAGGAAACTGTGTAACTGGAAAAGAACATTCTTGGAAGGATTTCGAGTCTACGGTACATCAGTGGACAGATAGCAGAAACAACAACTACTATGTGACTTGCTCTCGGCCAATCACAAAACAAAATCTGTGGGCGAGGTGCTATTTTTTTTAAAAGGAACAAGGCCCGATTTTAACAATGGAACTCAAGTAACAAACAGGCGGTTAACAAATGAACATGAACACAAATTAGCTGGAAATCGGCATCATGTTTGAACTGGCAGCCTGCAGTGTTTGGGCTTTACAAACCTGTCTTGTGCTTAGCAGTGTTATAGTCGAGTACTTTCCGAGTACCACAATAAAGAAATATTTTAACTTTTTGTTGCGAACTAAGTGAGACAAACATTGACAGCAGACAACAAATGAAGTCTGTGTATAAAGAAAAAATAGTTTAAACTAATCAGTGCCAGATTAAAACTAGGTGGCAAAATCATAAGTCGACTGTGAAAATATAATTTTAATGTTCATATTTTATGCACACGGACAGTGACCTATAGGTCACTTTGTGACGACCAATTTGTTTTCTCTGTGGCTGATAGTTACATATGTGGGTGCGAATATTTGCATTTGTATTTGTATTCTGTTGTTTTTATTCTTATCTGTTACAAACTTGCTTTTGTTCAGCCACCAAACGACTTGTACACGCCGCCATTGTTTCTGACAATCATAAAGACTGGTCCCGAGTAACTCAACTTCAAATAAAAGTTACAGGGACTGCATAAATCTAGGTACCGGACTGGTTAAGTCACTTCGTGGAAACATGATAGCTTTGTTTACGCGTTTCACAAAGTGACCTGTCTCGTTGCGTCAGTTTGTGAAACGATAAATTTACATTCTGCAGCAATAGGTCGACATTTGTAATTAGCTAAATTATCTTAATTAGCAAACTAGACCACGTATGAATTTGAAATTTGGAGAAAATAAAGATTTTATTATAAACTAGAATATGCTTAAAACACAAATTTGTCAAAAAAAGAGATGGGTGGTACGATCCACAAAATGTTACAAGTGATACACATTAGAAATACTACCAAGTACACAATATTCTTGCGGTCGAACATCCCATATCTTCCCATTGTTTATGCAATTTTAATAGCGTGAAGGGGACAAGTTGAGGTTTAATGCATGTTGCGATTGATGGCTTGCCCTTTGTGACGTCATGCCGACCTCAAGAATAAATCCATTAAATGCGCTATCCAATCAGAATACAGGAAGCAAGTTTTACACCCAGGGCTTAATATCGGAATTCGGAAACGAGGTTGAAAAATAAAGTCAGCCCCGGGGATGATGTCGAGTCTCAAGTAATGAGTAGTTTCTAACCTCCATAAGACACTTGAGATTCTGGTAGTTAGCGTCGATGGGATTCTGATCAACTGTCGTTTGTCGGCCGGATTTCAACAGACTGTAGGCAACCTCTATCTCCAGCAAGCTATCAAGCATCTTTGCCTTTAGCTAATAAAGAAAAAAGATATAGCCCAACAAATTTTAGCAAAATCTTCATTCTTGACACAGACTATCACTGTGAGGCCTGAAGACGTAAAAACCTTTTGTTGGGACAAGCAAACATGAAAAGTCAACAATAGGCCTTCTTTTCACATTAAATATGTGATAAGTCCACTTTTCACGTCTGTCAAAGTATCAACTATCACGTTTTTAATATGTTAAGAAAGAGCCTATTGTTTACTTTTCTTTTTACGTTTCACATTTTCGGGCCTTACAGTGTATGCAGATATAGAAGATTCTAGTGTGAGCCTACTATTGTTTGGTCACATTTTCAAAATAAGCAGAAGAAAAGTAGGACTTTGAAGGAAAAATATCAGGATAAACCTAGACTTTTGCAGGCTTTCAGGAGTAGTTTTTGTTATAATACTTACGATGTCCACAGCATCATAAGCCTCATTTGGCATGTTCTGTACCCGCAACATTTGCGCTCGGTCTGCATCTAAGCTCTTGTAAGTACAGTCACAGTACTCCAAGACCCAAACCCCTTCATTGTGTGATTTTAGTTTCATGTTTTGAAAGATACTCCATGAGATTTCATTTTTCGGCGTTGTAAGAAGTAGAAGATAGAAATTTTAAGAAGAAATTAGAAAAAGTAGAAGCAAGGTGAAAAAAAAAAAAAAAAAGGAATAGTTGAAAGCCAGCAGTCAGTCAGCATATTAGTCAGAGAGTTAGTTACAGAGAGGACAGGTTGCAGGCCTAGATTATCTTGTGTGGATATTCCTTTGAATTCGTGTAGTTAAGAATTGTTGGCCTATTACTAATTTTGCTTGCACCCAGGTCATTTTCAGTTTGTGTATTGTGTGACCGTCTTTTGTTCCGAGATCCACACATCGAATGTGTTGCAACCAAACTAGTAATGCACTGAAACTTGGGAATGACTTGAGCGAGCCATTTACGCGGGGTATTTAGAGATATCTCTATTAAGAGATATCTTTAAATGAATAGAGATTTTTTAATTTTCTCCAATTACTCTAAAACATTATGAGGTAAATGGGCTCGCCATCATAGACAAATCTTGTGAGCCTTCATCATTCCCAAGTTTCGGTGCCATACTAGTTTCGTTGCAACAAATGCAACACGTGTACACAGATACCCACCTGTATGACTTCCAACGTGTTCAGGAGAGGGATGGATCCAAAGCCAAAGTTATGAGGGATGAAAGTGAAGAATCTGTTGGTTGCATCTAGCATGGCGTTCCTGCTGGCATTACCAGCCTCAATCAGCTGCAGTAATAGAAATAGACAAAAGGTGTAAATCAATGCGATCAGTAACAGAGCAACATTTAAAGAAATTTTTCCCACTATACAGGTATATTGATGTAAATCAAAGATGTAACCCTGAAAAACATTAACAAGACCATATACAATTAGTAAGTTCGGTTTTCAAACTGTGCATATATGTGCATATGAAGACTATGCAAAAGCACAACGTGTACCAGTAAATTTACAGAGATCAGTGTTCTGAAGTAAGATTTGTTCAAAAGACTTTTGGATAGCCACGTGTTTTCAGGCGTCTTGTGTGTCCAATGTTTTTTAATGCACAGAATGCGGATTTGATTACCATGCTCCCCACAGCCTTGTGTGCATTGTCTGTCACGTAATTCACCAGAGAAAAATAATTGAATCTTGTGAACATGCACAGTTGGAATAATGAACTGGCTTATTAAAAGGGCAGGAACACTGACAAAGGAATGCCTTTGTTGCAGTTGAATATCAAGTAACAATGTCAGTCACATCCAAAAGTAGGCCTACAAAAAAGTATTTAATTGGAAGTGTTTTAATATGGGAAATAAGTGACTTCTTGTCGCTTGTTGCAGAGCTCAGCTGATGCCCAGTCATTAACGTTAAAGAATCAGCGCCAAAACTTTCCTGTGGTCACATGGTTCAAAGCACTGATGCAAATCTTGTTTCGGTCCATCTACATTGATTGTTTCGTTTAACCACTTACCACTCCCATCGAAACCTATTTTTTAGGCCTTTGTTTAGATCTCTTACCGCTGACTATGGAGAAATAAGAACGAATTTCCTGCATGTGCTGACAAATCTCCCCATTGCAATCAGCCTTGCCATGGTTGCTACTGTGGTGAACTGGTTTTTAATCATGACTTCCAAAGAAAGGTGTCAACAGAGGGCGTTTGCCTACCCACCGTTAAATTTCCAAGTCCAGCTGTACATGCACTAATCTAAAAATACAACGTGTATCCATGCAGCAGATAAATCTGTCTGCAAAGACCGGGAATCAGTTGTGCGTAACAATTTATAAACCCAGGATAATTGTTGTTACAGCTTTAAATGAGTAAAAGTAGTTAATACTAGATCTGTTTGAAAACCACAAACAAGTTAAATTAGGATTCAAAGTAAAACAAAAGTGTTCATTGTATAGGGGCTAGGGAGGCAACCCAAACAGCAGTTATCAGGCTTGGAGCAACAGCGGTCCGGAACTAGTTCGGTTTGTTAAGAAAGTTTGTCTGGAGAAGGTGTAATGGTGTCGAATGACGTGGGATATAATTTGTAAGTCTCCCAGGCTTGTTCTGACAGAATGTAGGCCTTGCTGTAAGCTGTAGCCTGTTGACTGGCTGCCGCCTCCTGTTCAACCTTGATGATGACAATAATGCAACATTCATGATCCGAATCTCTAAAGGTCTAAATGAATGCAAATCAAACTCTTGTGTGCTATGACTAGTCTTGAATTGTGTTAATTATCTCGCCCCCAAGAAGAACAGAATTCACCCCCTGCGCTACACTGCTCATACTACAACACATGCCATGATGAAACAAGTGATGTTACCATTAGTCTGTACCCCAACTCTAGCACAACACACTTTAACCGTGAATCCGACACAGAAACTAGATATTCAATTTCCCATTCTCGATCGATCCAAGGGGCTTTGAAAACGGCTTTCAAATCCAGTAAAGTGTACAAGTATTACACGCGTATATAAAGATGGGTGTGCTTTGTTGGGGTCGAGTTGTGCATATTGTGGGGTTTCGAATTCGGAGTTTGGCTTGGCCATCGACTTGTAAATCACTGACGAAGCACACCAAATTGAAGCTGCCCGAATAGTGAAATTGGCAAAGCGGGACTAGAACCTGCGACGTCTGGAATACCGGACCAGCGCTCTACCAACTTTGGTTCGCACGCATGGTGCGGTGCCCCTTCCTAAGTGTTGAGGGATATATATTTCTCAAGATTTTTTCAATAAAATGTGTGATGCTCGATTGCGCCATGGGCAGCAGGCTTGTATAAGGCGGTCTAATGATCAGGCTGCAATAGTGACAAGTAAAAAACAATAGACAAAATAGGATGCGAGATCTAACAAGAAAATTAAACAAATAACTGAAATGTCTTACTGTTTGAAGCTCTGTCAGCACTGAGTAGGCATTCTGTATCTGGGAGCGAGATAACTTCCCAAGAGGCATCTTGTCCATGTCGATCTAGAAGAGAGAAAACAACCACTTCAGTTTTTTTACACTTATACATGTTGATTTAACTTGCAGTTTAAAGAAAACATATCCTGCCTCTCATTCTGTCTTTAACCAGTTTGCGCCGGAGGATGTATATACATGCAAAGTTGTCCCCAGATTTAATACGGATGATGCATAAACACGTCACGAGCAAGGCCGGCAATGTCTGTCAGCAGCGAGCAAGGCCAGAAATGCGTTTGTGTGCTTCCCGGTAGCATCGGCCTGAACCCGCCTCGAATCAAGTTTCGTTAAAAATAATCCCGCGCCTCGGCTCGGTGATGTTAAAATAATTCCGGCGCGAACTGGTTAATAGCCCATCAGCCACTTTACTACATTGTGTTAAAGTCTTGTCTATTTACTGATGAATCCAAAAAGCGACACAGTGCTTGGGCAGTGTAGGAAGTAATACGTAGGGCAGTTTGGCAGTGACTGGGTTAAATCATCATGAGTTATGAATTTGTTTTCGGCCAGAATGCAAATAAATAACAACAGTGACACCGGTATATTTTGGTAAGTCGAGGTTCAAATTCTGCTTGTTCAAGTAAAAACTGACTGTGTATTAGAGGATTTAACAGAGAAAATATTACAGTCCCTTATACAGGCATCTCAGATTCCTATCTATTGGTAAATTCGTCTTTAACCATGCCTGTTGTTATCCGTTTTATACTAGGCGCGAGATCGAGAGTGTATCCAAACACAAATGTGACGCTGCAAATCAGTTTACAACATTTCAGCTCAGGTGAATTATGCAGCAAATGTTTCATGAATAAAACTGCTACAAAGTGCTTTCTGACTGATATGACGAATTAAAAGGAGCCTGATATTGTATTCGGGTGAAGTATGAACTCGCCTTTATGCTACAGTTTGGCCCCAAGTTTTAGTACTCATCAGATCAGGAGTAAATGAGTGTCAGGGACAAACATGAACTAACGAAACAAAGAGAGTCGCTAGTTTACAAGGCAAGCATACTGGAAATCAACAGAAATATACAAATCTCAATCTACATCACTTCTGCATATCAAGAGTTATCAAGCCAAGTGACATGGCTAGGTGTGACTGAAAAACCAATAACGCCCTGTATAACCATTTTAAAGGGTCTGGTCCCAGACGCTTTCCATGGAAACTCACCTCAAACTCAACCATAGTTTTCTTCAGAGTGTCAATGTCAAAGATGAGTTTGATGAGATTCTGGATCTGTAAGTGCAGCTTAGAGTCAATGCTGACAGCCTCATCCAACTTGGACAGCTCCTCCTGGGGGTGGACAAACGCCAGTCAAAATAAAGTTGGTGGTTTGATTTGACCAGGAAAAGCATAGACAAACAAACGAGGACCACACAGAAAAAAGGAAACACAAGGCAGAAATATGAAGGAAAGATTATCAAGGAAGTGTGGAAATAAGCGGAGTTGTAATGATTCACTTATTTTTGTGACTCAAGCCATTATAAAAAGGTGACTTGAGTTGAGTCGAGTCATTAGGTCAGAGGTTGAGTCAAGTCATTAGGTCAAGAAATTGCCATCAGAAGCAAATTATGAAAGTTTTTCACAGCACACAGCTGCCATGCAGCCACTGATCAATTGCCCAGCACTGTTTCCTACAAGTGCTCATTAGGCTTCCTTGTTTTTGCTTTTATACTTCTCAATTGTGACAGATGGAAAGAGAGTCTTCAAGTCTTGAGATAGAATTCATGTTTTTATTCCTTCATGATGAACAAATGGGAAGTAATCCAGCAAGAAAATGAGAGCGTAAGGAAACATGAAGCATGAAAAACAATTAAGAAAGCTCAGATGCTAGGATAACAGTGAGGTAAAAAAACATAGAAGACAGATAACAACGAATCAAGGAATCATAGTTGCAAGGCTTTAAATCATACAAGGAATTGGCATAGAAAAAGAAAAGAAATGCGAGAAAGAAAAGCAATCTTGACAGGAATACATACATCGTCTCCGTAGTCAATATCCAGGGGATAGAACCGGTGAGGAACCTTCTCAAAGTTCTTGGTGCCGAAAGGGTTCCCGGTTTTCTCCGTGTAAATCTCCACAAACTTCCGACGGGCATCAACCTTACTGTATTGTTCCACCTTGCTGCCCCCGATATTTGTGCCGACGCGCCCCCAGGATCGAAAGACGTGGTAGCTGTCAACAAAAACGATAGGAAATCATGAGGAGGGAGACTAATGCACCAACATTTGGGAATGACGTAGGCTCAAGATTCGTCTATGTTGAGCCCATTTCGCGACGATATTTTAGAGTTGTTTAAATGAATTAATTTTCAAGTGACCTAAATCCTGCAAAATCCTGCAATTTGCAAAAAGAATTTGAGGATTTCGGATGGTTAGGGTTAATTATTTATAGTAATATCAACTTATTTTGAGATATATTCAATTATTTAGAGATAATTTGTTTTAGCGATATCTCTAAATAACTATAAAATACCGTCGTCTGTTTATTAGGCTTGCCATATAGACGAGTATTGGGAGCCTACTGGTATGTCATTCACTAGTTTCGGTGCATTACTAGTTTCGTTGCAATATTAAAATTAAGGATTTAGTTGGATATACATGTAGGCTATGCTTGAATCCTATATTTTCAATTCATTCAAAATTCCAGAGGTTAGGAGCTTTGTTTTGGGGGCATTTTAGTGCAAAGTTTACTAAACATACAATTTGAGCCTTTCAAACTGTGGATCTAAGGTGTGACTCTCCAGCACAAAACCAAGTGGGAGACACATGGTATTAGAAGCTTGAATAATGAAAATATTCCTTTATTAAATATTTATTTCCTTCTTGAATCCCTGGCAGTTCACTTCATTATACCAGTAGCCAGTTTGGTTGGCTACAAATCCACTTGATTCATTGATATTTTGCAAGGTGTAACAATAGCAGGGAGTGCAAAGCGTCCCACGGTACTGTAAAACATTTCACTTGCTTCCTTTGAAAGCGGGAGCTGATAAAAGAAGGGCTAACTATGATCGGCTCCGGGAGTATTAAATAGGTTCCTTTATTTTGTTGTTTTTGTGTGTGTTTTTTCCATCCACTTTTTATCCACTTTTAATTTTTAATTTTTTTGAGGAAATAATATATTTTACTTTCAATGAAATATTTTTTTCAGGAGTTCATTTGTGAAACTTAATTTTGTTTTCTTATCTTAAGGCAAGCACATAATTATTATCTACCGGTCCAATACTTCTTACCTTTTGCCTGTATCACTTTCCAGTAGCTGCAGTTTGTAGTAGGAGTTGGAGCCTCGTGCCACGTCCACCATACCCAGCGTTGCACTGAACAACATGCCGTTCTCTTTGAGCACGTGGGTGGAGTCTTCTAATTCTGCATCGTCATAAAATGAAAAGAAAATAAGATGGTCGGTTTTTTTTAAGTCAGATATTTCTTCACAAACGTGCAGGGTTGGCTAATCCCGTTGAGAGTATATCTTTTGCAACTATCCAAAAAGTAACCAATATAATTATTGTTCATAAGCTTATTTTTTGTAAAAAAATATAAAACTCCCTGTGAAAAAAAATATTTGTTCTGGCATGCTGTCATTTTGAAGAAAATAATAAAAAAAATCCAAATATATACATCTCAGATGCATTTTGGAAGCTTCATTGGTAGTTGGTTCAAAATCCAAATCTTATTAAAAATATTATTTTCTAAGAATATACAACATTCACAAGAGCTTAAACTTTGTCAGGATAGATTTTAAGAACTTTTGCTGCTTCAAATGATAAAAATGCAGAACCGACAAATGGGACACTATAGCTTTAAATCAGCTAACCCTGATGCAAAAAGGTAATCAGGCTACTGATTTTAATCGCATCGATTTGTTAAAATAAGCCTACAAAAGTGTATGCTGTTTCTGAATATCTGGATACAAAGAGAGTGTAAAGTTGGAACTCTATATGGCCGGTTTTCCAAACCCCAGGTTTGTCTCCATCTTCAAGATGAGTTCATGTGGTTTACCAATGGTGAAAACAACCATGGTACTGAATTGCCCCAGCTGTATCATTCATTCACAGAGTCCATACACACAATGGCATTGCTCTTCTTGGGCCTTTTTAAATCCCTGGCTTTGTCTTCGTCTTCACCTTTGTTTTGAGGCGATTGTATCATGTATGCCACAACTGCGAGAACACAGCCACATAAATTCTCGTGCCTTTTGTTTTTCAGAAACATTCGATTGGTCGATATGAACCCAAAAGTTTGAATATTTCCATTAGCTTCCATTTCTATCTTTCTCTGTGATTTGGAAGTCAGAGCTGAAACCAATGAAGAAGATAAGGTTTTAAAAATGCCTTTAACTGTAATTGTTCTCTCCTAAAAATAGACTTCACACAGGACAGAGGACGACACTGTGGTTTGCTCAGGCTAATGGAGTGCACATTAAGGCCGTGTCCGAAACGGGTGTCTAGAGCTACGGTCTGTGTCTAGAGCTACGGTCTACGTCTAGAGCTACGGTCTACGTCTACAGCTACGTCTACAGCTACAGCTACGTCTACGTAGGCGCTAAGGCAAATGGCATTCGGACGTGGCTACGGTAGAGCCTACGGCTAGTTATTGCGCCCCCAAGCGATGCTTGAATTAGTGTTTGCAAAATTACGATGTAAGAATTTACAACAATTATCGTCTGCTAGATGTTACACAATGTTTGTTTACAGCCGGTCGAAATACCTGATGATATTGGCGTATTTGTCGATCCGTTAGTTTTAATTCAATTCACTATCATTGAAAAAGAAACAAAAATTTGCTCCAAAATTAACGTTAGTGCTGCCGCCATATTCTTTTGCCTGAGCTAGACAACTTATTTTACGGCTAGATTTTTGTGACGTTGTAGCCGTAGCTGTAGCTCTAGACGGCATTTCGGACAGCGCTACAAAATGGCCGACGCAGACAATAGCCGTAGCTGTAGCTCTAGACACCCGTTTCGGACACGGCCTAAGTGTGCATGCTTGCAATGTGTAGAGTGCAGAATGTGCACACAACCTCCTTTCTACTAGTCTTGGCTTCAAGACTGGATTTTTCATTCGTTCCGGGGGGCGCCGTCCGTCTATGCAGTTGAATCGTCAATACTCCGAAAAACCGGCTTATTGAGGGCGCCTTCGATTGTACACGCGATCTGTTCATCAGCTCAAACCTTTATACGCAAAGCTCGAAAAGACCTGAGAATTTCTAAGGAAATTTCAAGCATAGCTCAATATAGCTACTCACCCCTGCATAGACGGACGGCGCACCCCAGAACAAATGAAAAACCGAGTCTTGGAGCAAGGCTATACCTTTCTACTAAATGCTAAGATCACACAAAACCTTGGCGTGTGACAGTTATTATTTTTTTATTATTTTTGTTTAAACGTTGGCTTCTGGAAGTTGGGCACCAAGTCGGCCGAGTATTCCCATAGGTGGCACACATGAACAAATCTCTCAAAATCCAAAGTTGGCAAAGCACTGTGTGCTCTCTGTGCAGAACCGAAGTCGCCAAAACGAATACACAACACAATCTATTTTCTGGTCCAGAAAACAACCCCTTGGGCAAACGTATATTTACAACAATTTAGAACAATTTAGCATTTTAAGCGTGCCCCTATATTTACTGCCATATGGAGACACGAACACAATCGTGACAAAGGGAATGACGAATAGCGGTAGGTCTCCACAGAGCTATTTAGAATTATTGGAGTGTCGTTGCCGAGCGGTTAAGAGCTGGGTTTTCTGTTCCGCAGAGTGTAAGTTTGAGTCCTGGTGTCGACACGTGTGTCCTTAAGCAAGGCAATTAAACCACTATTGCTTAGTCCTTCGGATGGGACGTGAAGTTGTAGGTCCCGTGTGTTGTATAATTTATAATGTGTGTATATATCTTTCTCATTATAACATTTTAATAAATACCTAGGAGAGTTGAAGGCTTCTGATTGGCCGAGACTCGATCACGTGCAGGTCATTATATGTAGTAATATCATGGGTTTTCCAAGGGGCGTTTTCTAAACCCCGGCTTTGGGCTGCACTCTGGCCACATTACAGACGTTTTCCTAGTTCCGGATCGCAAAAAATATTCAGGCTGTTTTCGGCAAGTCTAATCCTCGAAATTTAAATGAAATAGGTTTAGTAGTTTACCTTGAGTGATGGAGAAACTACAGTTTTTGTTTCGATATTTATGCTCTTCTTTATTTGAAAATACATACTGTACGACGTCAAATATACCGACATCCCTTTTTCTAGTTGTGGATCAGTTTAACCAATTCCGGATCGAGTAAAAAACTGCTTCGTACATGAAAAATTATCACGCTAGAACCAACCCGAATCAAGCCTATATTTCTGATAAAGTATTCATTAATTTATATAAATACAGTTTAAAATAAATGTCAAATACTTTAACTTCCAATAAAGTTTTTAAAAAGGACTTGCAAGGAAATGCTTTGAAATGTTTTGTCCGTGTACGTGTGTGGCGCGCGACAACGAGCCGATAAACTTTGTCCCACCATGGAGAAATTTCTCCATGGTCCATTAGAACACGTCATATGAAATCGCTTGCGCGCGTGCTGTTGATGCATGTATTTTACGGGCGATCCGGAACTAGGAAAAAATGAACGTTCAGTCTTTGGCAGATTTGAGACTTTTACTTCGACTTATTTTTACTTATGTATCAAGAAGCTTGTATGTTTCTTTTCAAAATGCACTTCATCTAAACAAATAGTATTGGAGACCAAGCCATAACAAGGTAGGTTTTTATTTGAAGCGATCTGGAACTAGAAAAAATCCGGAACTAGGAAAACAACTGTACCACTGCTAAACTACATGAACGAAGCCAAAATACGAAAACGAAGCTGCGTTTGTAAAACGGCCTAGAAGAAGCCGCGAAGTCGCGAAATTCAGAGTATTTTCACCATTTTTCTCGTTAAAAAGGTATTTATTAAAGGTAATAACAGTGCGAGAACCCGGTTGTTACTGCGTGGTAATGACCGGGTTGGGGGATGACCGCTGGTAATGGACCTCGCCTTCGGCTCGATCCATAACCAGCGGTCATCCCCCAACCCGGTCATTACCACGCAGTAACAACCGGGTTCTCGCACTGTTATTACCTATATAAAATTGTATAATGCACAAAAAAGAACCCAGAACACAATATCGCTAAGAGAAGGGGTTTGCCCCGGTGTTCCTGGCTGACGTGCCTCTGTCTACGGGGTTCTTCTGGCTTACGAGCTACAGTGCCTTGAGCGCTTTTGAAGGATCCTTGGTTTCATTACCAGAAATAATAATAATAATACATGTAATAACATATGAGGGGCACTGTTATGACACCATTTAGGGTGCCATAAGTATCCAATGTTATTGATAGAAGTTGGTATTTAATTCAACATTTGTTCTTTCTTCAATCTTTAATGTTTAGATAAAAGGTACTAAACTGCTTCAATAAACCAGTTTTCAGGCTTTTGCATCCATCATTACAGTGCCCCCATTCTCAAATTTAAATTGTTCACTGAAATTAAATTGTCCACTGAAATTAAATTTTCCACTGAAATTATATTTTCCACTGAAATTAATATTTCCACTAAAAATAAATTGTCCACTAAAATTAAATTTTCCACTAAATGTGTACATTTTCCACTGAAACTAAATTTGCCACTTGTCAGGATTTGGGTGCACGGTGAGATTTATATTTCTGATGTTGCTAACTAGCTGATACTTATATGAATAAAATGACACCACAAGCAATTCTCTTCATCATCTTCGCAAAACTTCAAATTTGACAAATGCATTCCCAAAACACGTGTCTTGGAGAGGTAAAATGAAATATCCAAACACACGTTTGAAATGGACACGTGTTTAAAAGTAATTTCAGACACGCATATTACATTGTAATACGCCTAGAACACATTTGAAACGCGTGTTTGAATATTTCATTTTACCTCGCCAAGACACACGTTTTTTCTTACTTATTAACCCGTGTTTGAAATATAGTTTTGCCGAATGGGTTTTGAACACTCGGTGGATAATCAAATGTTCGAATATTCCATATACATGTATTACATTGTAGGTGCAGCCCTAATGCTGCTCAAGAACACCAGAGAAACATTGCCAACATATTCCAGATGCAACTGCATGAAACCAGCAATTTGTTCCATGGTTAGTTTTTAAAATATTGTCCAGGTGTTCACATCAAAGGGTGCATCATTTGTTCCTATTAGTCTATGCACAGGGTGACGTCTTTATTATTTCCTAATTATCCAGAGAAACTTGGCCCATAATAAACTGCATCGCTATAACTGCCCAAGGCACAGTATCATTTCACCGTCCGCCCCGTCCGGACATGATTCCTGAATTAATCGCTGAATAAACTGTGGGCTCTGTATTCTATTTATTAATCTGAGGACAAGTTGGCAATGTCAATTAGGCCATGTAAAAAAACAAATAATTGCTTAGCCTTCTTTCATTTGTGCAGAGCGGGGGGGGGGAGGGGGGGGGGGGGGGGGGGCCTTCTCTTAGTCAATACAATACATGAGAATACTTATACACACAAGCTATTCAAGCATTGCACACAACCAACCACTCCATAATTTAACCATTTGTGAACCGCTTTCAGGAAAAGGTTATAAGTCACGTTATGCAATACGGTATACATACATGTAGAGGGTGAAATTCGAAAAAAAAGTTAACAAATAATACCATTTAAAAGTGCATGGTTCTCATGCATCGTCTTAGTTTTGTTGCGTTTTGTAGCCTGCTTTTTTTCAGTACTGTTGTGTAATTTGAATTCCATGAAAATTATTAATATGCAAAAACGTTATATCACCAGAATAATAGGAGGGCGCTATGGACCTGTACTATGTACCAAATAAAAGCTAATTATATCCTAGCCTAATTATGACCAAGGCTATCAAGCTTGTTCCCTGAATGAGATTTGCCGATTCCATCTGTACGACACACAGTACAGCGCCCATGCCCAGCACCCCAGCCTCAAACCAGGGTTGTATACGGCATGTACTTGAGGTGAATGATAGCCTTGATACAACTAGGTTTACTTCCGGGTTTTGCAGTTAAGTTGTTTTATTTCGATCGTGCGTTATCCGATTGGCCCTCAAGTGGATGACCGCGAGCTGATCAAAAACACCACACTACAGCGCGGAAGCGCGGGACCTCGTCACGCACGTGCCGGCATTGTATTACCAAAGCAACGTTCCACCTTCGATAAAGTTATTGGCTGTCGACGATATACATGTACATGTACATACTTAAAGTAATAACTACATGTATGTATGAATCGGGTCAAAGTTTACGGTGTTTGATTTGGCCAACAATTAAAATTAACAAATTACAGAGTTGAAATGGTTATCAATTCGCCTTGACTTTGCCATGTACTGTTTACGGATTTGCGAGTTTTTTTTTTATTGAAATGGGGGAAGTATACAATAGAGGACAATATGGGTCCCCTATTTCGCCAAGGTCCCCGATTCTGACTCGTGTGCCAATCCTATGGTGATCATCCGAAATAATCAGGTGATCAGTACAAAACAAAAGAGGTAAGACGATCGGACAATGCCCCGTCTCCGATTGAAGGCGTTTACACACTTGTATGTGTGAGGCATACCTTGTACGGTACGTGCGTGCAGGCTGCTGAGTATGAGGCTAGCGTGCGCCGAGCGTGCGCTGTGTGGGACATACAGAGATGGATATATGATCGGACAAATTCTCATTCAGGGAACAAGCTTGATAGCCTGAGTGCTTACTTATAAAGGAGAAAAAGATTTCGACTAATTTTCAAGGGGACAAAATAATTTATATATAACCTGCAAACAAACTGAATCCATTAGACTGATCAACTTCACAATTAACAAACACACTATATCACATTTTCTTTCCTGAGCTGGCAGTATTGTTTTACATGATGTCATGTCACGCACAGTGATACTGAAAGCTCAGGTTGGCATGGTAACCAACAGCAAGGTCCATCCACAATTGTGTTTAGTTTTTACTGTCTCAGACTTGTCAAATAAATCACAGAGCGACAAATTACAATTGGCAACGCAACCCAAAGTATGCATGTGGTGTCCATGGTGATGGCTACATTTTGCCCCCTGTCCTTTTTGCGAGGGAAGAAAAATAATAAAAAAATGTAGATTTTGCGTGAATCGCTTTTTTCACCGCATCTTTTCTGAACTTAAAGAGTGTTACCGTCAGGGGCCTATTTCATAAAACATGTAAGCACCTTAACACAAACAAAGTTTTGCTTAGTAAAAAAAACAGGTTTTCAGCCAAAACTTAATACAAGTGCTTTTAATAGCCAAAAAGACAGCTGAATACCAGTCACAAACAATCATAAACATCAACTGAAAATTTGGTTTGTAATCCTGTTTTGAATGTAACCCTGTCAACCATTGTTGGTGTTTTTTCTATATGTTGTGTTGTGTATTTGTTTGTCTGTTTTCCACTAGTTCATGTTTTTTTGCTTTTCTAGTCGCAATTTTCTAAATTTTTATATTTATGTGTAAATTTTTATATTTTGATGTGTATTACAGTACTGTGTTTAATTTAATTTTGTTATTGAAATGTAAAATGAAATGTAAAATGAAATGTAATTCAGCCTATGGCTGCGAGGTTTCTTTTAAAATAAACCATTTGTAATAATAATAATAATAATAATAATAATAATAAGTTAGAATGTCCATGCTTAGCCATTTTTTGGTGCTTAGCAGCTTTATGAGTTTGGCCCTGCATGATTGGATGCAGGGCAATCCTAACCTTTGGTCTCTGTCGACCGAGGCATGGCAATTCCAGGATGGATATTAAAGATTCCAAATTGTTGGCGGTCTGTTGAATACAAGGTGCGATAAGGGTTGTTTTGATGAAAATGTCCTAAGCATGGATTTATTGCTTTCTGCCAGGACATAAATCGAATGGAAGCACAGTGATGATAAAGCAAAACAAATGTTTCGCAATTTTCTACTTAAAATTTTTAATAAGATTTTGTTTTCCCACTGCAAAATAAAGCCATTCGTGTTTGATACCTACACAACATTTGCAAACACCCAAAAGAAAAAACTATAAAAATGTTAAGCCCCTGTCACACTTGTCCAAATCGTCACTCCGTTCATGTTCCGAGTAAAAAATGTTGGATTCGGTGTTTAATCGGTTAAACTGAACTCAAACGGATTTTTCTCGGTTTCTCTCGGTTTTCCAACGCTATATACTCGTGTACGTTCGGTGATGCACTGAGGAACTCGGAGAAATCATTGAACCTGTTTAATAATTTATCTGAATTGTCGCGGCAACCTCAATACGGACGGTATCCGAAATAAACACACGAAATATGCACGGAATACACACATTACTCATTCGTTGCCATTCGTTGCAATGCGGAATAGGTACGGAAGAGTACGGAACAGGCCTCCGATTCCGATCGATAACCGTATGTATTCAGAGTTCATTCCAAACCCACACCATTGTAATGCCGATTATTGATGTCACTAAATCCGATGTAATTCCGCATATTAAACAAACATATACCATATATATAACGATCATATAACGAATAAATTCCGGTTCAGCTAGAGATCCAAAGACGGCAAAATTGCTATAAAAGCGCTCGGTCTTGAGATCAATGAATTTTTCAAAGTTTGGCATGTCCGGTGATGATCGGAGAGGTTCTGAATATAGACGGATTGCAATCGGAATAGCAACTTATTAGATCCGGAATAAGACCGGATTATGATCGGTGTATTTTCATTTCTGGCTGGTTTGTTTACATTTCTCTCCGAATTAATAATATTTCAGATCGGTTTATGAACGGAATTATAGATTCGGACAAATGTGACAGGGGCTTTAGGGAATACCTTACTTGACTCTCAGTAAATAATAATCTTAAACATCATGTGAAATCACAGCATCTGGTGTGCTGTCATTTTCAAGAAAAGTAAAAACTTTCTATTTGCAATGTTAAAAGAAAATAATTAACTGGGTTTAGGAGCTGGATTAGAAATTTGATTAAAACAGGTGCAATCTACATTGTAAAAACATTGTAACCTTGAAAAAACCTTATTGATTTTAGCACAGCCCAGTGATTTTAGTTAGTGTGGCCCAGTGGTTAGGGTTCGTGATTCATGATCGAAGGGTCAAACATTCAAATCCAGCTGCTGGTCATGTATTGTGTCCTTGGGCAAGCTAATTCACCCCCACTTGCCTCTCTCCACCCAGGAGGATAAAATAATAGGTTCTAACATTAGTTTGTGAGTAGCCTGCAATGGAATACCTTAGCATCCCATCCAGGGGGAATAGAAATATTCTCAGTTGTTCATGCTACTGAAACCAGAGTTAAACACCCCCCTGATGAGCCATATTGACCCTGGACAGAATGCTTCCTTTTTTGCTCTGATATTGATTTTATTGAGTCTGAAACGCAGAAATAAGCAACCACTAAAGAAATGTCTATAATAATTACTAAATGGCAGAAAACATGTTGGCTCTTTCACAGTCAATTAGCGTATAAAAAAAAAACACTTCCCATTAAAAACAATATTTCCTAAGGGTCCACCCCTAAGCTTCATTCAGCACTACAAATGTAACAGCCCAAATTGCAGCTCACAGCCAGTGAGAGCACGCCTCTTTGGATATATGCAAATCATAATGGAGTGTTCCATTTCACAATGGGGAACGCCCACCAGTACTTGATTGGTTCACGGCATTGGCAGATGGAACAAACACCTACTGGTCCGATGCCTGTCAGAGACTTCACCAGATGCAATCGGAATTTCCAGTCATCCGATATTTGTCGGGAGATTGGGGTTAAATATCGCCGGGTTTCGTAGGTAAATATCAAGACTGCTTCGCGGTCACTTCTTAAGTGGTTTCAGCTCAACAGCGCTGTTATGTGTTTGGATGTAATTACTGTAATTCTGACCGCTTCTGTGGATTACTATTTAGGAGAGTTCTCTGAGGCAACCAGATATTGGCAATTCAACCACTGAACATCAAAATTCTACACCTCAACAAATGTAAGTTTGCCATATTGGAACAAAATTCTAGAATAAAAAACTTGTTATCAATCATCATTTTCTTCATTTTCAGTCTTTTTTGCTGTTCTTTTTTATCACATTAATCTACAATTTTATTAATGCCCAGAGTCTTTTCTAATTTAACTATTTAAAGTGTTGGTGTTGTGGGGAGGAATTAGTGGTGGGATTAAAAACCAATTTGTTTTAATATTTGGTTTCGATTTTAGAAATCGAATATTTGAAACAACCTAAACCAAATTTTGCCTTCTATTTTGTTGGTAATACACCTTAAAGACAACTGCAACATCTCCCAATTTGCTGCATGAGTTCATGATCTGATTAGTTTCTTTAGCCTGCCTATCTGACTTTAATATCAGAGAGTTCCCATCCATTTTCCCCCACATTACAGCTCTGATGTGTTTTTGTAAAGACCCAGTGGTCACTGAATCCTGCAAACTATATCTAGGCATTTTGAGGGCATGACATGCGGCACCTCACTCTGAGTTGGATGAGAACTTTTAAATCAAATAATCGTTTGAAAACAAAACCTGTTTTTTGAAAAAATCATACTTTTCCCACCACTAGGAGGAATACACTATGCTACCGTGTTAAAAACAAAATAAAACCTTAACATCAAAACTGTGTACTCCGACTGCTTATTTCAGGAACCGTAACAAATTTTAAAAATTACTTCCCCCCCCCCCACCCCCCCCCCCCCCAAAAAAAAAAAAAAAAAAAAAAAAAAAAGAGGTTTTGGGTTTACGAGCATTTTAAAATTGCAAATCTATAATAGCTCGCACTATATAAATACTTGTTTCCAGCATCGACGCACCAATATGGTAGGTTATTGTATTATAAAAATCTATTAATTTGTATAGCGCAAATTCTAAACAAAATGTATATTCAAATGCGCTTTAACAACAATACAAAATAAGAAAAATTTAAAAAAGTAAAAACTATCAGATCTAGTATTTAGTGCACTGAAATAGTTATTAAAAATGTAAATTATAAAAAACATTTAAAAAGAAGTTACAGAGACAATAATGCGATTCATAAAAAAATCAGTCAGAAAGACAATTACAAAATACAGACAAAAGTTACACACAAATTACATGTAACACACACGAGCCCTCACAGGGCTTTACCTTACATACGCACTGTGGACATTCCTTTGTATTCGTGTAGTTAACAAACTTTGACTAAATACTCATTTTTCTCGCTTCCCCAAAACAAATTTACCCTCAAATTAGGATTATGGGCCTCTCAGCTGTCCCTTCTATCTTTTCTATATATAACCCTAACCCGTTTTTCCTCTAGCGCTCTTTTTCGGAAACTGAAAAACGGATTGTGGACGTGTGCAAGTCCACACACCGTAACCTCTTCCCGCATCGTGTGGACCTATATTGTTCGGAGGTCCACAGTGCGTATGCAAGACTAACTCACAACACCCACTGTTGTACTAAAGTATCATTAAAAAAAAAATTGAAACATGCCTTTTTATCAGTGCTTTAAAATTGGCCACACTGATCGCTCTTCTAATCTGTATAGGAAAAGCGAATTCCAGAGTTTAGGAGCACTTTACAAAGGCCCGATCCACTTTGATACAGTCTACATGTCACGACTCAACCACATAAGTAGCCATGTCCTTTGCAATTCAGCTTCTCAGCTGTGAGTAAGAATGATTAGCCCCCAAATTATTATTGAGATGATACAGGTTGAAAAAAAGTGGTGTCAGGATGCAACATTCTTTCCAAATATTCCTTGAAGCCCCCTTCTTTCTGGACTTCTGTTTATTTGTAGGGTAAACTAAATTCAAGCAGGAGTGATTTAATTATATGCTACACCTGGCCTGCGCATGTAAAAAAAGTAAACAGCGTGAATGGCTGTCCCCTTGATGATTTAGGTTACATCACCGGGGTAGGTTCAGTCAATCTGGCTCAGTTTCTAGCAGCTGGGCGTAAAATTACCGATTGCGACTGTTGCAACTAACTGTAACTGAAGTGTTAACAGTTAAAGACTGGTCAACAATCCCCATCAACTTTGTAATAATGGTGTTTATCATCGGTGTTTCTCGACGCTGCATATTTAAAGGTAGGATACACCATTTGCAGATATCGAAAATATTTAACGAATTATTAAGAAATATCTTACTTTATTTGAAAGTAAAGAATGATTCTAGGCATCCAGCAAAATGATTGCGCTAGATATCCTGTAATTATTCCGAAAAAAATAGAATTTTATAAAACAAAATTAGCTATCGCCGTCTGGTGCTGACGCCGGTTAAAAACAAACGCTGTTTGTCGTGCTATTTTCTTATCATCTATGATTATAAAACTTTGGACAGGTCAGTTAAACGATATTTACTATAAAATACAACCCCCCAAATCCACCCATTCATGATAATTCAAGCAATTACCAATGGTGTATCTTACCTTTAAGTACTTTGGGATGATTTTTTTTATCAGGCATATATATGTGCATAACTACCGATGAAATAAAAAAAAGGAGGATAAGAAAAAAAGAAAAGATTATATTTCTTATACCTTTGTACACAGAAAGTGAAGAGAAAAAATGGAAAATCAAGACCAAAACAGGAAATCAGCTTAAAATAGAAATTTTCACATGCCTGAAAAATGTACCTTCTTGCAAGTCTGTTTTAAATACATCCCAAGTGTACAACATGTATGCATTTGTCACTTTTATATTCCAAAGAGAACACTCTAGATTTTATGAAAAATGAAGACTGTTGCAATGTGCTTCCAGATTGGATTGAATTAAAATATTTAAAAAAATATGAGAGCACCTATGTACGTACATGTAATATTGATGCTAAAAGTCCTGTCTTTGTCAATCACAAAATGAAGAAGACAGAACAACGCTCATTAGCAAACATTGTGAACAATTGTGGTGACTATGCAAACAAACCATTCAAGCATGTCGCACTGGTCTGGCAATCAATTAGCACAGTCTTTTCTTTGAGTCTCTGTACTGAGCTACCCTACCACGACTCAACCTGTCCGCCAACCGTGCACCCTTGCACTTTAGGTACATGTACATGTAATTAGTAGTAATACATGTACTACACAAGTAACAATGGATTTAGTGCCAAGTAACAATGGATTTTCTTGTTAGATGTTCACATTAAAAAACATACTTATTTGTTTGTTTGTTTGTTTGTTTGTGTTTGTTTGTGTGTTTTTGGTTGGTTTTTTTTTGGGGGGGGGTGGGTTGAGAAAGCAAAGCTACAATGCATGATATCAGGCCCAGCCCTAACAAGTGTGCAGTGTATAATACATACTGACGTGTGACCTTTCATGTATCAAATAGGTGAAAGTTTTATAATTTGAACTCAAATAGTCAAGTCGCATACAAGCGCTGAAATGACGCAAACGATATGGCAACGCCAGTGAAAGTACTGGCAAAGCCAGCAATATTGGTGAAAAACGCATATTGAACCTATTATTACTGGTCGTTGTTTGCGTAGGGGCGCCACACTGCCAATTGTCCCCCTCTCCCTAGAGCCATTTCAAAATGTCATTATTCCAGACGACTTAGGACACTATCCACTCAAGAGGAATTTCTGTTCAAAACAAGGTATCAATATCAGACAAATTGAGGACTACTTGTACAATATACCTCTGAATTCCTTTTCCCAACAAAATACTAGTTACTCTTCAGGTACTATTTTTTTTTTTACACCAAAGAATAAATTTTGTTTTTCAATGCTCTATTTTTCAGCATATCTTTTAATAGGACATTGAACAAAAACATCCTCCCTTGTTTACAAATACACACAAAGTTTAAAACGGATAACGAATAAACATGTCACGAGCAAGGCCGGAAATATCTGTTAGCGAGCAAGGCTAGAAATATCAGGGTGTACTACCCACAGATGCCGGCCGGAACCTGTCTCTGATCGAGGTTCGTGAAAAAGAGTCCTGCGCCTGGGCCCAGTCAATGTCAAAATAATCCTGGCACGAACTGTTTAAAGATTGTTAATCTTGTGTAACTTTCCCAGAGCCACTCGCTCACCACACAGACCATTTATGCCGCCATCTGGTCGCCATGTTCGTTTATATTAGCCTCGCTTTGATTTTCAAGCCTAATGATCCCAAATCCTCCAAATTAAAAATGATTTTTCACACCCCCAAGACTTTTGCATTGCTTAAAATAATATATAAAAACAAATTTTGTTTTTTAGGGTGAAACTTTAAAATAGCACAGGGAAACAACTTAATTTATTTCTGTACCTCTGAGTTTTCCAACAACAATGCTTCAAATAATGAATGTTTGTAATTAATTAACATTTGCCTTCCATACAACTTTTTAAAATTTGTACTAAAGATGAGATTGAGTGTTTACTTTGTAATTCAAGGCATCATCCATCCATAAGATTTTGTCAGACATGTACATCTTGAATGTCAAAAAAAGGAAGAATAATTCATTGATAAAAACAGCAGCAGACCGAGTAGCAGTAGGAGGCCAATTAAGCGTGGGTTTTGTAATTGCAAAACAAATGTTGAGGAAATGACAACGAACAATTACAGCAGCTCATCAACTCAGAGTCAAAATCAACAAAATGTCCACGACCACTAGGCCATGCTTTGGCAAGCCCAACCAAGAACTATTTCAGTTGTTGGTTATTGGTTGAGCGTTTTAGCAACTTCGGTTGTGCTGTGATCTTTTGACTGTTCCGACCAAAGTTGAACTGAGGATCGGGGTTGATTGGCACTCAAAATTGAACATGACGAAAATTTTACGAACCTTTTTAAAAATTAGTTTTTCTTTAGCTTTTTTTTTTTTAGTTGTTGAGTTGTATTTTAAAAATGTGACCCAGCACATCAAAATCAGGAATAAGTCGAAAAATTACCTTTTGAGATACATGTACATGTAAGTACATGGAAAAAAAGAAAATTTTCATAAGCTTTCTATTAATACCGATCACAAGCATGCAGCTCAGACGTTATTGGCTATAAGCTACATGCTTGTGTTGGGAATCATTAGAAAGCTTATAAAATGTCCAATCTTACAATGCATGTACATGTAACTGGAAAAAAAAAATCTGACTTTTTTCTGTTTTTGATGAACTTGGTCACAAATATACTATATTGACAATTATAGTCGTGCAAATAGGGTATAATGAATCAATGTATCACAACTTTAAACTCATTAAAACAAAAAAGAGAAATCTGTTTCTTGTAACGTTTGGCCTAACATGTGTGACAAACAACTTTCGGTCTTGAGTTGAACAACATTGTTTCTGGTCACAGTTATGACGTCAGAAATAGCTCTTAGTTGAGGATGGCCAAAATACTAACCTGAAAACACATCGTACTTATTCCCAATAGAGGTAAAAAAACAACTACTGGCCGCCGGAAAATTTAGGCTAGGTTATTGGATTCAACATTTAAATGTATGTATACACTCCCACACAAGTATATAGGGAATTTAAAGGTAGGATACACCATTGGTAAATGCTTGAATTATCATGAATGGGTGGATTTGGGGGGTTGTGTTTTATAGTAAATATTGTTTAACTAACTTGTCCGAAGTTAAGCACGAAAAACAGCATTTGTTTTCAACCGGCGTCGAACAGTTATTCTTATGTTATTTGTGTTATTTTCGCGAGCGCAATCATTTTGCAGGATACCTAGAATCATTATTTACTTTCAGATGAGTAAGATATTTCTTAATAATTCGGTAGTAATTTTTTTCGATATATATATGCAAATGGTGTATCATACCTTTAATACTATGGTGTCTTTTCTTATGATCATATAGTACATGTCACAGCAGGCATGTCAGAGAATACGCCGCCGCTGCGTGTTTGGCCATACTGAGACAATGCAGATTTAAGTGAGATGATGGCGCCACCAACACGACAACCTAATTCGCATCAAGGATCACGCAAAGATTGACAGGGTATAGAATTACAGTATAGGGCCAGGGATCAATTTGTTAATACAGTTTCTGTGGTTTTGTTTAACCTTTTCCTCACCAATGTCGAGTTGTACTTCAACAATTTTGAGCATAGTGTTTGGAAAAACATGGTAAGAAAAGGGCTAATTGGATTTTTTTGCAATTTGTTTATTTTTCTCATTTTGTGAGAGATAAGGCGGGGTTTGGTTGGAATGTGGTTTGGGAGGTAAATAAAAGGTACGGATAGGTATCGCATGACATTGTGTGGCTGTAATCAGTTGAACAAGAACATGTCCCAAAATGCTGATTTTAGGCACGATTCCAAATACAATTCAGCATTTTTTGGATTGAAATTGATATCTTAGAATTGTGTTCTCAGAATATACAGGCACAGCATTCACACAATATTTAAGATAAACTTCATCAAGTTAGTTTTAAAAAAAATGATAAACACACAAATTGTTTATTCTACCTTTAAAGGTAGTATACACCATTTGCAGATATCGAAAAATTTTACCACCGAATTATTAAGAAATATCTTACTCATATGAAAGTAAATACTGATTCGAGGCATCCAGCAAAATGATTGCGCTAGATATCCTGTAAATATTCAGAAAAATTGATTTTTATAAAAAAAAAATGTAGATCCCCGGACGGCGATCACGAAAAAACACAAATAACATAAGAATAACTGCTCGACGTCGGTTGAAAACAAACGCTGTTTTTGTGTGCTTATTTACGATATTTACTACAAAATACAACCCCCCAAATCTACTCATTCATGATAATTCAAGCAATTACCTATGGTGTATACTACCTTTAAACAATATAAATTGTTCCAACAAAAACACCTAATAGAGACTGACGTACAAATGTAAAGTTAATATTGCTAATTTTAAAAACCATTTTTGTCCTTCAAACAAGTTTTAGTTTTTAGTCCTGGCCATATGTCATCATCTGTTCATCATGTCTGTTATGAGCTAGACCTGATTTACCATGTCATTCATCAGAAGTATCCCCAGCCTGGCTTGTTTTCATAAGGATGCCTGGTAATGAATTTATATGCATTGGACAGACTGGTATATGCAACACATCAACCTTCACTAGTTATGATTAATCTCAAATTGTCACGCAAATGATAGAGGCCCTGGATAATGTACATTTCATTGAGCAGTTGCTCCCAGTGGTAAATCAATTGGCTTGAGATATGAGAGACATTATAACCATCCAACCAGGACCAGGGGCCAATTTCATAGAGCTGTTAAGCACAAACATTTGCTTAGCATGAAAATTCTTCCTTGTCAAAAACAGGGTTACAAACCAAATTTTTAGGTAACATATATTGTTTCTGACTTATAGTTGGTTTTTGCTTTAAATGCACACATGGTGTTTTGGCTGGCAACCCGTTATTTTTTAGCAAGACTTTTGTGCTTAACAGCTCTATGAAATTGGCCCCAGACTTGTTACTGTTGATGCTCGCTCCACATATCAACTTTCGTTAACGACTTATGTCAACCTTTGAAAACAAGATCGTTGAAACGTGTGTGCATGCTCTGAATGGAACGAGCGGGTACGTGATCAAATACGGTAGTGCGGTCTCGTCTCCGTAAAAAAATCAGAAACTCAATACATGTGCAAGGAATTTTACCAAAATACACTATAGAAGTCGCATTTAAATTTCCCCTGTTTCATGCAATCTGTCCAGGGAGTGGTGAAAATACTGAATTTGACAATCGCAGACCGTGCATTGGCTTGTACGCTATTAAGTGGGTGTTACTATTTTCATCGCTACTTAAGAACGAGGCTAAGATGGCCGCCGAAGTGTAAACTCTTATAGGTTGGGGCGGACATCCGGGAACTTTCATTCTCACGCGTCATACACCGCGCCGATGAAAACAACGCACAAATGAAGTTTGCGCGTGCAGTCTTGCATGCTGCAGTGCAGTGTCGTCATGCATTGTTTCCATCGGCGCGCTTGTTGTCATCACGTGACTACCGACCTGTGACGTATGTCCGCCCCGACCTATAGATAGGTGCATTATTTCTACACAGACTGGACAGTCAGTTTTAAAATACCCTCACTAGACATTCAAACTCCTGAAATTATTTACTTTTGATTCTTATACATTGAAGGAAGTATTTAAAGATACCAGAGCATATTACACATCTCTGCAGTCTGCACATGCATTTCCCATTCTTCCACTTGAAAAAAAACCTGGTTCATAAATGTTCTTCAAGCAATAAACTTTACCAATGGTTTGACATTGACTTTTACTGTATTACCAGGGCCCAATTTCTTGGCTCTGCTAACCACAGAATTCCACGCTTACAATCACCATTTTAACCACATAAGCAGGGGCGTCAATCCCATCTCAAATGTGGGGGGGACATTACTGAAGTCAAGAATTATTAGAGGGGTTTAGCATGCACATTGTACAAACGTCAACGCGAGTGCACAAGAGATGTTGGCACGGCCAGCATATCATGCGGCCGGCATAATGACAAGCCCAGACGGCGAGCGTCTTCCTGCGAAGACCTAAAGGGGCAATCTTGGAATCCCCAAAAATCTCATGTTTTGGATTGTTTACTTATCCTATTTCAAATGTCTGGTTAAAGGGAAACCAACCTCATGTTTTACCGTTCGAGAAAACCCTGTGGTTTACATCGGACACGATATAAGAGGGGGAACTTGAAGGGAGAACCACGTGTTTCTGGGGGCGCCATACCCAATACCTATACCCGGGGCGCAGTGGTCCCCTGACTCTAACACATACCTATTTACTCAATAACAAATTGTCAAGTCGAAAATTTAAACATTAATAATTTGTTTAGGAATTAAAGTGCATTTAATACTAGCTTTGTAATTTTAATTCTTACTTTTCTGGTGAAAACAATTCGCAAAAAATGTTATCCCTGGAAACTATTAGAAAACTATTTCCGCAAACGAAATGGTGCAAAGGAATTTGAATGTAGTTTAGAAACACAAGAAAACCTGGAATAATTCCCATCTACATTTTTGTTGGTGTCCTGTAAAATTAATGAGATAAGGTTTTATGCGTTTACTTTTTCAAATAAGTTACGGAGAAGTATCTTGAAAAGTATTTATCAAGTATCTTGAAAGTATTAAGCCCAGATTCAATCGGAGGTGCCGGTAGGCCTATTTGTTTTATTCCACCGTCGAATTAATTCAAATAATAAATCCCAAGTCTTTGAACTTTGATTGACGGCTAACTGATAAGAGTAACAATTTCCACGAAGTTATTTGTTATTGTTTCAGTGTGACGGACGTGAAGAATAAAATGTTCAGTTATGGTAAAATGAATGAACAACCACTATTAAAATGCAATTGAAATGTTCGGGCAAAGATCTCTCGCGCCGCGCATTTGATCGTCTGCTACGCGTACTTAAACCTTTGCTTTTTGTCTTCGGCTTCTGTTCGCCTGCGACTTCGGAATCAATGAGAAGTAAATAGAAGGTTCGCTAGAGTTGAACACGATCAAGCACAGCCAATGGCACACGTACTTCACTGAACTTTTGTACACACAAAACTTTCTCAAACTAGGCTACAACTTTACCAAAAACACAGATTTAAACCACAACCGAAGTCCACACACTACGGAGCCCCTAAAGGGACATATGACGAATACAAACCACCGTGACGAAATAATTTAATTTGTTTATTTTGTGCGCTCGAAATCATTTCGTGCGTTTGCTAGAAATCGGTTAAGTAAATATGACGTTGTGTCAGCATTAAGCAGATAGTAGGCTAGTCTTGCTCCAAGACCGAGTTGTTCATTTGTTCCGGGCGCGCCGTCTGTCTATGCAGTTCACCAACCATCAATACTCTGAAAACGGGCTAATTGAGGGCGTCCTTGATTATCACGAGATTTGTTTCACAGCTCGGTCTTGACGCAAGGGCCACGTGAACCCGTAAAATTCCGAGGACATTTCAAGTATAGCCCAAATAGCTACTCGTCCCCGCATGCGCGCTGAGTCGTCTTCATCTAATGTAGTTTACGATATACTCGCTGTGTGTTTCCAATAAATTGCACACGGCACAATTGCACAAAATAATGTGGCAGACGTTTTGCTGCCATGGCACATTTTATTGGAAACACACAGCGTGTATATCGTAAACTACATTACATGAAAACGACTCAGCGCGCATGCGGGGGCAAGTAGCTATTTGAGCTATGCTTGGAATGCCTTTGAAATTTTACGGGTTCACGTGACCCATGCGTAAAGACCGAGCTGCGAAACAAATCTCGTGATAATCAAGGGCGCCCTCAATAAGTCCGTTTTTGGAGTATTGGTGATTGATAAACTAGACGGACGGCGCGCCTGGAACATAATAATTATTAACTCGGTCTTGGAGCAAGACTAGCCTAACAAGACTAACTGCTTAATGCTGACACAACGTCATATTTACTTAACTGATTTCTAGCAAACGCACGAAATGATTTCGAGCGCACGAAATGATTTCGAGCGCACGAAATAAAGTATTTCGAGCGCACGAAATGATTTCGAGCTCACGAAAAGATTTTTTTCGAGCGCACGAAATCATTATTTTCGTAGGCACGAAATGATTTCGAGCTCACGAAATAAGTTATTTCGAGTGCACGAAATGATTTCGTGGGCACGAAATGATTTCGAGCGCACGAAATAAAAAACTCAAATTATTTCGTCAAGGTGATATTTGTTCGTCATATGTCCCTTTAGGGGCTCCGTAACACACAGCCTGCATGATACAGTATGAATATGGCTGAAAAACATCATTTACTGAATTATCGATTTCAGGGGCTATGTTACAGCAACAAATAATAAAAATTTAGGACAAAAGTGGGATTAAGTGGGATCACGTACATGACTGTGTATGTACATGTACATGCACACGTACGAACTACACGTAAAAATCGAGTTCGCGCGTGCACATACGCCTGCATAGGGCGGCCAACTGACCCGCTAGTAGCGCGTTAACGTCAGGTTCTGTTGGCTCCGCAGCCGTTGTTGGAATTGGATGGACTCCGTGTAAATCCGTCACACTTACGCCACCACTCCGCTATTCTTGACAGTTTCCACTACAGTACATATTGCCCTATTATGAGATACACGAGTTCAAAAACATGGGGGGGACATTTGATATTGTGTCCCCTACCCTTCAAAATATGGGGGGGACGTGTCCCCCTGTCCCCCCCAGGATTGACGCCCATGCACATAAGCACAGAACCTTAATTACAGGTAGTACGCGTGCATGCGTAGAAGCACAAGAAGCGAATGCGTGAAATACGCTTACCGTAAGCACGGAATTCCCTGCTAGAGTAAGCAGGGATTTTTCGCTAACGGTAAGCAGAGCCAAGAAATTTGGCCCCGAACTTGTATGCTTTCGTGTTGATTAGGGCGTCCCTTTTTATTATTTCTATGGTTCTGATTTTTCCACACTGAATACAGTGACATCGGTCAGTCAGTCAAGAAACAAAATTAAAAGAAAAAGAAAAATTTGCAGTAGCAAAAATCTGTACATTGCATCATGGAGGAATAAAAACGTGTTTTTTTCTCCATGATTGCACCAACTAGTAATACCAAATAATTCATACAGTTGTTCCAGGGTCGCACTGAACTGAATTAAAATTATGTTAATCCTGAGTCACTTAAACAACAGCACTCCAGCAGTTGATCTTTCACCATCTAGCGCTTCTAGTCACTCCCAATTATTCCAGATGTCTGACTTTTGATGGACTTTATAATTCACTCATTTGGTTTGGCGCGACTCTGGAACGCCTGTCTGAACTGGATGTAAATTTAATGATGTCAAGTATTTAGTGTATAGTTTTGAATAAAACAATACAACATATTTGGTAAGATGTAGTTAGCCTACAGTACCAAGCAGTTCAAAACGTTTTGGCTGTCTCTGCATTTTTCTTGTTTCCCGTGGCCTGAAAGCCTTCATATTAGGCACGGGTACCAGCAGCAATCCCGAGCAGGCAGTGTCGGGCCACTATAATTGTTATATTCGATTAAATAGCCAAAAATTAATAATTTACGTTAACGTTGTTTAAAGTGATTGCTTCGTGCAACGATGTCGATCGACTGAGAGCGCTGTTCTTTCCATGCGTAGTATGTATTAAACTTGCAAAAGTGCCTATAATTGCTGTAAATTATGTGTAATCCGGCACATTTTGAACAGGCATTGCACAATATTCGTAGTGTAAGAATGTGTACACGTACGACTATCAACAGACATCAACAGACTCGCAATAATAGGGCGACAACTTCTCATTGTAATCAATCACTACATCCTGCAACTCTATGCATTTTACGAACCGCTAGTCATGTTATGACAAAAGGCAGAATGTCCTCTCATGTTCTGGGATTTCACTAGTTGCTGTACGTACAAATCTGGTAATCATTTTCAGTAGCTTTACAACAACAAAAACGAGCCTGAATGTCAACATTTTATTTATTAATTTTGTCATTACCGATATTTTTTTATATTTTGGAGGGGAGGGAAGGGGCGGATTTAATCAAGTTCCAGACAGGGTCGGCAGTAATAATTTGTTATTCTTGGATCGGGAGCCCAAGAAAGTTAAATGGAATATACTACATTTGCTTTTGCTGTAATATGGGAAATAGATTGGGGGGGGGGGGGGGGAGAGTTACATGTAGTATTGCATAGCAAATATTGTAATACACTGACTTGTTTGAAGGTTCGTAGATGCTAAACAAACCAAGAAAAACAATTATTTACTTGTAGTCAGGTTCCATGACCACACTTAAGATGAAAAACTAAGAAACAAACAAAAAACTAAGAAATAAATCAATTTGGTAAATTATTGTTTGAAAAAAAATAAAATATTAAATCCTCCAAATTTAAAAAAAGGTTTCCAGAAATACATTAAAAAATTAAAACAATAATAATAATAACTAAACAAAGAAATCCTCTAAACCACACATTATTTACAAAATAAAAGTTGGAAACTGACCCCCAAAAAATCTTTTTTTTCAAAAAATAACCCTAAAAATACCAAATTTTCAATCGTGGACTTTTAATTCTGTCAATCGTGGATCCTATTGTCCTTTATCGTTCTACGTCAACTATCTAACACACACACGCAGTCATGTTCCGGCACCACATAACGACCGAGGGGCGAGACACAAAGGAGAACAAAGGAAACAAAAGCCCCTCGGTCGGCGGTATGAATGGAAAAATTCGGTCCTCGATCGACGGTGCAAGCGCAAAGCAATGGGGATTGGGTATAACGTAGGAATAAAGGAAAACACAATATCGAGCCTCGATCGTTATGTGGTTCACGACTGTGTGTACAGGACCGGCAATAGTGGACGGGACATTGTCCGACCGCCTTACCTCTTTTGTTTGTACTCTAACTTTTTTGGATGATCGCCATAGGATTTGTACACGAGTTGAGATCGTGGCAATGTGTCAATCATGGACCCATTGTTTGCCCCCCAATTCTTTTGTCCGACGACCACAATTGCCGGTCAATACAAAAGCACACACACCCCCAACTGTACTTTATATATCTCATAATAATCATAATTTGCAAATGCTGTATATTCCCTTTAATTTCAACAATTTAAACTGAAAGAGAAAAATGGATCCCCTACTACAGTACACTATAGAGTCATATTAATTCATAAATACCGTTTCAGAGGCAAAATTACTAAAAAAAACTCACATGAGGGGGACACACAAGCATGCAGGGTTGGAAAGAGAAACATAAATACTGTCAAAGTCGGAGAGTAATTGGTTAATCTGCAATACTAAGAGCACCAAATCTAGGGCAACGTAGAGTCTTGAACAAGGCATGTCAACTCATCACGCTGAAAGAAAAAAAATTGATTGACCCTGGCGACAGGTGGACAAAAATCTATGCAGAGGCATAATCAAAATAGCAAAAATATTCCAGTCGATAAAAATTAATTTGAACGACTGACGAACCCGAAACTAATAAACGTATTCGGATGAAGCACCTGTAATAAACCGGATACACTTTAGAAGCCCTTGGCCAAATTCACCCAGAATCTAAATCCAAATTTGCTTAGTCCGCTTCCAGGTGAAAAATTACATTTTGTTTTGCCATTTTGACCCAGAAAAGTTTTCACTTTTGACCTAGGAAAAAGACTGAACCAATTTGGATTTGGACTTTTGGTCAAATTGATCTAAGAGTGTAGAATTTACACTACTGCATCTTCTTGGGTTTCCATGTACTGTCGCTATACTGTCGCCCTGTACTGTCGCCAAGTGGCACATGTTACATGTACTTCCCCCTCCCCACTTCTAAGGGCGGTGGGCATGCAAACAGTCCATAAAAATCAAAGTAATGCCTTTTAATCACCACACCAGGAGCAATAATATCATTTTCATTACAGAACACTACACCAGGCCAGATCCAGAAATGTCCACACTCTTGAAAGGGCCATACTGGTAACTACAGTCATTCAAGACATTGGTACACAAAGGGCATTGCAGCCTATGTCAATTTGCGGATGGGTCAGTAGAAGTGTGAAACATATGCAGTCCCACAGAAACATGATTCGGGGGTTTATAACAGCAACACAAACAGAAAAAGCTAAAATAAGCATGTAACTCGGACAAAAGCTGAAGGGGAAAAATTCACATCGGGTGTTAATTGTCACAGTGGAACATCTACTTTTTCATCCGGGTCTGCTTAAAAGCTAGCCTACGGAATATCCACTTGTTGCATAAGCATCTATAATTTGTGCAGATTCGCAAATAAATTATGCGCAATAACCACCTCTAAATTTTGACCAATATGCAGTCTTGGTTTTTGGGACCTTCTGCAAACCGCTCATCAGCTGACACATTTTTTGTGTGTTTGCGAAACCATAAATGTTCCCCACAGACTTCAAAATTTTGACATTTCAGTGTGACGAATATGTAACGCAAAAGCTATTTACTAAGTGCCTAGCCGACCCTGCTCGAAAGACCATCAACTCGGCATAGCTAGCTTGTCTGAGCATAACTAGTAATTACGTGTGTTATACAGAAATCAGTGGACGAATGTAGATAAATAGGGTCAGCTGACACCGACAAGTATCAACCCAATCAGCAGCTTAGTCCACATTTCTGCTCGAAATGACATCACATTCGACTCTGATTGGCTAGCACACAATGTCGCATAAATTAACATGTGCACATAAATCAGATGTTGGTACGGAGATACATAATTATGATACTCAGAGTACTTTAAAAGCCTGTGTCAGAGCAAAACCATAAAGAAAAAACAGATTTTTCTTAAAATGACAGATAACATAAGAACATTATTTTCAGAATAGTGATACATTCAGTGCTTGTATCTATGTAGAGCTGATACCCCAGCCACTAGCCCCATAAATGTGGCTAACAAAAATGGACCTCCTCCGTAATGTGAGCCACACAGCGGCCATTATATGTAAAAATGGCGGAAGGTCCACAAAACATTCAGTTGCTATGGACATTGACATGGACACTATGCAATGTTGTGCCTGATGACTCCATCTTGCTAGTTATTGTTCTTGTATTTGGGGGAAGTTCGAAATTGTGTCGGAATAGCCAGACGGTCTGAAGATACATTAACAAGGTCAGTAATAGAAGGAATGATTCATCAAGTGAAAACAAAAGCCCAAATCGTGGTTTTTGTACTCTTTCTTCTGGTCCATGTCCATAGCAACCAAATATTTTTGGGACCTTCCGCCTTTGTTACATGTGGCCGCTGTGTGGCTCACAATATGGAGGAAGTCAACATTTGAGCCACATTTATGGGGCTACACAGCCACTAGCTGTATATACTCACTCTGGATTGCCAGTTAATCAGCACCCCACCCCCTAAGCTTAACACAGTTAACTGATGGATTTAAACCCTATAAACGGTCCTTAGGGCATATAGGATACAGCCCGACTTATTTTGCCTTGCCCCTTTATGAAATTAGGCTTCCGCTGAAAAGTTCGACCGGTTGACCCAACCTTTTCCAAAAGAGGGGAAAAAGATCAAGAGGGCCATGGATGGAATCCCACAAGGGAATACTTCATGGTACCGTGGCTAGATCTTCACCAGTCGTTACATAATTAAACCATACTAGTATCCATTTCCTGTAGCCTTCCTTAGGCAGATCGAAAAAACGTTACAATCTGATGCTTTTTTAGAAACGGAACAAGTTCATTTGAGCAGTGCAAGAAATTGCAGCACAATGTTTTTAACCAGTTCGCGCTGGGATTATTTTAACATCACTGAGCCGAGGCGCGGGATTATTTTCAACAAAACTCGATCCGAGGCGGGTTCAGGCCGATGGTCCCGGATAGCACACCCATGCATTTCTGGCCTTGCTCGTTGCCGACAGACATTGCCGGCCTTGCTCGTGACGTGTTGATGAGTCATCCATTTTGAATCTGGGGAAAACGTTGCAAGTATATCCTCCGGCACGAACTGGTTAGGAGAAATTTTCTTTTTATTTATTTTATTTATTTCTTGCATTTATCACGTCGGCTGAGGGCCACCTATATATTATGGCGAAAGGATGTAGACCCATATATTTTCGGGAAAATATTCATCTACGAATCTCTCTTAAAAACGTAGTCCAGACATTCCTTAGAGTGCTTAAATGAAATTGTATTCCCAGAAGTACAAGGTTAACCAAACAAAAGTTTTTGTTTCTAAAATAGCATCAGGTTGCAACATTTTTTCACATAGTACATTAGATCATCAGATGACTGCTAAAAATGTATTTCCTTAATTCCATGACGCCCACTAATGCAGCAAATTTATTTTGGCATATATAGAAGGTTTCAAATTTACAATTTCAAATACAAATGTTGCTAAACTGTAAGACTGCAAATTTCTAGAATATACATGTGTGTAACAAAGTTGAGTGAATAATGGAAAACAGTGGATGGAGACTTGCTGCAGGCCATGCCAGTGGACAAACGTATTTAGGCATTTTGTTTTTTAGTCATTGTTGTTCATAAAGTATGTTAATGAGGCTATAGTCACCACGTGATTTTATTGGTGGATTTCGGGCCAAAAGACGACATGCTGGATTTTTTTTATAAAATTTATATCGCAAAACGATTGTCATTTTCTTTTCAAATTAAAAAAATATATATGTGACCTGTTCCAACGAAACCCGGACAAAGTCTTTTCAGATTTTGCTTTTTTCAAATTCTCTAGGTTCTCAGCTTTAAAATGATGTATCATTTACATATGTACCCCCACCCTATCTTCCCTGGGGTCTGGATTTAATGATAAAACACTGACAACCTAATCATGAGATAAACAGCTTTGAAGTTCAGAAAAGCATATTATTTCTATACACAAATGTTTCACAAAATTGACAAAAAAACACACTTCTGGTAGACGGATTTTGTTCAAATTTGAGGAGATTGTAGATTAATAGTGAGTGACTTAGGAAAACCTAAAACCTCAAAATGGTAAAATCCATCCCGAAATGACTTCAGGAGTACATTGTGACAAAACACATTGTGCGACTTTGTCCAGGTTTCGTTGGAACAGGTCACATATGGTCGACTTTTGACAAGCAACATCATTTGTTAGCATTTTTTCTCCAAATTTCAGTTAACATTCTGTGTGGTGCAAAATGGGCAGCATGATTTGGAACATTTTTAGCGATCATCCATGGTCAATACATCTAACGGATTGATTTGAGGAGTTTCTTCAACAAAGTAAATACAGCAAGAATGAGAGCTGAGTGGCAGACTGTCAAAGCTGCAGGCTGAAATGAGGACAGACTTGGTATATGTCCCATGTGTGGCCGAGATTACAAATCACACGGGATAGATTAATCCACATGCTTGTAATTATGGCTCCACTTCACTATTGGCTTAAAGGGACAACCTTTTTGAAAATGAAGAGTTCAGCTCAAAATGCCGCTTCTATGAAAAATTTATTTAACGATATCAAGTGAAAGCTCTTATAGTGCTTATAGTAACTCTTCAACTATCCAAAAAGTAACCAACCAAATTATTGTTCAACTCACTGCCTGAATCCTGCAAAATCCTGTACACATGACCCTCGGTAGGCAAACGTTTTCTATTCTTGACACATAACTTACACCTTGACTAAAGCTCTATGGAGAATGTGCATAGAGCATGAGCAGTGTGAAAGTACAAAGTATTAACAAATAACCTCATACCTCCAAATTCCTTATTTGGATAAACATTAGTTTATGCCTGCGTCACACAGAGCTTTTTTTGTTTACGATAGATTTACGATAGGCAATCGTAAGTCTATCGTAACAACCGTAAGCCAAATCATAACAATCGTGAGGCAATAGTGAACATCAATCGTAACTCCATCGCAACAATCGTAACTCCATCGCAACAATCGTAACTCCATCGCAACAATCGTACCTCTATCGCAACAATCGTACCTCTCTCGTGTAAGCCAATCGTGTGAATCGCGTGTGAATCGCAAGTCTATCGTTAGCAATCGTATGTCCAACGTATGTCCATCGTAAAAATCGCAACTCAATCGCAAGTCCATCGTGACGCCAATCGTAACTCCATCGTGAGTAATCGTAAGTCCATCGTAACGCAATCGTAACACTCGCAACTCCATCTTATGAATCGTGAATAGCTTACGATTCACAGATGTATTAGCCCCAAAATCGTGAGAAAAGCTACGATTGAGCTATCGTAGCTTATTTTGGTTATTTTGGTTATCGTGGGTATCGTAAGCTCTGTGTGACGCTAGCATTAGGCCTAATGACTTGAATCCTGCATTATCGTTGAGTGGCAAAACCCCTATTGCCCTCAATCCTGCAAATTCCTCTGATGCATCAACTTTCAACGGGCCCTAATCCTGCAAAATCCTGCAATTTCCAAAGAGGCCGGATTTGGGATTTGAGGGAATTGGAGTGGTTAGGGTTAAGGATTCAAAATTTGGATTTTGACCGGGCGTGGAGCTTTTGTTGTCTAGCCAAAGTGAAAAGACAATACGTGTAATATTTGGAAGTACCAGTATACGGTAGTACACAGAATGCTTTTTAATAACACAATTCCTATGTAACGACCAAGTATTTTATGCATGCAGCGTGCATGGATAAATACTGTACAGACTGTAAATCTTGTGGAAATACAGCCATCACCAAAAATTCCTGCATCACCTGAATTGCCTTGAGCTAAATTGCATTCGTAACATTCTATATCATTGCATTGCTAATGAAAAAGCTATACTAAAATGTGCATATACAAGTTTAGTTTCTGCTAAAATTATTTATTTATTTGTACATTATATTTTAATTATGTTTTTGTCAGTTTCTTTTCAAGATAATAATCAACTGATTAAATTTAATAAAGTATGAAATTGTGGTACATGTGACGTGTACGGATAATTTACGTGTATGTGTTTATTTTGAAGAAATCAAAATATGAATACAACCACTCTATATATATTAATATTAATTTTCATTTTTGGAAAAGCATCAGGTCAATAATGAATATTGATGTAATTAAATATACAAGAGCAAGGACAAATTACGAACTATTCACTACCCTTCTGCTGTGAACTTGTGCGCATATTTTTGCTTTGTTCATTATTTACAAGTTGATGGACTGTTGAGGCCAGTCGGAGAAACAAAGTGTGCTAATTCTGTTTTGCTTGGAAAGGTAATGGTGTGATATGTGGGTAAAGGGGTTGGTATTAGGAAGAATAATAACGTAGTATGTACATGGATTTTTGTAGTATGTATAATAAAATTCAGACTATTGTAAATTATTTGTGTCGTGTGATCATTCATGAAGCAGTGCAAACAATTCATGGATTTTGCGGGAAACTGATCATACCAGAAAGATAACTTTAACCAGTTCGTGCCAGAAGACATACATACACACAAAATTGTCCCCAGATTCAAAACGGATGACGCATAAACACGTCACGGGCAAGGCCGGATATGTCAGTCAGCAGCGAGCAAGCCCGGAAATGCGTGGGTGTGCTTCCTGGTATCATCGACCTGAAGCCGCCTCGGATCGAGTTTCGTTTAAAATAATACCAGCCAAAACAACATGTGCTTTTCAAGCTAAGCCCCACCCCCCCCCAAAAAAAAAAAAAAATAGCTTAAAACTAGTCACAAACGATATACACTACCTGAAAATTTGGTTTACTGTTTTTGCAAAAAAAGAATGTTCATGCTGAGCAATATTGTTTAAAAGCTCAATGGAATTATCCCCTGTTCTGATCGATTATCAATAAGTTGCTCTCACAGCTGCTAGTTCAGATCATCACTAAGCATCTCCTGGCACAGGACACAACGTTTGCTGATCCTTTTACTAATTTACATATTGTGCCAAACAAGGGTTTGATGACGCTGTTGGCACACTTCTGCACGAGCATATGGAAAAACCTTAAACTTATGCGAGTGAATTATTCATCGGCTTTCAATTAAATGCAGCCCCACAACCTTCTACAAAAGCTACAGAACATGAATATTTATCCACTCCTGTGTCTGTGGATAAGATACTTTTTGTGTTTTAGATCCCAGCAAGTGAGAGCAGGTACCGGTACATACATTACATTTGTGATTCTCAGATGCAATCCTCAGATGCAATCTACACTAATACAAGTGTGCCAAAAGATTGTGTTGTCACTAGTTGTCACCCGTTCTTTTTTCACTTCAAAAGTTCAAGGCCGGTTCAAACTTTACGCTTTATAAGCGAATGTGATACAAATTTGATGTCACAAAGCATTCGCTGC
This sequence comes from Crossaster papposus, assembly GCA_037893245.1. Classification (NCBI taxonomy): domain Eukaryota; kingdom Metazoa; phylum Echinodermata; class Asteroidea; order Velatida; family Solasteridae; genus Crossaster; species Crossaster papposus. Next base: position 333,505 of record JBAIAA010001153.1, read on the forward strand.
AAACATTCGCCGGAATTGAAATGTGTTCAACTTTTGCAAATTCGCAGCGCGAAAACTCCCTGTTACGTCAAGAAAAATGTAAAAATGTTAATAAAATATTACCTATATGTATGTATGACGTACTGTGTGTATTACAAAACTTTTCAAGGCACATACAGTTGTATTAGTCTTGGTTGCAAGATGTCCTAAATGCGGTATGCAGCGCGTGTAGGCCGCTGATGCGGGCACCCTTTAACGTACGTCGTATGCCATGACCTTCGAATAGGACATCTTGGCTAATTGACATAATCGCTCGCAAAATTCACGTACAATGCACCCTGGACGCTGAACAGTCCAATGGGAACAGCCTCGCTCTGTAGAAGGACCGCGACCACACGTAAACTGCTTTGCACTTCTTGTACACGTCACAACTACACAGCTCCGAGCCAATAGTGCACAGCCCCTGCAATGTGTGACATTTTGCTAGTCTCGCACGGCGAATGAAACGATTAGTCGCTGTATGAAAGTCCAAGTGGGAACGCAATGCACGGTAGAATTACACAAAGCAAGGTCGTGGTTAAGTTTCCACAAGGCTTCGGATTATAAAACTCAAATAGGAAAACGGCTTCAAAATGCCTCAAATTTGTTAGAAAGAATGAAATAGATTTATTATTAATTATTTCTGGTAACGAAACTAAGGATCCCTCAAAAGCACAATAGGCACTGTAGCTCGTAAGCCTGAAAAAAACCTACAGAGAGAAGACAATGAGAAGAAGTTTTAGAGAACAGTTTAGAGGTGGAAGGAAAACCCTAGAAGAATATCCTTGAGAAAACCCATGGAATCAGGCAGGGACTGAAAACCCAATCCACATACATGTATTGGCCCAGGCCAGATTTGAATCCGGGTCACAGCGGCGGAAGGCGAGGAAAGAACCGCTACGCCAACCTGACTCCCTCAGCTTTGCAATTGCACTGTAACTGTAACAGCCTGCACAGATTTGCACCAACAACCAATTGATGCATCCAAATTACATTTTACGTTCGGCAAGCAACAATGCAATGACAAAATCCAATATCATGCGGGCGGCGTTGGCTGAAGAAAAAGTTTCCTGTTATGCACTTGTTGGCAAGTCTTCATATTACTTCGATCGATTTTTATACCCCGGCCAGACAAAAGTCTCAAACTGTGGATTAAACCATGCCATATCACTTTCTTTTTTTCCTGATGGCTTTAATAAGGGTTCCATTATCAATATGGAGCAGCAGAAAAAAAACCATAAATGTGAGGCATTTTAGCAAAATGAGACGGAACTTGGTTTTATTTATTTTAAGATTTATTCATATTTGTAATCTTTGATACACATCTACTACATATGTTTTAAATTTATAGTTTAAATAAGTGGAATAAAAGGGTTTTTAATATAAATAAAAAAAGTTTGGCATCTTTCATTTTCACAAATACAAAATTCAAACCACTGGGTTTAAACACACATGTGTATGCATAAACTGGTATAGTTATTGTTTCTTAAATACATGTACAAGAATTAAAGGATGCAAAGAATTAAGAAAAATTGTTGCAAACAAACAATCACTGGTTTTGTCAACATTGAATATGTATACAGATTGGCCCCGTGCATAATGGGGGGAGTATTCATGAAATGGAAATTTAATTTAATTTCCCTCTCATCCTTACCAGTGAGTATATTTACACACCAATGAGTATAACTAACCCTTACACACATGTGCTGGTTTGCCCCTTTTTTTTTTAGATTGATGTTCAAAAGTCACACTGGAGACAATTATTGTGAAGACTTAATTTAAACCAGTTCGCGTCGGTGGATGTGTATACACGCAAAGTTTTTCTTGAATTCAAATCGAATGACGAATAAGCACGTAACGTGCAAGGCCAAAAATACATCTTTCAGCAACCGGCTCGCAACGAGCAAGGCCAGTAATATCAGGGTGTGCTAACCACAGATGCCGACCTGAACCCGTCTCGGATAAAGGTTTGTGAAAACCATCCCGCACCTGGGCCCGGTCAATGTCAAAATAATCCCTGCGCAATCTGGTTAAGTTTGCAAGGAAGCTCAAAATGTTTAAAACAGCAGCAACTGTATCTGTCATAAAGACGGTAACGTTCAAGATGTGATCTTAGGAACATACATGTAGCAAAAAAAATATTGATCTGATGCCCGAACAATTTAGTATGGAAATAAGAAGTCAGCTTGTGAAAACATTCTCAACACACCCCTATCCATGGCCTATCCAACCTCCTCAAAATCACCAGCGAAGTTAAACGTTATCACAGGCGTTACTGTCAAGACTGATTTATTCTGTCATGATGTGGCCAGTTGGTGGTGGCATCTTAGATTCCACGCTGTGTACAAATGTAATGTCAAAATGAGGGCCGAATCCAGAAGCTTGCAGTGCACGTCTGCAAACATCTGGAATAGGCAGGGATAAATCAACTTTCTGACAATTTCAAATTAGAATGCTGTGGAGTAAATGATCCAACTGTCATGGTATAGGTCTGGCATTTTAACACCAAGAGGCCATGCCATGCAAGTATAAACAAAAATCCCCAGGGAAGATACCATTTTATAAACATGTCAATCACCCTGGTGCTCAACAAATGTCAACAATATTACATTAAAAATGTAAATCATAATATAATTAATGTACATAAACTTGAAGAACATCCACCGAGTGTGACCGATTGGGGCATCAAGGTTCCAATATTCAAAGCTCAGTGTTTGACTGGTCAGTAATAAAGGGACATTCTTTTAAAAAAAATATTAGAATGGGAAGACAAACTTTAACCAGTCCGCACCGGGATTATTTTGACATTGACCAGACCCAGGCACAAACCTGGTTTCAGGCCAGCATCTGTGGATAGCACACCCTAATATTTCCGGCCCCATCACCTTTTGCCTGTTTGTTTATAAAATTTGCCCCAGGTTTTCAGCAAATCCTGCCAATAAACTTGTGGCACCAACTTGCTGATTCGTATTTTTTTCAATAGCAGATATATCTACCAACTGGCCTCAGAGCTGGCCCACAGACTGTTGTACAAAATGGGTTTTTACTGAAACAAGGTTAACTGAGAGAACCTTCAGACACAAGTGCAATGTACACATTTACATTGGCAGAAGCGAACAAGGCTGATGGATGGGGAACCGCTCAAATTAAAGGGAATATACAACATTTACAGACATCCAAAAACAGAACTACCAAATTATTATGAAATACCTTACCCTACCCCCCCCCCCCTCCCCTCCCCCCCCCCCTCCCCCTCCCTCCTCCCCCCCCCCCCCTTCCCTCCCCCCAAATCCATCAATTTCTGAAGATAACAGCAAAAGAAAATGATGCATATTATGTACCGGTATATTCCCCTCTTTTAATGCCATAATGGAGCACTGTTTTCAATCAGGCAGGTGGCAACTGCTTATTGGTGCCCGATCTGTTGCCAAATTTTGTATCTGTTCTAAAGAACTAAATAGTAACGAGTTAGACCAAAATGTGATCAATTCTATCTACATGTACATGTATCGTGTGGCATCTTGCAGGGTTATACCCCAATATCAAATTCAGTTAGAGTTACATGTACTGTAGGTTAAATTGGTTTGGACTCGGTGCTAGTGTGTGCATGGAGGAATAAGAACTTCCTCCATGGTGTGTTCTAGCTTTCTATAGAAGTTGCTTTCCTGTGCTATTTGTAGAGTTTCATCTAAAAAAAATGATTCTTTTTGAAATCACGAAATCACGAAATCAGTATTACAAAAGTTGTTAACTTTTGAATGAGAAATTGACAGAAAAACTAATTGGCTGTGCTATAGGTACTGCATTATTACTTAACAAATTTCAAATTTTCAGCAACCCAACAATAATTCTGTTCTTGCTGGGTTGGTCGGGTTTTAGGAAATACCGGTCGGTACATGTACATGTACATGTACATGAACACGCATACTTACATGTACATAAAAACATTTTTTGCTTATTTAAAGCAAAGCTACCGGTAGGCAATTTTGTTGGGGGTCTGGTGATACGTTGGCTGGGTTGGATTTGATTGGGGTTGGGGTTGGGTCCGATCAGGTTTATTTGGTTTGTTTAGGTTGGGTGTTGATTAATTTGTTTCAATTAAGTCAGTTTTTTGTTTGTTTTATTTGCATATCAATGTATCACATTACTATTTCCTCAGTTCCTTTATAACAAGTACCTGTACATTAACAACCAAAATAAATGGTAATGCAGAAAATTCTCTGGGCAGACACATACATGTACTCCATACCTTTCCACACTTTTATACTACACTCTTTAGGGAGCATCTAGCAACCTGATTTAGACAATTAGGGGCAATGGAGTGGTGCAGTAAGACGATCTGGCATCGAACGACTATTAAGTGTCCTGCTCAGTACAGGCAATGTCTGATGGAATTAATAACCAGACGCACTTTCTTTTTTAATGATCATCAATCAATATTTATTTGAATCAAAAACCATTGTCCTGCTCTTATAAAAAAAAGAAAAAAAGAATAAAACTCATGTGTTCTATTCTGTTCTCGTCAGACATGTTAAATGTGTCGACTGATTGGCAATGGCTGAATTCCGCCTGCTGAACCCTAACTGACCTAAATCTGCCAAAATCCACCCCCAAAATCATTGGATTTTAGCAGACTTGGTTCTAAAAGCTTGGTGTGAAAAATAAATTGTGATGAATTATGACAGACTTAAAGCAGTGCCGGTGCAATTTATGAATTTATGAAAAATTTGTGAAAAATAAATTGTGATGAACCCTAACTGACCTAAATCTGCCAAAATCCACCCCCAAAATCATTGGATTTTAGCAGACTTGGTTCTAAAAGCTTGGTGTGAAAAATAAATTGTGATGAATTATGACAGACTTAAAGCAGTGCCGGTGCAATTTATGAATTTTGCCTAGGATATGGTTGTCATATAAAGGAATGTGTATACTACATGTACATACTTGTGTACAATGCATTCACGTTTTTGTATCACTGTGAAGACATGGCTTTGTTCTCGTGTACAAAATGGTTAGAAAGTCGAACACGTTTTTCAAAATGCTCCCATTTTAACCACAATTATTTTCCTGTGTTGAAATTTCGACCCAATATACCCTATATTATACCCTAACCCAAACCCTAACCCACATTCTAACCCTAGTTTTTGAGTAATTTAAGTACAATCCTAAAATCTAATTCGTGAAATTCCTAATGGAGACCTATTCATCTATAGAAATTATCCCTTGGAGACCTTTTCACTCCGATTGTCCCCATTGTTTAAGTCTTCAGAGGGTACCGTATTTCGCACCATATGCATGTCCACCAACATCAACCAATTAACACTCCACTTCAGTGGTGGTTTCATTAGCCCATGTATACAAATAAAATTAACAGATGGATTTTGGCGGATTTGGTCCGGTACCCCGCAGAGGCAGTACCGGTAGGCAGTTTAGGGTTAAGAAAAAAAATTCAAATACAGTAAACCTTGATTACTATATTAGCACTTCATTGGCATTTTTTCCCCATGTCTGTTAAAAAAATGACTATGACTTAAATTACAAAGTGTACATAAAACAAAATCTGAATATTTTCACCCATTTTACATTTTTTTTTTACTGGAGTACAGCACTGAACATAAAAGACAGAATAAACAACAAAAAGAGGGAAAGATCAATTTCAATTAAATATCTTCTGTTTATTTTCAGGGGTTTTGACGTACATTCCGACCAATCTGGTGCTGGGAAGGTTATCCACTGAAGTAATCCCACCAGGTCTCGTGTCAAGCCTGCAGGCTGTATGGTCAAAACGACTCTACCAACCTGCAGTGTAATTGCCACATGCCTCGGTCTCATGAAGATGCTGTAAAACAACCTGAATCCAGTGTATGCTCTCTTCAGACGTAACAAAACATAGTTGTGCAAAAAGTTTTTTTTTTAATTCTAAGAAGAATCCGAAACTCAGGCAATACGTGACTGGGGTTCCAACGAGCTTGCTTTGGGATTGTGAACAAATTTGACCCCGGGCTGTAAATAATTATTTGTCCGGAGGGCCGCATGCCCTAAGCATGACTCATCAGAGAAGAGTTGGTCCTTGAAAGACCAGCTACTGAAGATGAAAGCTCTTCATGTCTGACAGAGAGGGGGCACTTCTCCATTAAGCATGCTTTAAAAAATGAGATTGAAACAACTTATTGGATCAACGACAATTACAAATATTATGTCTACAAACCTTCTTTGGATATAAATGGCACAGTATAATATCCCAAACTGATTTGTTTGCTTGTGCAGAGATAAACACTTTCGTGTTTGTACAACGTCATTTGATGGATGCTCTGATATAAAGTTGTCATTCAAAAATTGCGACTGCAGGTATGTCTATGAGCAGTTTGCCAGCGACTCTGTCGGGCAACGATACACCATTTTTGGTGACCCTGACTGATATGGGAATCGATAAATACACTCCAAGTGTGGAATGGGAGCCCGGGAACTATACACTAGTAGAGCTCACAAGTTTAAGGAATGCAACTCTGCAATCCGGGGGCAATTCGACATACACTGCTGGCAGTGGCTGGAACATGGCCATCAATATTGTGCTGATGGCCATCTTCATGGTAACGGGAATCCTGGGAAACCTGCTGGTCATCACGGTATACGTACGCAACCGCCGCAAGCGTCAGTCCACTGCCAACTACTTCCTGTGCAGCCTGGCCGTGGTCGACCTCATTGTTTGCATGGTGGCCATCCCCATCCAGATCCACCTGGAATACGCCGCTGTCACCCGGGGTATCCTCGCCTTAGAGTGTGCCGCCTTCACTTACGTCTGGCACGTGGTCATGTTTGCTTCTGCCTGGATGCTAGTCGGGATCTCCATCGATCGTTACCACTGCCTCTGCTGGCCATTCAACAGGAGAACCCAGGTGCGTCGTGTCACGCATACTATCATCTTCATCTGGGCTTTCACCATTGTGGTTGCTATTCCTTTTTCGTTATTTTACAACGAGCAGTGCCGGCGCGACATGATCAAGACGCTGGCAGCGCGGCTGGGACTGGCCATTGCAGACAGCCTCATCAGCCTACTGGTGCCCCTGTTGATCATCGCCATAGCCTATGCCAAGATATTTTATAAGATATTCCGGCGGAACAACGACACGCAAAATGCCAGCCAGGGCCAAAAGATTATGCACCAGACGCGATTTGTCGTTGCCAAGCGTCTCTTGCTAGTTATCGGTGCTTTTGTCTTGTGCTGGATGCCAAGAATGATCGCGGAGGTCTACGAAGCCACTCTAGAGCCCGAAAAAGAGGGAAACCCCAAAACCCAAGCTCTGTACATCTGCAAGACCATTGTGCCTTATTTCAACTCCATACTGAACCCCATTTTGTACTCCCTGATCAATCCAAGGTTTCGTCACGAGTGTCAACGAATTGTTCTGACTTGCTTCAGCAAGGTGATGCCCATGCCGGCTGCTGCTGCTAAATACACCTACAGGAGCAGCAGTGCTTTATAAGAAAGCATATTAGAGCAGATTGCTGATCTAGTCCATTTTGTCAATTTGCGTGGTCTGTTTTTTACTTAAACACCTCTAGCCAATCGACTACGTAAGCAGATTACAGGCGTTCATTTCCTTTAAGGAAGCAAAATGTTGGCACGTCATTGTTATTTTCTATTATTTTCTCTACTTAACCTATTAAAGTGCAATAAATAATTATCTTATTGCATAGACATCATTGTCATTGGACGAAACCTACAATTTATTGTAAATGTTTGCAAAACTTGTCCCAGTTTATCTTCCTCATCTTGAAACTGTCACATAACTTGCAGGTGACCATTACATGTGTAGATAAACATCAGATTGTATTCAAGTCCCTGCAACCCCATCACAAGTTCTTCAGTCTCAAGTCAAGTCACTAGCTATTCAAATGAACTGTTAACAAAAGCATTCCTCTGTCATTGTTCAACCAGTTAAAGGACTTTTGACTGGACTTGTAAAAGGACTTGCCAGGATTCCAATATATACAACTCTGAGAAACGGTGCTCTGGGGCTAGCTAGGTTGATTCAGTTGGACTAGCTAGTCAAAGCACGCAACTTTCTATATTGACTATAGTTAAAATATAATTGACTAGTTGCCCAAACAAACTTGCTTATTACCAAGTCATTTGAATCACACAATATAGGTGCTTCACTTGACTGCAGTGGCAAGTCACACAAAATAAAAACAAAAAAAGTTTGAGAATAATTGAGGTTGAGAGGCCTTTTGCATTCTACAAACTCACGGTAACGATTCCTGTGTGAAGAGAAGCTATGAATTGACTTTCTATTTGATAATTAAGTTACACAGTATCTAATAATAAATTTGTTTTCATTTATAGAGGTTCAAATATTAGTAAGCCGTGGCTTATCTCAACAGTCCTGCAACAACTACCAACACATTACAAACATCAGGTTTTGAAATGGGATGGCATGTAACTACCGGTAACTACCATTTATTTATTTCTATTAACCAGTTCGTGCCGGATGACGTATATAAATGCAAAGTTTTCCCAAGATTAAAACGGATGACGCATAAACACGCCACGGGCAAGGCCAGAAATGTCTGTCAGCAGTGAGCAAGGCTGGAAATGCGTGGGTGTGCTTCCTGGTACTATCGGCCTGAACCTGCTTCGGATCAAGTTCCGTTAAAAATAATCCCGCCTCTCGGCTCATGCAGTGATGTAAAATAATACCAGGGCGAACTGGTTAAGAACGAGGATGATTTTCATTATATACGGAATTTCAAATAGGTACTCAAAATTAATTTTAATCTACTTTTTTGAAATCAAACATGTTTTTTCTCCCATCAAAATTGATCAAATTTATATATTTTTGAAATAGGCAGTCTACATATGTAACGTGTGTATCTTATTGATTTAAAAAAAAACTGTCCTCTGTCCATTTACAAGCTTAGCTGTACAATATAAAAACTGTCATTTTAATTGTAATAATGCAGAGCTGTCCAATAACAATTATAATATTCCCCCTGTATAGACCATGTGCCCTCTGTTTACATCTATATTCAAATGTGCCCGTCAATGTGCGCACGCATCAAGTTTTACATAAATTTGGTTAAGAGGCGACATCAGAGGTCACATAATTCAAAGGTGGTCTGACCTGTGGCGTCACTCCTCAACCAAATTTTATGCAAAACACGATGTGTGCGCATATTGACGACCACATTTGAATACAGATGTAAACACGTGACGTCAGAGGGCACATCGTCTATTGACTGTACACGTGTACATGAGTACCGTAATTTCCTGCGGACAAGGCGCTCGGCGGTTAAGGCGCAGGTCCCTAAAATCACCCCAAAAAAATTCAAACGTCAACAGATAAAGCGCACCGCCGAAAAAGGCGCATGCTTGAACGCACCCAGAAGAACACCAGGCGCCACCCGGTGTAGGTACATCGCCACAAAGGGGTCATTTTGTTGCCTTAGAACGATCCCACTATTCCAAGCAAGAATTTGCTGAGTACTTGAGTTTATCTGGTACGCAAACAATGTATGAAAACTTCAAACCAGTAGTCACAATATCGCACGAGGTTTACTTTGCCGATACATATCATGTACTGTATCACTGCAGTATAAACTGCATGCATGTACATGCACATGTACATCACATATGCAGCGATCGCGTGCGGGGTATCCCTAATTGCGACACCCCCTAGTCTTTTTTCCAGTCATTGTGAATTTAAGTTAATTTAAGTTAATTCGCACGTGGTCTACGGCGTACGTTAGAGGGCGCCCCGCATCGCGAAGATCGTCTTGCAAACAAGACTACGCACGCTGCCGAGTGCTAAATCACATGTATACATATGTACATGTACACACGTACATGTACGGTCGTAGGGGGATCAACACATCGCGGCATTGTTAATGGAAACACGGTCACAATGTCCGGAGAGTTGAGCTAATTGGTTGACCGCATTATTGAGTAAGATTGCGGCGTTCAAAGAATTCTTCACACAAAGACCATCACTTTGAACTCAAGCGACATCATATACGGCGCACCGAAAGATAAGGTGCGGCGATGTTTTTGTGGTCTAGAAAGTCAGATAAGCCGCGTCTTTACCGCAGGAAATTACGGTACATCACAGTCGCTGTAATTTAATAAGAATGTTTCCAGCTGTCAAAACTGAACTTAACTTTGTTATCCGACTGAAAAGTCACAGTAGTTTAACTAAAATCATATCATTGCTTCTGAAATTGACATGTTCTTCAAGCAAATTTCCCTTAGGGATGTAATCACAGTGTATGTTGGTTGTGATAGTTAGATCTGCAGCCCTGCGCCATCAGTCAATTGTGGAGGAATGTTTTGTAAAAGGGAAATAAAATCAAAGATTTCCTATCGGTTCGACTGATTGCTCCAGTGCCTTTCTGCGCAATTGCATGATAGCACACATCAACCGTTCACGTCCAACATCGCGCAGGAATACCAGGTGCATGTGACAAGCACATTACATTGAAATGGCACTGGTGACATTATCTTGTACACATAATTGGGCAGGGAAAAGTCATTACATTTTGTTATTTCTGTTGTGTTTTAATATACCTTCCTATTTCCCATGCAAAGTTTACTCGGCAAGTCATTATGCCCCGGTTGTTTACCACCTAATCCCCACAGAAAGCCAAAGTATGTGTTTGACGCATGTGCAATGTATGTTAAAGGGGCACTACAAAACGCGATCTTCATCGGAAAAATCATTAAAAAGTAGAATATAAACATTCACACAACCATCCTTAACAAATTAGGCATTTCTGTGTTATTCTTGTGAAAAACAAGTTTCGGGGTTCGCTTTTGCGACCCCCAAAACTCCAGCTGTTTAGGTATACATGATCTGAAATTCGGTACCCTCTGGAGACCTACACACAATGTGTATAATGGAGACAAAAGGACGCCGGAGGGTAAATTTCTAGAGATGAATAGGACGCCACAGGGAATTTCACGAATTAGATTTTTGGAGTGTGCCTCAAATTACTAAAAAACTAGGTTTAGGATGTGGGTTAGGGTTAGTGTTTGGGTTAGGGTATGATATAGGGTATATTGGGTCGAAGTTTCAACCCAGGAAATTAATTGTGGTTGAAATAGGAGCATTTTGAAAAAGGTGCCCGACTTTTTTAGCAGTTTGTACACGAGAACAATAAGATGTCTCCACAGGGATACAAATTTGAGAGTCAATGTACCCGGTACATGTAGTCATGATTTCAGTCGCACACGTCATTTGAATTTTGTATTTGATTTTTACATTTCTCAAAATCTACATGTAACTGATGTCTATGAGTCAATATGACTTATTTGGGAGAGAAAAAGAACAGCCAATGTGTGACTAATGCACTATTTGTGGCATAGTCTGACTCTTTTACCGCACCAATTTTAAGAGATACCCGGTACAGCCCATAATTCAATGTCGGCTGGTAATGCGTATACGTATACCCCAAAATGTCCGTTGCGTCAAACATAAACAATGTGTTTGTTTTTTGTCTTTTCTTAGGAACAGTAAGACATTAGGTTGGTTTCCTTTCAACCAGATGTTTGAAATAGGTAGAATAAGTAAACAATCCAAAACATGACATTTTCTAAAATGTCAGAACTTAAGTACCACTTTAATGTTTTTCACCATCAATATTGGCATACATGTACATGTACGTGGGTGTACTATGTACTAGTACTAAACAACCATGATTGAGCATCTCAATTTGTGATAAGAAGTGCAACTTGTTAAAGCATAGAAAAGGGTCACTCAATAAAAAAAGGATCCAATTTGTCCTGTCACATGTTCTTTTGGTACATAGCGTTATGGGGACAACCCATAGGGTTTGTGTGTAAACTGAAATCTCTCTAATCTCAAACTCAGAACACTCTAAAATTCTAAAATTCTCAGGATCACCCTAATTTGTCCTCTTCTTCATTTTCTTTTATTATACCCCAACCCGATTTTACCTTGTTCTACCTTTACTGAACACCCAATGCGCTATGGGGACTCGAAAATGTCCCCACTACTCGGTCTGTCTTTTCCAAACAAAAGAGCCTGTCTCCCTAACGCGGTGAGTGCTAGTACCCTGTTACATCCGATATTTTGATTTTTGTTTAATTCAGGACACACTGTTGTTTTTTATCTCTAAAGCCGTGTACTTATTGAACTTTGTTTGGTTAACATACTACGACTTTTCTGCAGAATGACAAAATAAAAATCCAAAAGAAATGCGCAGTAGACCAATGTTCCTGTCAACGTTTAAATGGTTAAAAAGAAAAAAGAAATAAAATACCTAGCTACAGGTACTACTTCTCTTTTAAATCTTTTAAAGCAATTTTCAGATTTATAATATAAAATATTTGAAAAAAATATGTAAGCAGTCTTAAGGTGATGACTGTACAAGTTGTATGGCTTTATTCTTTGTCAAATACCAAATTTTTGTCCAAACCAATTTACGTGTATAATTTATCAAGTTTGTTAATAACCAGTTCGCGTCGGATGCCGTATATATCCGGGTTACGGATAAACACGTCAAAAGCAAGACCGGAAATATCTCTCAGCTACCAGCTCGCAGTGAGCGAGGCAGGAAATATCAGGGTGTGCTACCCACAGATGCAGGTCTAAAGTCTAAACCAATTTCGGAATGAGGTTCGTGAAAAACAATCCAGCATCTGGGCCCAGTGAATGTCAAAATAATCCCGGCTTGGACTGGTTAATACTGGCTCCATTTTCTTTTTTTAAAGGTAAACCATTTGCAGCTGTCCAAAATGTAACTAACCAAATTATTATTAAAAAGCTTATTGAAAATGTTTTAACGATATTAATAACAAAAAGCTCCATGAGAAATTTTTCCTTCTAGCATGCTGTTATGTTGAAGAAAACAATAAAGGGAGGTTATTTCCAAAGTTATGTATCAGAGACGCATTGTCGGAAATTTCCATTATTACCGTATGTTGGTTTGTTGCAATTTGTGATGAATGGTGTGCGTGGTTGCTATTATTCGTCAGTTTGGTGCCTGACATTGTGTGGCCCACAGTCCCACGGCATAGGGTGTGCATTTACGGTTAGTTTGGGAACCAAATACCAGATTACACAAAAAAATACTCTGCCCCAAAATTGTAATTTCATTAGTTCCTTTTCAGCTTGTTTCTAAAGATCCACACTATAATACTGCCACATCAGTGAGTTAATACAGCAAGATAGGGATGAGTTAATACAGCAAGATAGGGATGAGTTAATACAGCAAGATAGGGATGAGTTAATACAGCAAGATAGGGATGAGTTTATACAGCAAGATAGGGATGAGTTTATACAGCAAGATAGGGATGAGTTTATACAGCAAGATAGGGATGAGTTAATACAGCAAGATAGGGATGAGTTAATACAGCTAGATAGGGATGAGTTTATACAGCAAGATAGGGATGAGTTTATACAGCAAGATAGGGATGAGTTAATACAGCAAGATAGGGATGAGTTTATACAGCAAGATAGGGATGAGTTAATACAGCAAGATAGGGATGAGCTAATACAGCAAGATAGGGATGAGTTAATACAGCAAGATAGGGATGAGTTAATACAGCAAGATAGGGATGAGTTTATACAGCAAGATAGGGATGAGTTTATACAGCAAGATAGGGATGAGTTAATACAGCTAGATAGGGATGAGTTAATACAGCAAGATAGGGATGAGTTTATACAGCAAGATAGGGATGAGTTTATACAGCAAGATAGGGATGAGTTTATACAGCAAGATAGGGATGAGTTTATACAGCAAGATAGGGATGAGTTAATACAGCAAGATAGGGATGAGTTAATACAGCAAGATAGGGATGAGTTAATACAGCTAGATAGGGATGAGCTAATACAGCAAGATAGGGATGAGTTTATACAGCAAGATAGGGATGAGTTAATACAGCAAGATAGGGATGAGTTTATACAGCAAGATAGGGATGAGTTTATACAGCAAGATAGGGATGAGTTTATACAGCAAGATAGGGATGAGTTTATACAGCAAGATAGGGATGAGTTAATACAGCTAGATAGGGATGAGCTAATACAGCAAGATAGGGATGAGTTTATACAGCAAGATAGGGATGAGTTAATACAGCAAGATAGGGATGAGTTTATACAGCAAGATAGGGATGAGTTAATACAGCAAGATAGGGATGAGTTAATACAGCAAGATAGGGATGAGTTTATACAGCAAGATAGGGATGAGTTAATACAGCAAGATAGGGATGAGTTAATACAGCAAGATAGGGATGAGTTAATACAGCAAGATAGGGATGAGTTTATACAGCAAGATAGGGATGAGTTTATACAGCAAGATAGGGATGAGTTTATACAGCAAGATAGGGATGAGTTTATACAGCAAGATAGGGATGAGTTTATACAGCAAGATAGGGATGAGTTAATACAGCAAGATAGGGATGAGCTAATACAGCAAGATAGGGATGAGTTTATACAGCAAGATAGGGATGAGTTAATACAGCAAGATAGGGATGAGTTTATACAGCAAGATAGGGATGAGTTAATACAGCAAGATAGGGATGAGTTAATACAGCAAGATAGGGATGAGTTTATACAGCAAATAGGGATGAGTTTATACAGCAAGATAGGGATGAGTTTATACAGCAAGATAGGGATGAGTTTATACAGCAAGATAGGGATGAGTTTATACAGCAAATAGGGATGAGTTTATACAGCAAGATAGGGATGAGTTAATACAGCAAGATAGGGATGAGCTAATACAGCAAGATAGGGATGAGTTAATACAGCTAGATAGGGATGAGTTTATACAGCAAGATAGGGATGAGTTAATACAGCAAGATAGGGATGAGTTAATACAGCAAGATAGGGATGAGTTTATACAGCAAGATAGGGATGAGTTAATACAGCAAGATAGGGATGAGCTAATACAGCAAGATAGGGATGAGTTAATACAGCAAGATAGGGATGAGTTAATACAGCAAGATAGGGATGAGTTAATACAGCAAGATAGGGATGAGTTTATACAGCAAATAGGGATGAGTTAATACAGCAAGATAGGGATGAGTTAATACAGCAAGATAGGGATGAGTTTATACAGCAAGATAGGGATGAGTTAATACAGCAAGATAGGGATGAGCTAATACAGCAAGATAGGGATGAGTTTATACAGCAAGATAGGGATGAGTTAATACAGCAAGATAGGGATGAGTTTATACAGCAAGATAGGGATGAGTTAATACAGCAAGATAGGGATGAGTTAATACAGCAAGATAGGGATGAGTTAATACAGCAAGATAGGGATGAGTTTATACAGCAAGATAGGGATGAGTTAATACAGCAAGATAGGGATGAGCTAATACAGCAAGATAGGGATGAGTTTATACAGCAAGATAGGGATGAGTTAATACAGCTAGATAGGGATGAGTTAATACAGCTAGATAGGGATGAGTTAATACAGCAAGATAGGGATGAGTTAATACAGCAAGATAGGGATGAGCTAATACAGCAAGATAGGGATGAGTTTATACAGCAAGATAGGGATGAGTTAATACAGCAAGATAGGGATGAGTTAATACAGCTAGATAGGGATGAGCTAATACAGCAAGATAGGGATGAGTTAATACAGCAAGATAGGGATGAGTTAATACAGCTAGATAGGGATGAGTTAATACAGCAAGATAGGGATGAGTTAATACAGCAAGATAGGGATGAGTTTATACAGCAAGATAGGGATGAGTTTATACAGCAAGATAGGGATGAGTTTATACAGCAAGATAGGGATGAGTTTATACAGCAAGATAGGGATGAGTTAATACAGCTAGATAGGGATGAGCTAATACAGCAAGATAGGGATGAGTTTATACAGCAAGATAGGGATGAGTTAATACAGCAAGATAGGGATGAGTTTATACAGCAAATAGGGATGAGTTAATACAGCAAGATAGGGATGAGTTAATACAGCAAGATAGGGATGAGTTTATACAGCAAGATAGGGATGAGTTAATACAGCAAGATAGGGATGAGTTTATACAGCAAATAGGGATGAGTTAATACAGCTAGATAGGGATGAGTTTATACAGCAAGATAGGGATGAGTTTATACAGCAAGATAGGGATGAGTTTATACAGCAAGATAGGGATGAGTTTATACAGCAAGATAGGGATGAGTTAATACAGCAAGATAGGGATGAGTTTATACAGCAAATAGGGATGAGTTAATACAGCAAGATAGGGATGAGTTAATACAGCAAGATAGGGATGAGTTTATACAGCAAGATAGGGATGAGTTAATACAGCAAGATAGGGATGAGTTTATACAGCAAATAGGGATGAGTTAATACAGCTAGATAGGGATGAGTTTATACAGCAAGATAGGGATGAGTTTATACAGCAAGATAGGGATGAGTTTATACAGCAAGATAGGGATGAGTTTATACAGCAAGATAGGGATGAGTTTATACAGCAAGATAGGGATGAGTTTATACAGCAAGATAGGGATGAGTTTATACAGCAAGATAGGGATGAGTTAATACAGCAAGATAGGGATGAGTTAATACAGCAAGATAGGGATGAGTTTATACAGCAAGATAGGGATGAGTTTATACAGCAAGATAGGGATGAGTTAATACAGCAAGATAGGGATGAGTTTATACAGCAAGATAGGGATTTTTATTTATTTATTTATTCCATTTCTTTACCCAGGGTGTGCCCAAACAGTTTAAAACTGGTTTTCATTGGGGCCCTGCATACATCATCAAATAAAATAACAGTACATATTATAAATACAAGGATATTACAGGAATTCTAAACATTAATACTAATTCTGATTTACGAGATAGGCAAAAACCCGCCAAATAAAAAACCCTTTTAGGTGAAAAATAAGAAGGGGAAATTCCCATCCGGCTCCACATTATGGTGGCAACCAAGTTCTAACTCCGTAGATCAGCGCAATTGGCATAATATCTAACACTCAGATGGCATGTCGGAGCTCTGATTTAAATGTGCTTAATGAGTCCAATGTTCGCAATTGTTCGGGCAGATTATTCCAAATATTTGCACCACTCACAGCGAAACTTGTGGCGTAGCATTCTTTTTTGGCGAAAGGAACTTTCAGTGCCGTGTGGGTTGATTGCCTTGTTTCGCGAATTACTGTAAGTGGTTTGAAAATATTTGTCATGTATGAGTTAATACAGCAAGATAGGGATGAGTTTATACAGCAAATAGGGATGAGTTTATACAGCAAGATAGGGATGAGTTTATACAGCAAGATAGGGATGAGTTTATACAGCAAGATAGGGATGAGTTAATACAGCAAGATAGGGATGAGTTAATACAGCAAGATAGGGATGAGTTAATACAGCTAGATAGGGATGAGTTAATACAGCAAGATAGGGATGAGTTTATACAGCAAGATAGGGATGAGTTTATACAGCAAGATAGGGATGAGTTTATACAGCAAGATAGGGATGAGTTAATACAGCTAGATAGGGATGAGCTAATACAGCAAGATAGGGATGAGTTTATACAGCAAGATAGGGATGAGTTTATACAGCAAGATAGGGATGAGTTAATACAGCAAGATAGGGATGAGTTTATACAGCAAATAGGGATGAGTTAATACAGCAAGATAGGGATGAGTTTATACAGCAAGATAGGGATGAGTTAATACAGCAAGATAGGGATGAGTTAATACAGCTAGATAGGGATGAGTTAATACAGCAAGATAGGGATGAGTTAATACAGCAAGATAGGGATGAGCTAATACAGCAAGATAGGGATGAGTTTATACAGCAAGATAGGGATGAGTTAATACAGCAAGATAGGGATGAGTTTATACAGCAAGATAGGGATGAGTTAATACAGCAAGATAGGGATGAGTTAATACAGCAAGATAGGGATGAGTTTATACAGCAAGATAGGGATGAGTTAATACAGCAAGATAGGGATGAGTTTATACAGCAAGATAGGGATGAGTTAATACAGCAAGATAGGGATGAGTTTATACAGCAAGATAGGGATGAGTTAATACAGCAAGATAGGGATGAGTTAATACAGCAAGATAGGGATGAGTTAATACAGCAAGATAGGGATGAGTTTATACAGCAAGATAGGGATGAGTTAATACAGCAAGATAGGGATGAGTTTATACAGCAAGATAGGGATGAGTTAATACAGCAAGATAGGGATGAGTTTATACAGCAAGATAGGGATGAGTTTATACAGCAAGATAGGGATGAGTTAATACAGCTAGATAGGGATGAGTTAATACAGCAAGATAGGGATGAGTTTATACAGCAAGATAGGGATGAGTTAATACAGCAAGATAGGGATGAGTTAATACAGCAAGATAGGGATGAGTTTATACAGCAAGATAGGGATGAGTTAATACAGCAAGATAGGGATGAGTTTATACAGCAAGATAGGGATGAGTTAATACAGCAAGATAGGGATGAGTTAATACAGCAAGATAGGGATGAGTTTATACAGCAAGATAGGGATGAGTTTATACAGCAAGATAGGGATGAGTTTATACAGCAAGATAGGGATGAGTTTATACAGCAAGATAGGGATGAGTTAATACAGCTAGATAGGGATGAGTTAATACAGCAAGATAGGGATGAGTTAATACAGCAAGATAGGGATGAGTTAATACAGCAAGATAGGGATGAGTTTATACAGCAAGATAGGGATGAGTTAATACAGCAAGATAGGGATGAGTTAATACAGCAAGATAGGGATGAGTTAATACAGCAAGATAGGGATGAGTTAATACAGCAAGATAGGGATGAGTTTATACAGCAAGATAGGGATGAGTTAATACAGCAAGATAGGGATGAGTTAATACAGCAAGATAGGGATGAGTTAATACAGCAAGATAGGGATGAGTTAATACAGCAAGATAGGGATGAGTTTATACAGCAAATAGGGATGAGTTAATACAGCAAGATAGGGATGAGTTTATACAGCAAGATAGGGATGAGTTAATACAGCAAGATAGGGATGAGTTAATACAGCAAGATAGGGATGAGTTAATACAGCTAGATAGGGATGAGTTAATACAGCTAGATAGGGATGAGTTAATACAGCAAGATAGGGATGAGTTTATACAGCAAGATAGGGATGAGCTAATACAGCAAGATAGGGATGAGTTAATACAGCAAGATAGGGATGAGTTAATACAGCAAGATAGGGATGAGTTTATACAGCAAATAGGGATGAGTTTATACAGCAAGATAGGGATGAGTTAATACAGCAAGATAGGGATGAGCTAATACAGCAAGATAGGGATGAGTTAATACAGCTAGATAGGGATGAGTTAATACAGCAAGATAGGGATGAGTTAATACAGCTAGATAGGGATGAGTTTATACAGCAAGATAGGGATGAGTTAATACAGCAAGATAGGGATGAGTTTATACAGCAAGATAGGGATGAGTTAATACAGCAAGATAGGGATGAGTTAATACAGCAAGATAGGGATGAGTTAATACAGCAAGATAGGGATGAGTTAATACAGCAAGATAGGGATGAGTTAATACAGCAAGATAGGGATGAGTTAATACAGCAAGATAGGGATGAGTTTATACAGCAAGATAGGGATGAGTTAATACAGCAAGATAGGGATGAGCTAATACAGCAAGATAGGGATGAGTTTATACAGCAAGATAGGGATGAGTTAATACAGCAAGATAGGGATGAGTTAATACAGCAAGATAGGGATGAGTTTATACAGCAAGATAGGGATGAGTTTATACAGCAAGATAGGGATGAGTTAATACAGCAAGATAGGGATGAGTTAATACAGCAAGATAGGGATGAGTTTATACAGCAAGATAGGGATGAGTTAATACAGCAAGATAGGGATGAGCTAATACAGCAAGATAGGGATGAGTTAATACAGCTAGATAGGGATGAGTTTATACAGCAAGATAGGGATGAGTTAATACAGCAAGATAGGGATGTGTTTACAGCGAGCTTTGCTTTAAGGTGTAAACTGCAAATTCACGATCGTCATCAATTTGAATTTCTGAAATTTCAATTCTGAAATTAACGGTCAGATACTCGAGTACCAGGTTCCAATGGACAGTCCTACTCAACGATTGAAATAACGATCTTAGAATAATGTTTTCTCAGAATATAAACAGCTAGAGTAGGCCTGTTTCGGGTACCTAAATACCGGTGTCGATATCCGCTTTCAGGTTGAAAACTTCGAAGTAACATTTAAGACCAGAATAAATATATTATAACAAATAATGTCAAAAGTCAATTTGATTCATTTCCAACTTTGTTCCGACCTGAATAATAAGAACAGTCTGGTTTTTTTTCGGTTTTTTTTCTCAAACATATTGCCTCAACCAAAATGCAGTATCAATAATGTGGTGGGCTAACGCTGTTTGTACTTGTCTATAGCCATCTTTTTCTCAGTAGTCTGTCAATGTTTGTCAGTGGAATGAATCTTTCTGGGCTCCCTCGGAAGTTCTTTACATAGCAACGCGGTATAATCAAAGAGCTCCATGGTGAAATTAAGTTCAATCTGTGGCCAGCATATCCTACATAAAGAATTTGTTTTGTTTTTTGCGGCCACACCATGCATTTGCCTTCTTTCTTTTTTCTTTTAAGGTCAAGTTTTTTTCTGAACGTTCCATTTTCGGGTACCAATGCGGAATTCGGGTACCCGGAATGCACAGGCCTAAGACAGAGTTAAAATATCACCAGGTTAGTTGTTAAGTACTCATCTTTAGACTTTGAGCACTTTTCCTTCTTCAAACGAAAAAACACACACAAATGACAAATGGTTTGCTCCACCTTAAAAATCTGTCAAATACAATTTGTCAAATACAATTTATCAAACACATCTGGATCGCCGACCTGATTGGGCTGGCAAGTGTAAAACTTGATCAGTGCATTTCAAATATCTGATTGGGTCAGAGTCAGAATAATAAAAGAATAAATTATTCTCACTATAATCTTGAAAATTGTGTGAGTGTTATCATTAAAAAAAAATCCTCTGAAATGATTTCAAAATGTTAATAAATTATTTCAAAAATGTATTTAAAATAAATAAGCTCTAGTATATTTTTTTTAGTTTTTAGTTTTTTTGTTTTAAGGCTTAAAAAGCACATCTGTGTTCAATGACCTGGTGTTCCCTGGAGAACTGGGACAAGTGGTTGTTGGTTAAGCGTATCAATTATTGAGCGGCATTTGTCATCCCTCATGGAATCAACCCCTGCATGTTAATATTTGCACGTTCTTTAACAGTCAAATTCTGCAATGCCTTTTTTTCATGTTTGAGCAGTCCACAGCGACCACAACAGCACTTGAATTTTGTTATGTAGCTACTGCTGGTACTTCCTGTAGTTTGTTACGAGGTATTAAAGGTAAGATGCACCATTTGCAGATATCGACAATTTTTACTACCAAATTATTAAGAAATATCTTACTTATTTGAAAGTAAATAATGATTCTAGGCATCCAGCAAAATGATTGCTCTAGATATCCAGTGTTTGTTTAAACAAAATCAAATTGAAAAAAAAAAAATCTCGATCGCAAAACAGCGATTGCAAAAAAAAATTAACATAAATAATCAGCTTGTTTCATGCAATCTAAGCCATTAACTTGTTTGGGTCAATATACCGCAACTTTGCTGTAGAATAACAAAATTAACTCCAATGGGGACGCGCGGTAGTCTAATGTCCGTCAACTTACCACAAAGGTGATGTAAAACTACCAGGCCAAAAGTGGTCGCGGAAGATTTCCGCATAGCTGCTGAAAGTTATTAGCGCCAGCAATGTGCAACATTCTGCCAGCCTCGCAAGGCGATTAAACGTTCCATCACGGAAAAAAAAGGCCCAGTGGAGACGCACGATAGAATTCCGTAATGGCACGTCAAGGTAAAATTCCCTAGGGCCACAGAAGAAAAGGTCCAATGGAAATTAACACGGCTTTAGCTGCCACAAAATTCTGTTAGATTCATATCATCAACAGTTTGGAATAACAAAACAAATCTGAGATTTGATTTAAAAATAAGCGTACATGTAAGAACCTTTAAAATAACACTGCAGCAGGATTGAAGAATTATTGAAAAGAGTTCAGATGGTCATGATGGTTTGGGGCCAAGGAGCCTATATGATGTACACACTGTCATAAGTGTAGGAAGACTCTATAAACCAAGTATGACAATATGACACAGAGAAGTACTTAATAATACCATAATACTGACAGTCAAATCGAAACAGCCTGCTTGATCTTCTGTTCCACTACATTACTCAACAAGATTACTGAGTGGCGTCAGTAATGACTGCATGGTTCTTTGCATTTACGCTTTAGACAATTTAAGGAAAGAGAGAACAAATGTGGTACTGACAGAAACAGAGTTAGAAATGATCCTCTGCACTTTGAGGATCATGATAAACATTAAACGGGGAGAAAATATGACCAACAACATTTGAAATCAACTTTTTATACAAAGCGTTTTTTTATCTTGTTTAAATGCTTAAAGAAAATATATGAATATTTGCTTTTGCTGTAATTTTCAGAAATGGATGGCTTTTGAGGGGTGAGCATTGTATAGCAAATATTGTTACACTAACTTGTTTGAAGGTTTGTGTTTGTAGATGCTGGAAAATTCACGAAAAGCAATCATGTTCTTGTAGCCAGGTTCTATGACTCCACTTAACCAGTTCGCACCGGATGACGTATATAAATGCAAAGTTTTCCCCAGATTCAAAACGGATGACGCACAAACACGCAACGAGCAAGGCCGGAAATGTTTGTCAGCAGCGAGCAAGGCCGGAAATGCGTGGGTGTGCTTCCCGGCACTATCGGCCTGAACACGCTTCCGATCGAGTTTCGTTAAAATCGTTATAATCCCGCCCCTCAGCTCGGTGATGTTAAAATAATCCCGGCGCGAACTGGTTAAGATGAAATGGAGCACTTTATACAAGTCAGGGAATTGTACGGTCAGGAACCAGTCTAGCTGGCTTGTACCCGTTTATATTGATTGCTAAAACAATGCGGACTAACTAAATATATAGTAATATGGGGGTAGTATTTTAAAGAAGTCAATTTTTCTTCTAAGGCTTGTCAGCAGACCATCGTTGAAAATATATATAAAATATCACTTTTGTATTGAAAATGACGGCACAACAGGTGCCATCAATTTACAGAATGCCATTCACCAACAGTCCAGTAAGGTATTTCATAATAATTTGAATTTTTGTTATTGTTTTTTTTATGTTTGCAAATGTTTATATTCCCTTTAATTGTGTAAACGTCAGCAGCCGATTTCACGAAAAGTGCGTAGCTTGCGCCATTTTCAAAAGTGGCTTAAGGCTTACGCAACAAAAATGTTGCGTAGCTGCGCCATTTCCTTATGGAGCATTTCCTGAATCTTTGCGTAGCTGCGCAACGTTTTAAACAGCGTTTACGACGACTGTTTGTGTATTATTGTGTTCTTTCACAAAATCGTCGTTGTATCACCTTCGCCCACCATTTTAAAAATAGATTTGTCCGACTTTCCGCGAAATCGCGTGGCAACATTAACAATTCTGTCACGGGTAAAATAGTGATTATTTTACTTCAATCATGAAACTGAGTGTCTTTTATCAAGCTTAATAAGTTGAGCAATGACGGGCTCCACGTCAATTACGATTTGCTGGTAAAAAAGGTCATTTTCAGTCGCTACGCCATATCTTACGCCACCTAAATTGACTGCGCAAGCTACGCCATAATTTGTTGCGTAAGCCGCGGACTTACGCACTGTCCAACTTTCGTGAAACTGTCGTAAGCGAAATGTTGCGCAGCAAACAAAAGTAGCGCAGCTTACGCAATAAATTGTTGCGCAAGGGGGCTTACGCAATTGCGTAAGGTTTCGTGAAATCGGCTGCTGGTCCCAACATTAACCGCTCCATCCTAACTTTTTATTAAGAAAGATTTGTGGTAACACCTTGTGAAAGGATCTCTTTTGAGAAGAGGTAGGGTGGTTGTGATAAGAACCGCCGGTATGCTCTGGTCGTATTCAGGTGGGGAAGCAGAAGAGGACGACCAGAGCATACTGGTCGAAACATCCTGTTAAACCACTGGTTCTTATCAGAACCACCCTACATGTACCTCTTCTCAAAAGAGATCCGTTCACATGGTGTTACTGCAAATCATTCTAAGTCTATAGTCTCCACCATGCAAAGCTTTAAATCTCATTCATAAATACCTGGGACAGTTGAGGCATTCCTATTGGTCAAGAGCCTGTCTTGTGGCCGGTATTAAACGGGCGATAAAGTGTTTAAAACCGCTGGCAACAAAACCCTTTCATGCAATGTCGCATTATACCCGTCCCCAAGGCTCACTTATTTCCAATCGTACCTCGTCTCCAAAAGTAAGAGCGGGTAGTGTTGGGCGCGTACAGCTCGACACCCTGGGAACGAGGTTGCCAATGGCAGTAATAGTCTGGTTCATAGTAAATAAGCTTTATTGCATGTATTGTGTGGAGCGACAGAGGCGGAAACATGTCATTTGACACACACGGAATGGCGAAACACCGAAATTTACTTGCGACAATTTTCCAGGATTTTCGGGGCTTTTTTGGCTGAATTTTACAAAAAAATATTTATGAATGGGATTAAATGTGTGTTCGGTCGGTATTAATCACTCTGTTTAATACCGCTTGGAGTCTGGGTGCTGATAATTACCCTCGCCTTCGGCTCGGGTAATTATCAGCACGCAGACTCCAAGTGGTATTAAACAGAGTGATTAAAACCTCTCGAACACACATTTATTCCCTTATTTAACTTTTTATTAGAACTCCTCCCACTCTCTGTTTTCTTGACAAACCTGTGCAAACAAACTAGTTACCCTAGTCCTTGACAATCTCAATGGTATCCTTCGTGTTCCAGATTTGTGACTGGAAAACCATGTGAAGCAAGCCAGCTGCTGAATCATTACTAGCAGTACAGCAATCCTACATGTACCAGTAGTCTACACATTCTACACATCCCTACCATAATAAACATTATACACAAACCTACTGTTAAAAATGATGTAACTTTTATACAGGTCTATTTGCAAATAAAAAAATCTTTTAACTAGTTCGTGCTGGATGCCGTGTATACCTGGCAAAAATTTTCAGGAATTTAAAACCGATAAACACGCCATGAGCAAGATCGGAAATATATGTCAGCAACCAGCTTGCAGCGAGCGAGGCAGGAGAATATCAGGATGTACTACCCACTACCCACAGATGCCGGCTAGCTGAACCCGTCTCGGATCGAGGTTCGTGAAAAACAATTCCGCGCCTGAGCCCGGTTAATGTCAAAAAAATCCCGGCGGGAACTGGTGAACAATGCTGTAACATCTTTCCCACCACAAAGTAATGTAGATACTGTAATAGTCACCTTGTCAGCACACCATGAAATGGTGTACCGTGTGCACAAAGTCCTTGTATCATTTTGTGGTGCAGCAGAACACTAGCGGGGTGCCGCGCAAATGTTGACATGTTTTAAAATATAAGCTTGGAGTTATCTTACCAGCCTAAATGTTTTGTCAAATTCTTTACATATCATGTGGACAAGTACCTTCAGGAGACTGTTAAAGGTAGGATACACCATTGGTAATTGCTTGAATTATCACGAATGGGTAGATTTGGGGGTAGTATTTTATAGTAAATATAGTTTAATTGACCTGTTTGAAGTTTTATAATCATGAATGATGAGAAAAGCACGGAAAACGGCATTCGTTTTCAATCGGCGTCGGGCAGTTATTCTTATGTTATCTTTTTCGGAATAATTACAGGATATCTAGCGCAATCATTTTGCTGGATGCCAAGAATCATTATTTACTTTCAAATGAGTAAGATATTTCCTAATAATTCGGTAGTAAATATTTTCGATATATGTGCAAATTGTGTATCCTACCTTTAACTGAATGTTCTTGACAAAAAAAGGAAATGAACCAAGTATTTACTACCCTGCTCATGCTTGTGATTACATGTACATATCATTGTACGGTAGGATTGGCTTGAGAGAAATTGGGATTAATATTGGGCTTTTGTTACTAAATTTCTTTATAACAAAAGCGAATGTGCTGGTTAATCGAGTCATTGAGGCCATGGCCTGGTTATGAAAGGTCAAAAGCATGACTAGCTCTGTAATTTGGCAGGTGGGAACGATTGAAATCTAATCAATTAGAAATGTGTTTCCACAGGTATACCAAGGCGAACATTTCCAGGGCTCGTTTTAGAAAACTATATGTAAGAGAAAAAAAGATGTTGAGACCAGGTGTTATTTGGGTTGCACTCCACAATAATGTAATGAACTTCATGTACACAAATGTACACGTACACTGTATGTAGGGAGTGGCCAAATTCTACGTGCGTGTACCACGTACATGTATGTACGTGGTACACGCATACTGCTTAAACTTATACATTGTATGCCAAATCTGGGCTCTTTTTGATAAAGAACTGACTTTTTGTTTCACATTTAGAACCCAATTCATGATTTCTGATTGGTATCAACATTTTGTGATTCATATTTTACACGTAGACAAAGTGAAATCCAGAAAGTCGCTAATTACAACTACAACAAACTATATCAGTCTCCTTCATTGACAGCCAATTAGGGTGTTGCTTTTTCAATGTTGGTTTTAAATATTAAATGACTATACCGCTAACTCCTCATTCAGCTCGTGGAGGTACTGTCATGTCCTTGTGCAGACATTTCAAATTCATGTTTGTTTGTAGAACAAAATGAAATTAGATGATTTAAATTTTGAAAGTGTACTCTAAATGCATCGTGCCAATTTCCCGTTCCCATTTCCAGAGATAACTTTCAACTGCACTGCTGTAACGTAATAATATGTAAGGTGCATGTACTGATAGTTTTAATTAACCACATGAGGCAAATAGGCCAGTGTTTTGGACAGAGAATTATTGTTAAAGTTGTTGCTGCCAATTCCTGATTTAGAATGATGCTTTCTCAATCTCTTCAACAACTTTTACCCATTACATAAACCACAAGATAATGACCAATTTATTTCATGGAAATGGCCCCAATGAATTGCCCATCTGTTTCTGTGACTCCTGAGGGAGATGGCTGGAAACAGGGAGTTCCTTCCCACCACATTGAGCAATGTTGGCCATGAGTTGTGGTCAGTGTTTTCTTCAATCTGTAGCTCATCAAAACAAAAATCACACCTGATTTTTTCGGTTAAAGGTAGTATACACCATTGGTAATTGCTTGAATTATCATGAATGACGGCGATCGCGAATTTTTGTTTATAAAATTCAATTTTTTTGAATAATTACAGGATATCTAGCGCAATCCTTTTGTTGAATGCCTAGAATCAATATTTACTTTCAATTGAGTAAGATATTTCTTAATAATTCGGTAGTAAATATTTTCGATATCTGCAAATGGTGTCCTTTAAGTCCCAAGTCACTGTAAATAAATGTCACCAAGTTAGTTGCATTGTAATGTAGAGTTTATAACCAGTTCAATTCTATGCTTTTATTTTAACCAACTGTAGTGTCCGACAGGAAACTCTTAGCGCACCTGTTTTTTTTACTAAATACCTTCTTGACAAGGATGGTTAATAGTCGAGTTAGATTGATTTAGGAATAGCGGACTGACATTCAGATGGTTCAACAAGGCATTGGAACTATATACCATGTCCCAAATAATCATTTGAAAATGTACCCACCTATACTCAATGTGTTACTCAATTCCTTTATCAGGGGTCGAAATAACAACTATCCGTCATACCATGGAGGAATTGGAACACATTATTCCTCCATGGTCATACTAGACAACGAATTGGCAAATGAGTTATCCTGCAGATTTTTTCCTAAGAGTGTGGGCAGCTGGCCACTAAATACACAAAATGACGAGAAAACAAGGCATTGGAAACAATGTTTTGAATGGCTTAAAAACACAGAAGTTATACATAATGTTTTATTATACTATGTCAATCCTGGCCAGCTTGAATTGGGTTGTTTTGTTAAGTTTATTTTGTGGATAGTTGTGTGTTTGCAATTTGGCCGAATCCTATATAATAATACGCTACTCTCTGTCTGTCTGTGTGTCTGTCTGTGCGCGCTTTTTCGTCCCCTTCCCGGGGTCGTGCGGCGTTCAAACTCGGTGGGTGGGTCCGGCTCGGTCCCCGCAAGAACCAGTTTGCATTCGCTAGGGCGTGCGAGGTCAAAGGTCATCTAGGGGTCACCTTTTTGAATCTGTGCGCGCTTTTTCGTCCCCTTCCCGGGGTCGTGCGGCGTTCAAACTCGGTGGGTGGGTCCGGCTCGGTCCCCGCAAGAACCAGTTTGCATTCGCTAGGGCGTGCGAGGTCAAAGGTCATCTAGGGGTCACCTTTTTGAATCTGTGCGCGCTTTTTCGTCCCCTTCCCGGGGTCGTGCGGCGTTCAAACTCGGTGGGTGGGTCCGGCTCGGTCCCCGCAAGAACCAGTTTGCATTCGCTAGGGCGTACGAGGTCAAAGGTCATCTAGGGGTCACCTTTTTGAATCTGTGCGCGCTTTTTCGTCCCCTTCCCGGGGTCGTGCGGCGTTCAAACTCGGTGGGTGGGTCCGGCTCGGTCCCCGCAAGAACCAGTTTGCATTCGCTAGGGCGTACGAGGTCAAAGGTCATCTAGGGGTCACCTTTTTGAATCTGTGCGCGCTTTTTCGTCCCCTTCCCGGGGTCGTGCGGCGTTCAAACTCGGTGGGTGGGTCCGGCTCGGTCCCCGCAAGAACCAGTTTGCATTCGCTAGGGCGTACGAGGTCAAAGGTCATCTAGGGGTCACCTTTTTGAATCTGTGCGCGCTTTTTCGTCCCCTTCCCGGGGTCGTGCGGCGTTCAAACTCGGTGGGTGGGTCCGGCTCGGTCCCCGCAAGAACCAGTTTGCATTCGCTAGGGCGTACGAGGTCAAAGGTCATCTAGGGGTCACCTTTTTGAAGTTGGTCGGATCGTGCTTAAACTCGGTCAACATGTATCCACAATCCCCATCCATCCAGGGAAGTAGCTACAAACCCTAGAACCGACAAACCCCGGGTGACCGCCTAGTATATAATAATAATAGGCCTAATATTAATGTTCCTTTTTTTCAAAAGCTTAACCTGAAACTTTAACTCTATATTGTCATACGGGCATACAGTCTGAATACGAACATACAGAATTCAGGGCTAGTTAGTGCCCCAAGAACTTTGTTTAGGTGACACAAACATTGCTTTTCCTCTCCTAATTGGATTTGACTAAGGCCTGGATGTTCCAGCTTTCAGCAAATGCCCCTAAAATAAGGGGAGCAATTGTGCATTCATGACCACCTTGATGTGAAGGCTTGCCTCAAGAGGTTTTCCCCAAAACGTGAGGTCATTAATTATACAAGTCACCTGGCACCAAATTGCTTCAGTGGAAGCCATGAATGGCAAGTAACTTATAACATGCAGTGGACATCACCAGGTGTCTGAGGGTGACGATTGTCAAGTTGCATCAGGCTCCTTGTCATTTTATGCCCTTATAGTGTTTTTGTTAACCTACAAATGACTTCTGCAACCTTGAGCAGTCTTTTTTAAAGGTAGGATACATCATTGGTAGATGCTTAAATTATAATGAGTAGGTGGATTTGGGGGGTTGCATTTTATAGTAAATATCATTTAACTGACTTGTCTGAAGTTTTACAATCATGGATGCCGAGAAAAGCACGAAAAACAGCGTTTGTTTTCAACCGGTGTCAAGCAGTTATTCTTATGTTATTTGTGTTTTTTCGCAATCGACGTCCGGCGATCGCAAATTGTTCTTTATAAAATTCTATTTTTCAGAATAATTACAAGATGCCTATATAGAATCATTATTTACTTTTAGATGAGTAAGATATTTCTTAATAATTCGTTAGTAATTTTTTTCCAATATCTGCAAACGGTGTATAGGCCTACTACCTTTAAAGATAGTATACACAATTTGCTTTTGCTGTAATTTTGGACGGGTTAATGGACGGGTTAGGGCATTCATATTTGTATAGTAATAATTGCATCGCTGACCCATTTTGTCTTGTTTTGTGTTCATAAAAGCTAGAAATACCAGTCTCGTTCCTTGACTCCCTTCAAGGGGAAGTGTTTGAAAATAATCATGTTTTTACAACGATTGCCGGCCGGCAATCGTCTAAAATTGATACAAAATTTAACCCAATCACATCAGGTGCTGTGATTTCACAAGATGCTTGAGACTGTTAATAATTCACTTACAGTCAAGTAAGGTATTTCAAGTAAGGTATTTTTGGTTTGCAAATACTGCTAATAATATACTAAAAGCTGCAGTATCCAGTTTATAGTAATAGTGTGACTTCACTTCAACTTCACACGAGTTGAACAGAACCATTAATGGAACTGGAAGTTAACGCGCTGCTGCACATTTAGCCAACGAGTGCTAGTAATAACTGGTGCGTGCAAGTGTATGACAAAGTCACTTTAAAAGCGAAAAAAACTTTTGGAGCTCTCCAAAAAGTGGCTTTACCATGTGGACTACAATGTACCGGTACTGTAGCTTGTGGGCTATTTAAAACCAGTTCATGCCAGGATTATTTTGCCATTGACCAGGCCCAGGCGCGGGATTGTTTTTCATGAACCTCGATCCGAGACAAGTTCAGGCTGGCATCTGTGGGTAGCACACCCTGATATTTCCGGCCTCGCTCACTGCGAGCCCGTCGCTGACAGATGTTTCCCACCTTGCCAGTAACGTGTTCATTCATAATCCGTTTTAAAGTTTGTAAAAAACTTTTGCATGTATACAAGTCATCTGACATGAACTGGTTATGTAAACATGGGGACATCACTGAGAAACTCTTATAAATGGTTTGTTTTCACTAAAATATGTGTGCTACTTGTGTACTTCAAACATCATACCCAAACATTTTCGAATAAAACCTGGCCCTGCCACAGTTGCAGGATCTCGAAATCCAACACTAAAAAGACCCCATTTGTTGGTATTGTTGAACAAAAGCTTTGGGTAGACAATACAAATGCATTTTTTTAGTTGATGCCATGACTATAGCAAGGAGCAAAACCTGACCCTTGCTCTATGACAGCATGCCAATCAACAAGCGGTGATACAGTACATTGTGTTGCATCCAAATTTACGTGTTGCATTTTATATACATGTACATGTATCTTCAACTCTTCGCGGTTCATTTGCCCCTAACATTTCCATTAAAATACCAAAACCCTACACTGGTCGAGTCCAATGCCCTAAAGAGGATTTCTGTTCTTTGGCAAAAAATTAAAAGGGACCGATGACTACATAATCTCCCTGTGGAAGATCATCATGATAAAACTCATCAAGGTTTCTGCCTTAAGGCATTTTTTAGAACAAAGGTACACAAGCAGAAAATCTTAACTCGCTCACGACGCTCAATATGTGGGGCATTCAGCACCTTGTCAACTTTTTAAAAAAAAGCCAATTTATTTTCACATTTTCCAGTTGATAGAGTTACAAGATGAACGATCAGTTACCGGGAAGATTAGCTGCGTGCTGTATACATTAGGAGCTGGGGAAGTAGTGCGAAACCATGTGCGAAACCAAGCACCATGCTTGATGCATGATGCGTGTGACGTGAATTGGAACAAAAAAAACACAACTGTGATTCCGATTGCAAATTTGAAAACAATTGGTTTTAAACTTGCAACAAAATAAGGAGATGGTGTTTGATGTTCAGAAAAACCGAAAGGATATCGATCCTGTCAACATAAATGGTGTCAATATTGAAACAGTCATTGATCACAAGCATCTGGGTACGCATATTGATAATCGTTTAAACTGGGATATCAACACTAAACAAATATTCTCGAAGGCTAACCAGTGGATTTATAGTTTGAGGAAACTCAAACTTTGTCAACATTGACCGGGATATAATTACGTATTGCATGGGTTAATGGTCAGGGAAATTCCAGGCTCAATAATATTTTACCTAGCCTAAAAGAATATATGTGACCTGTCACCACAAAATGAGAGTAAAGTCGCACAATGTGATTCAGAGATATGGCCATCCAAAGTCAAAATATGAAGGGGTGGTCAATTTTAAGATTTTGCGTAATTTGGAAAGCCCAAGTCCCCCTATACATATTTCCATTTTTGGGGTGAGATCAGATGATCGAAAACATTTTAAATTATGCAATTTTGCATAGTTAGTGTTTGGATTAAAGTCCATTAGTGGTATAATTAACATGGTAATTAAATATGCAAATCAGGTTCTCGTAAGTATCCGATGTTTTCGAAATTTTGATATTTTGTTGTTTATACAATAGTTTGTATGTGTGGAAAATTTCAAGAAGAAATAATGATTAGAACATAGCCGTTGCTATGCTCAACCGAACCTTACTTGTTTTGTAATGTTTTGCGCGTTTTTGTTTAAGATGTTTAAAGTAATTTATTTCTCACAAACACGTTTTGTGAAACCCATGACTTTCTAGAGCGCTGTAAAAAGTATTTATCGCAAAACCCCCAAGTGTTATGTATCATTGGGAAGCTCTATTTCTGAAGGATTTGAAAATACCAATATAATTTTCAATATTTCCGACTTTACTCTCATTTTGTGATGACAGGTCACATATGGACACTCAGCTCTTTAACATTATGCCATTATAAACTATGGGTGGAGTTTCCCTTTAAAAACTAAAAGTGTATGCAGTGGATGGGTATCATCAAGCAGTATCAATTTAGCAGTATCGATAGTTTTATCAGCAGAGCTGCCTCATAGATTGCTCTCAAGTCCTGAATAGAATCACCAATGATTTTACTGGCCGTTTAATCCTCTTTAATTTGTTTGCATTTCCTACTGTCTGACCATTTAGGTCCGGCAGATTACGACAAATGAAAACTAAGACAAATCATTAAATGTCCTTTGCTCCAAGTGCAATTTTTTGCTTCAACAAAAGTTTTACAAGATGACAGGTTTTAAGTCTCGTTTATTCAACGAGGTCCAGTGTGTTTTGAAGGCTAAATGATTTTAAGTAAATCCTCAAGTTTTAATTATCACTGTACATTTATTCCTATTGTTTAAAAAAAAAAAAAAGTTGTATGCCGATTGTTTTATACACCACTTGTAGATATCGAAACAATTTACTATCAAATTATTACAAAATACCTGAACTGAATTGATAATTTTAAAATAAGAAATCCTGATAATTTGCAAAATAGCAAAAACCTGATAATATGAATAAAGTATTTTTGTATATATAAAGGGTTGCATCTGCTATAAAACAGTAGAACAGTCGTTTGTGCATCATATTAAAATAACCCTTTGATGCCAGTATTAATTCCTCACTGACCGGTTTATACGCATAATATATACATGTGATTATATACATGTATGTAAAGGAGCCTTTGTCCAGCAGCTGCACCACACAATGGACCCGAGCGTGCAGCTGTGAAACGCGCATCGTGTCGTGTTTTACATAAATTTGGTTAAGAAGTGACATGATTCAAAAGGCAATCTGACCTACAACCAAATTTTACGCAAAATACAATGCGTGCGCATACCGCCTTTAGGCATATAAGGCACATTTGGATATACATGTACATGTATAGGGCACACCGTCTAAACAATGGAATTTGATTCTCAAATAAACTTTGGATTATGGAATTATTTGAATGATCAAAGTTTTTCCTCTCCGTTTCACAAGCATCTAGGCATCCCTCTCTCTGCTCCTCATATTTCTTCTCTAAGCCCTCTAGCTATCACACGCATCATTGAACAGCGACCAAGTGGAGTGAAAACCTGCATATAAATGCGTAATATCTGCATGGAGTGCAGACATAGGAATGTTTGCATGTTTCCTATCACGTCTGCCCAAATTCCTTAGGTCAATAATAGTACACACGATCTGATCGTGATTTGGGTCTGTCCATAAATAAGTGGTAAATTGTTTTCGTGTTCCTGTTATGTCTGACAAATTGTTTTTTTATTTAATAGGGCACAATCTTTGATGCCATCTATCTCCAATAGCGATTACATAAAGAAATTGACCTCAGTATGGAGTCAATTTTAACGTCACTTGCATGGAGATGTGTGAAATTACACAGGTCAGGCATAACCGGAACATAAACAAATGTCACACTTTTAAACCCCTTATTCATGGACTACCCATTTGCATTTTTCATCAGGTTTGATTCCAGTTTTGTTCTATTCTTGACAAGTAAGAATTAATTGGCATCCCTAGCTCCCTTCTCTTTCTACAGCTGGAAATTGACCTTTTGTGATTCATGGCCATTATCCAATCGTAGCGTCTGTTGAACATCACATGATATTCCAAATCTTGGACAAACAAACAAATTCAAAATACGCGCGTGAGTCGACTGCATGTGTGCCCTGTTCGTTGAAACGAATTACGCAGAATGCACGTCAAAGTTAACACAAACGCTTAACCGGCCCGCTATCACGTTTTTGTTTGCAACACATTGGCAATGCCCGTTTAGCGTAGTTTGTTCTGTTCATATTTCTTAACTTTGTCTTCCTCTCAGATGGTAAACATATGTGGGTGAGGTTCGGGGAGTCTACATTATTCAGCGAAATGGGAAGAAAAAAAATTCCCATTTTTGCGATAAGAGGTCGCACGAAATCTGCATGTACACGTGGGCAATGTTGTCTAAGGATTCTGAGACAACTCATGTATCTTTTATTACACTATGTTTATACTATTTCTTAACAAAATATAGTTAGCAGGATTACAAATATCAATAAATATAGTTTTCTCCACTATGACCTGTGCCCGGTTCCATCTCATTTTGCCAGAATGCCTCACATTTTATTCCCTTGCTGGCCTTGGAATACAAATTGCAGCAATATGCTGGCAGCTTGCCATGAAAATTTGAATTCATAATAAATGTAGATTTTTCCACAAGTCAGTTTATACCTTTTTTTACAATTAGAAACAGTTGGACAGAGCTTTGGATGATAAATTTAGCCACACGGACCAGCCTGCACAATACACATGCAGACCAAAGTCTATTGAACCCAAATTGAATAAAACAACACTAATCACTTTAATAAAATGTTGTTGAATTGCATGGACAACAAAAACAAAATAAAATGAAAGCATAAATAATGGACAGGGTGATGATAAAAAGACAATTCTTGTATTTTTGATACAAAATGTCTGCTGCAGACTTTCAAAGGTTTAAATTAATATTTAATTTTTAGTTTAGCTTTATCGATTGTCAAATGTTATGTTTCCATTGCAAATATAAATACATACAAATTTCACCGTTTTATTGGTACACAAAAAGCAAGACAAAATCTGTTTCAGTAAAAATTTGTTTAAATTTCTAGGGATTCTTCAACTGGAAAGAAATTGTTTCAACTGCATCAGATTAATCAGTAATTATTTAGGCTAAATTTGTTTTGTCATCAAGAGCTTTACGAAAGGCAGTCGGTACTTCTTTAAGGATTATACCTATGACTACAAAGCAACTTTTATTAGCAGCTGCACTGCACAATGGACCGTAGTGTGCAGCTATAAAACACACGGTGTTCTCTGGCTTAGTAATTCTCTGTTCTCTGACAACAGCATTCCAGACAGATTAGTAGCGGGCTGCGGCCATGGCCGCTCCCCGGCGTCAAGGGGTTTATATTATTAAAGAAAATAATAAATATATATAATTAAAAACCCGGAAATGTTTTTTTTTTTATTGAGTCGTGTTACCCCTATTCTTAATGGTTTACATTGGCTTCTTGCAAAGTTTTGGATTGATTCGAAGATTTTACTATTAAAGGGAATACAAATGTGTTTTGGTTTTAAACAAGTATGTTTAGAACCGGCTCATGGGCCTGGACGCGATGTCGAGCAGATGCAGCGTTGTCAATTTTGAACTATAAATACTGCCTCATTGAAAAATAGTGTGCATGCATTGTGAACGTTCAACTAATAAAATGGTAAAAGACACTGAATTTCAAAGGAGTCCAAAATTCATGCGACACTGGAAAAGTGTTTAAGACCAGCCAGCCATGTCTTTATCACCCGTTTAAAACCAACCACGTGACAAGCTCTCGACCAATGGGAATGGGTAAACTGTCTTAGGTAGTTTATGAATAATGGCTTAAATGTATACATAATACATGGCCTTGCTCCCATTTACCCGAGTGAACTAATTACAACCCCAAGGCAAAATCGTTACTGGCTCAGGTCTACAGGTGAAGTTTTATTGTCAAAATATTGTCAGCATTAAGAAACCGAGCTTTTACTTCAGCTGCACCTACTTTGTGGAATAATCTGCCATCTAATATATTGGTAATTTACACTGACAAAGTCTGTTGGAAAAAATACCTCAAAACTTTCCTTGTTAGAAATTTGGTTCCCACAGCAATCTGAAGACCAAATTCCAGAACTTTACCAGAAATTTCCAGGACTAAAATATGACAATTTCCATGACATTTAAAACTTGATGTTAGGCTAATCATTTGTTAGTTTTTTAAAATAAGTTTTAATTAATAATGGCCCCCTCCTCCCTGTACACTACAGCCATCCGAACCACCCCCTTACATGTAAATAGAAAAAATCACTTTACTAACCCTTGCATGACTTTTCCAGCGGCGGCTGGCAACGAAAACAGATGAGCCAACATTCGCGGATCTGTATGTCAGTTTATTATATTAAACAAATATTGAGTGGCCTTAAATTGTGAAATTGAAGGAATATTATCACTCTGTAAAAACTAGACTTACATTTCACTTGGCTTTGCCTCGTGAAATAGAAAAGTACAGATTTTACCTAGCGATAATACTCCTTCCATCCCACCTATTAGCCACTCAGTATTTGTATAATGACAACGTGTACACATTTTTCAGAGTTGTGGGACATTTCCAGAAAAAAAGTAGGAAAACTAAAGAGCAAAATGAACAAAACTTAAAAAAAGGAGGAATATTTGAAGACTTGCAAACTATTCTACCAAAACTGCAGGCAACTGCGGGCTATTCATTTTACAGGCATGTGAGTGGGCATCAACAAAAAAAGAACGGAAAAGAAAGGCTGGGCGTGGTGCATGCAGCGCGGCGGGGCGCAGCACGAACATCGATCCCTTGTTCAATTGGTCAATATTTTTTTGCATCCGAAAACTGGGCAATAATTTATGCCTTTACAACGCAGAAACGTCATAAATAATTACAAAAGTTCAGCAGAAATGACATTTCGACTATATTGAAGACTATATTGATGAAGTAAAAAGAAGATTTCCAGAAGATGTAGGCAAGGCAGACTCTTCTGTGGACGTGGAACCACAACAAGGATCCTCAGTCACACCTATGCCCAAACAGAAAATCTGCATGATGGCAGGGTTGCTGATGCAGTCATTGAATTGATACATACAATGAGCTGAGAAGAACAGGAGCTGAGAAGAACAGGCCCAGAAGTGTATTTTATCTTGCAAAAATGGAGGAAAAGGAGGTTCCAAGTGACTGGCGAAGGCTATCCGACTGTCGGAGCATAGATGACATATATTGGACATGATATGCTACGTCTTCATAGCTTTTCTGCTGCTAGAAATAGAACTGTTGTTGCTTTCCTTTGTGGATTAGCAAATGAAGATTTCCCTGCCTTTGAGTCCCAGTCACACCAGACAACCACGGACACCACTGATCAATGTAGATTGTATTATTTGTGTAAGACAGTTGAATCTATTATGCACTATGCTAATCCCGCTTGCATACTTCCCATCCATTTCCACGAGAGCAGTTCCTGTATTCAACTGTTGGTAGCAAGATGGCTCTACAGATCACACCTATTGGCAGCCCACATGCTTCTTACCAAACTGTGAGACGTTGGCTCAACAGTCTTGCTGGAGAGAAGACTCATTGTCCCAAAGGTGATTTCATCGTTGTCTTTGACAACAACCAGGTCCTCCAGAGGCGCTGGAGGTGCAGCTGAACAATGCTTTCAAAGTAAACATTGTCACAATCGCTGCGGTATTCACAATTAATGAAAAGGGAAACCTCTTGATAAAATCAGGACTCAAACCATCAAAATGGCATTGTCAAGAACTTGCAGCTGATGATATTGAAAGAGTGAAGATTGTTGATCAGACCCCCTAAGTGAAGAACACCCATGCAGCGTATTTGAGCAGATATAATGGCAAGAGGTTAGATGACGTTGTGGCTCAACAGCAGTGGGTAGATGGCAAGTGGAAGGATTAAATTGATGACAAGGTACTAGAAGAAAAATGGAGGGCAACCTTCAAAATATGTCATGCCTGTGGGTTACATGACATTGCCAGAAGCAAACGAAATTGCCCTGAATGCAATAGCAATCTGAAACAAGCAGAAATGTCTCACCTCAGGGTTGATGTGCATGGAACTTACACATAGCGACCGGAGGTGGGGCGAGGTAGCACAAGTGCCGAACCACGTGCTCGACTGGAAACGAAGATATCGGGTATTTGTTAGACTTTAGAGCGTATTCAGGAGGGTCATCACAGGGAATATTCCAAGTACATTGAATGTTACACCACTGCAAACTGCCCTGTATCAGTTCAGACACCTGTGTTTGTAAATCCATGCTCTTACGATGCAGTCGCAACCGCATTAGTAGCAGTAGGCGAAAAGGCAGGAATCAAACAATATGGCACAGGAGAGACAGGTGGGCACCTGTTGTGTGTGATGGACTTCCATATGGCCTGGCAAGGAGACTACTACTATGTACCTTCAGTTGCTCGCATTGTTCTGCAATGGTCTATGGCCAGGAACAATACAAGACTCATGTTTAGGTCCAATCATTTGTTGGCAAGCAGCCCTGTGGTTCCAAGAAAGGAATTTGAGTGGGTGCTACATATGCCAGGTCCAGGTCATATTGAAATGAACATGGTAAAAGCATTTGTAGATCTGACTTGGGACTTATTGGAAATGGCGGGAAATGGTGATATTGTTCAATTTCAAGTCGCCTAATGCCCCGAAATGTGCAAAGATAGTGACGGACCACCACAAGGCATTGACAATGTGTAGATTCGCTAGAAAGGCAATAACAGATGAACTCCTGTTATCGTTTGTTTGTAGTGGACATATCACAAGCATATTTCAACAAGTACATCAGCAGAAACCCCAACTATTCATTCATGGCAGACTGCATTTTTTAATTGTTGGACATTATCTTCATAAACAGAACTGGAGTGCGATCTGGGAATCTAAAATTAATTGATACAGGGAAGGCAAAGTTTGCCAAAGTATGGTTTGGAAGAGTGCATCCACTGTAGAGAGAATTAGAAGTATCAGACTCTTATGGAATATGTCACCAAGATACTGTCATTGAACACAAATGGTGTACCATATGCATGTACTGCAGAGGGAGCTGATTGAAGTTGGAAGCTGTGAACAAGCAGGTGCAGCGTTTAATCCCAAGTGTCCCTACAGGAAAGAACTGGCTAATTGCCTGTACTAGTCATGACAAGATGGTGATGAGGAAGCATCTCTTTGAAGCAGCCGGAATCCTTGATCCAGCAGATCACACAACAGTCAAAAAAGTACAGAACACTACTCAAGAGGTACTTGCTTTCTGAACACTACTCAGATCGAAAGGGTATGACAGACATTATACATACTTCAATAAGTGGAGAAAGGTTAGCCGATAACCTGAAGTACTTCTGTACCTACATGTATGCACGTGACATCAGGTCTCGATATATTGACTTCATCTTGGAATTTGAAACGGACGCTTTAATAGCTAAAAGAACCAAAACGTGCGTATTTCAAAAACCCAAAATATGTATCACAGCCGACAAGAGAATAAATGCTTCTGCCATCCACAGCAAAACGATTGTGGAATTGGAAATAAAAGCCACAATTGAGATAAGTATAGGAAACATCCAAGATAAAGAGACGCAAGATGCATTTCTTGCAGTATATCATAAAGATATTAAACAAAGGGCTGTGAAGTCTGATTGTTTAAAATTCTATGAAGAGATTGCTCTTTATTTGGCTCAAGAAGATGCATCACCCTCACAGTATTGTGGACTAAATCTTGTGATGTAATGTTCAAATGTAATGTTGTAATTTTCCAAAACTGACAAATATGCTAGTTCTGGAGTGCCTTTATTAGTGTACACAGTGGGTACAAAAAACAACCACCATTGATGAATTAGTAAAGTGTTAGGCAGAGAAGAGGTTGCTAGTAATATAATGACAAGGTACATCTACTTGTACATGTAATAATTGTAACAAGATGAAAAAATACTTTGACAAACATGTGTCACGGACAGTTAAAAAATAAACATATAAAAAATTTGATATTTAATTAGACCTTTAATTATACAAAATACAATTGTTTATGATTTAAATAAGTCTTTTTTTACATATACAATAAATAATTTTGAATGCTGTAATTATAAAAATACTTTTTTTTCAACATGATAAATGGCAGGATTTAAAGTCATGGTTACTGTACATTCAAGGGCGCACAAAAGTTGGTGCATTGATTATGATCACATTTTGAAAAGAATGGTTTCTTGACATTCAAAGTGAATCACAATACACGTACAATGAACTGGAATGCTGAAACTAGGTCTAATTATACAAACTGTGCATAAATAAATAAGTCACGTTCAACTTCAAGGCAAGACAAATATCAGTCGTGGCTGCCTTCTTATTGGACCGGTTTATACTGCTCACACCACCATATCCTTTCTTTTCCACTTGAGACACTTTGTGTGCACCCACGATTGGCATTTGTCTGTTCTTCACACCCTACCCACTCCCAGTCCTTTACCCTGTAATTTTACCCCACAACGACGACGACTTCTGGCGCTGTTTACCTCGTTGACTTTCAGTTTGGCTTCTAGTTCTCTCCTAGCCCTATGTTGTTTCAGCAGTTTGGTTGAAAGCGTGACTCTACCTGATGACTTCACAATGGTCTCGTTTGACCTCCTCGCTGGTTTGGCAGTCTGATGTGTTGTCTCAGTCGGTACATTCGCCACTTGCTCAACTGTAGCAACTTCTGCCTCCGGTATTTTGACCTTATGAAGGGGAAGTACATGTACCCCCAGTGATTCCAATATCTCCCGAGATATGGTTGTGTTGACTTCTTCATTTAGTTCCACCGGTACACCCACAAAGTTACAATTTGCTGACGAGCTTTTGGAGGGGGTTACTGTAGAAGTCTCTTTTATAGACACAGTTAGAGTAACGTCCTTAGTACTAGGTACTGCAGTTGCAGTTGCAGGCACAGATGCTGCTGAAGTGGCAGATTTGAGTATAATCCCTGGTCTTGGGATTTCAAAAACACGCTCTCCATTAACCCGCGTTTCTGCATTTTCAGGTAACAATTGATGTCTGGCACCATTTCACATTGTTTGTCCAGATCCAAGTATCAGCTGGTCTATTGTATAGCATCATCTCTTCATAGTACGGCCTAGAGGCGCAAATACTTTGTGCGAAGTGTAGAAGGGGAATTTCAGATAACGTCACGAAGACAGACACTGTTCAAACAGATGTTGCAATTCCCTTTGCAACATCTGACGTTAAACTTTATTCAACTGCTTCCAATCGTACACATAGATCTTCCCTCTTCCACCACCAAAATCAAACTGTTTTATCTTTCGATTCGAACAAAAAGGTAAACCATCAGCATTATTCAAATTCTTGTCCATAATATCATTTTCGAACGGCTAACGCATGCATGCACGTACGCGCAGACGCAACTGTTTATGTGCCATGCATAATCATAGTTAATTTTCACATCACTACACTATTGTTGAACTGGAACTTGATGAACATTGATGTATCAACCACTGTACACACGCACATGTCGCTTTAATTAGCAGTCCCTTCTTGGCATGATATTTGCGTTGTCTTTTTTTCTTTGCATCTGGTTCAAATTCATGGCAAAATGGTCTTGTGTGGTGTTTGTAGTTTACATAGCTGCAATGATATAAAGAATTGAAATTAAAATTATTATCTATTATTATTAAATCTATATCCAGCAAACACATTTTCCATACGATAATGTGAAGATGTGCTATCACCCATGGCTTCCCCATCTCAATGATTAACTTTCTAAGTCTAATTTTTATGAAACAAACCATTCAAAACGTTATGCATCTTGTTACTTGTTACCCTGTATGCAATGTGCACAGGCCCGTCTGTTCTGCTTAATGTGGAATACAAGTAACCTGGGACAAATTTCATAAACCTAACAAAAGTCTGCTTAGCAGAAAAGGTGTTACTCAATAAAAACGAGTTACCAGCAAAAAAATTGCTTTTCATGCTAAGCATTCAAAGGCTATAGCAAAAACAAGCTGAATACCATTGTCATTACTAGTCACAAATAAATAATAAACATCACCTGAAAATTTGTTTTGTAACCCGGCCTGTTTTTACCAAGGAATCATTTTCATGCCAAGCAATTTTTTTTGCGCGTAACTTTCAGCAATGTTTGATGAAAATGGCCCCAGGATTCAGACGTAGTAATCAGGTCTACATCCAGAATTTTTTTTTAAAGTTATGAAACAGTTACAACAATTTTGTTTTTAACTCAACAAATTCAAGAATCTCAAGTTTGTACAACACATACCTTTGTAGAGGCTTTTGACCTCGTAATTCACAGCTTCCCTCGCTCAATTGTGCTTGAACTGTTGAATTTAATGAGCAAATGCGATAAAATCAACAGTAAAAACTGTGACACATCATTGTCATGCTAACGTTAAGTATGGACGTCTGTCGCTATAAAGCAACGGTTCCTGGCCAGAGGGCACCTTCTGAAAATCTCAAAACTTTTCAAAATCGCGCGAGAAGTGAGGTGACGTCATCGTCGCTTAATCAAGCGATCGGTGTACAATCTAGCGACGTCGCTAGATCTTGCTTTGGTCCCCGGCCTGATTGTAGCTTCACCCACGCGCGCCACGATGGTGGAGTGGATTTTGAGTTTGTTACCATGTCAGATCCCTCCAGACTCGCACGTTAAAACTCTAGCCAGATCATGTTAAGGAGAAATTATGAAAGAATGGTGTTTGAAAAGCTTGATTTATGAATGCGTAATTGCAAACCACCACGTGGTTTAGATGTTTCCTATACTTGACTCAGTTGTGGCTTTTATTTCCACAAAAAATAGTGGGTAAAATGAGCGACAATTGCCCTTAGACTAACGTTACTTTAAAATGTACAATTCCAAACTCCCAAAGCAAAAACAAAAAGGAAAAATGTGCAAACCAGTCCAGCAAATAGAACAATATTTCTTCAGCAAATTGTTCACCATTTTTTTCATACCCACAAGTCATCGGAACCAGGGCCGTGCAAGGAATAAACCCACGTCCCACTTCAATTAATGACAGGCTCGTAATTACAACATGACAGAATTGTGTCATGACGTACAGGTACCACTAAAAATCCCTCACCAATTTGTTTATTCGAATTGGAACATAGAATGGTAATCATTTTTGAACGGAAACTAACCTGTACTGTAGGGTTATTTGTATACATGTAGGCCTATTTGTATGAAAGAAGCAGCAATCAGGTGAGAACTAAGATGTATTTTATCGATATTGTTCCCCTAGTTCCCCTTTACTATTGCATGCAAATTTATTTTACCCAAGATCGGTACCCATCTATCAGTGCAGTGAAAATTGACAGACGCCCTTAGTTGACATCTGGGTATATATGAATACACGACGCTTGCACATTTAGGAGAGCTAATATTATTATTATTTTAGTGCAGCGTGATCTCCTTTTTAATAAAACCAAAAAAATGTATTGACCAAAAAAGGAATTCACGCATTGAAATCCCAACGAGTGTTTCATTTTGCAATCTACGTACTCAAATAAATGGGTGCCCCATAACTAATGTTCTTATTGGCGGAGTGCCACGTGCCGCGGGGTCGCAGGCTTTCGGGTTCAGCTTTGACACGAGCCATGGTTGGAGCACGGTGGAGCCAGCGAAAACACGATGGGGATTTAAAGAAGGGAATACAAAATTTGCGGCCAGGCCAGCACCATGTATACAGCTGGGGCCGGGGAATTAAACCATGCGGTTTGTAGTAAAGACTGCTTGCACTACGCATAACGTACGTACGTGCATGATGCAGCGCTTGGATCGGGACGATCCGAGTTGTGTTTGTGGCGGCCAGCCAGCTGCACACGTTATTTTTGGCACAGCACCAGTAATATAAGTACTTCTTTTCCTTGCATTCCGGTGCAGTTGTGTATATTGTTTTGTATCGTTATTTTTACACTCATATTGATATATCGAATCGTATCCAAATATTGTGATACGGAGATGTATCGATGTATCGATATATCGATTCATCTCTACCGTGCGCTGTTCTTTCCATGCGTAGTACCGTATGTATTAAACTTGCAAAAGTGTCTTGGTCACTGTTAATAATTACGTGTAATCCAGAACATTTTAAAGGTAGGAAACACCATTTGCAAATATCTAAAATATTTAATACCGAATTATTAAGAAATATCTTACTCATTTGAAAGTAAATAATGATTCTAGGCATCCAGCAAAATGATTGTGCTAGATATTATGTAATTATTCAGAAAAATATAATTTTATTTAAAAAAAATTGCGATCGCCGGCGGGGCGATCGCGAAACAACAAAGATAACATAAAAATAACTGCTCGACGCAAGTTGAAAACAAACGCTGTTTTTCGTGCTTTTCTCGGTATGATTGTCAAACTTCAGACAGGTGATATTTACTATAAAATACAACCTCCCAAAACTACCCTTTCCTGATAATTCAAGCAATTACCAATAGTGTATCTTACCTTTAAACCGGCACTGCACTTTTATTCGTGTTTTGTAGGTGTATGCGTACGACGATGGACAGACGTCAACAGACTCGCAATAATAGGGGGACAACTTTCACTGTAATCAATCACTACATCCTGCAACTCTGTCATATACACACTGCTAAACGGGTAATTGGCCTAGTTACATTGAAGAGGCAGCAATCTCTCTTCTTAGATTCCACTGATTGCTAAATGTCGTACTTTCCATACAAATCTATTCTTCATTTGCAATTGCTTTTCAAATTACAGAGCCTGAAAGC
Organism: Crossaster papposus; assembly: GCA_037893245.1. NCBI lineage: Eukaryota > Metazoa > Echinodermata > Asteroidea > Velatida > Solasteridae > Crossaster > Crossaster papposus. Next base: position 378,495 of record JBAIAA010001153.1, read on the forward strand.
CTGAATTGTCCGGGGCGGATCCAGACTGCAATTTGCCAAAGAGGGGGAGGGGGGAGCTATATACTGTATGTGACTATAAAGTTTTTATTTTTAAATCATCTGAAATTTTGTGAAAGGTACGAAAATCGGTTTCCCACTTATGAAAATTGTAAAAATCGGTTTCCCACTTGTGTGTGAAAATGTGTGAAAAAGTGTGAAAATCGTGTGTACGCAATCGTCGCACCCTCCCTGCATAGGGGCCCGTTAGCGATTACCCTAATTTTCAACTTGACCTTGAATGACCTTTGATCTCAGTATAAATGACCTTAAATATCAATATTAACATCATAAGCAATTAGTTTCCATATTGCATCTATGACCCAAGTTTGATTGCAAGTGAACTTTTTTTAAAATTTTGTAATGAAACTAATTTCACAATTTCAGCCTCTTTTACAGCTCGACCTCAAATGAGCTTTGATGTCAGTACTTGACCTTTGACACATCGATCATATACAAGTTAAAACATTGCATGCACGACTCAAGTTTGATTGCAATTGGACTTCAACTTTGCATATAAGACCAATTCTTTTAAACTTTAACCAAAATGACACAAACATACATGTACGGACGGACTAATAGTGATAGAAATAGTGATTGCACAGTCTCTTTCTGAACTTTGATCAGGCAATCGAGACAAAAACTCATGGTGAACCTTGATGATTAATCACTCTCCAATGGGGCAGTAGAATAACAACCATCCGAGAAAGAAAAAGAGATTTGCAAATGATGCTCTGACATTTCCGAAGATAGGAGGACTGGAGAAAACACTTGATCCAACTCCTAAACTAATTTCTTGTCATCGGGCAATCTAAAAATAACCCGGAGCTAGAGAGTACATGAGCAAATATCTAAAGGTAAACAACAAGCAGGTTTTTTTTACGGAGAAATCTTATTCTCCATCTATCGCTGCTTGGGGTAAAACTACAAAAGGTGCTAAAAAAAAACACGCAACCTCATACATTTTGTACTTCCAGTATTCAGAGACCTACACTTTTTATATAAACTCATCACAAAAAGTAACGAGACACTTAAAAATGAGCCAATAATTAACGGCCCGAAAGGGTATGGATTTATAGTCGAAGCAAATAACCCAGTGCATAATTTTGTTCTGCGTATTTTGACACCTTGATTGTTGAGATACGATGTGGCGGAGCGGAGTTATTGTCATTTCAATGGTCGTAGATCCAGTTTCAAAAGTGACAATCATCCCTATAGAAGCAGGTTTGTATTGATCATGTTGATCAAGCCAATAAGATAATTTCTACATATGCCTGCCTTTTCTTTTGATTTGTTGATTCATTGTGCAAACAAGACGCCATCTTTGCCTCAAGATTCTGTCTATTCAGCTTTCTATCGCGATATCGTGTCTTCTATAACCAGGGGCCAATTTCACAGAGCTGCTAAGCACAAAAATTTGCTTAGCATGAAAATTTGTCCTTGGTAAAAACAAGGTTACAGACCAAATTTTCACGTGATTTTTATTGTTTTTGATTAATAATAAGCAGATTTTTTGCTTTAGCATGAAAAACACGTCAAATTTTGGCTGATAACTTGTTTTTAATGAGCAAGACTTTTTTGTGCTAAGCAAATGTTTGTGCTAAGCAGCTCCGTGAAATTGGCCCCAGTTGTTATGTTACAAAAACACACCCAGCCAAATTGGCCAATCAGCAGCTCAGTCTCTTCAACCCCTTCTGTAGTCCGATTATCTAGACTTTAATTGGCTGGCAAACAGGGTTGCATAAAAATGACATGTCTAGATACAAATGTATATCAGACCGTAGTCGCTATCCCGTATGGGTTATGTCTGATACTCGACTACAGAAGAGGTTGAAGAGAATACATGTATCGATGAATACACTTGCAAACATCCAGAGAAACAACTCATCACAGAGGGTTCGATGACAAACTGGTCTTCAACTAGCTTTGCAACCGGATATGTTTATGCCAACACCTTGCATTGTCACTTGACTGGTGGAATTCAACAACTCCCTGACCGTGTTAAGCCGTTGATGGATTTTCATTTATACAAACCTCATTCTTTACACACGGAATGAATGTACACAACATAGCTGAGGGTCTTGCTTCAGATGTATTTGTTTTCCCCCACAAACCATATTTTAACTATTAACCAGTTTGCGCTGGGATTATTTTAACATCACCGAGCCGAAGCGTGGGATTATTTTTAAAGAAACTCGATCCGAAGCAGGTTTAGGCCGCCAGTACCGGGAAGCACACCCACGCATTTCCGGCCTTGCTCGCTGCTGACAGACATTTCCGGCCTTGCTCGTGGCGTGTGTTTATAAAATACGTCATTCGTTTTGAATCTGGGAAAAACTTTGCGTTTATATTTGTCATCTGGCGTGAACTGGTTCACCAGTTCGCAAAGGGATTATTTTAACACTGACCAGGTCCAAGCGCCGGACTGTTTTTCACAAACCTCGATCCGAGACAGGTTCAGGCCGGCATCTGTGGGTAGCACACCCCGATATTCTGCTGCGAGTCAGTGGCTGACAGATATTTCCAACCTTGCTTGTATACACATGTATACACATGTATACACATGTATACACAGCATCCGACGTCCACAAACTGGTTAAACACAGAATCTGCGTACGTGTAGTTTGGGGTCTTGATTCATATCCCCGCCCCCCAACAAACTTTATTTCCACTATTAATTCATTTAACCACAAATAAATTACAAGTTGTCTAAATTAAAGGTCCGTATGCACATTTGCAATTACCCAAAAATATACAGATTTCAGGAGGAAATCCTTCGAGGGTTAAGATACATGTACGACTGGTACCGTACATGTACATTGTACCAAACACCCAGTGAAATTGTTTTGCTTAAAATGGCATCCAGAAGACAACAATCACTGAAAGTAGTTTTAAAAAATTGGTAAAGAAACATTTTTTTTTTTTTTTGCTTTAAAGCGATTCCACTTTGAGACCCGCAAATTTGTGCCTACTTTTTCTCCATTTTCTCAAAATATACAATTTCTACCGAGCTAAAACTTCAACAAGTTAATGGCACCCTTCTTGAGATTTTAAGGAACTCTGTTGCTTCACAAGGCATGAATCACTATCCTCCAATTTTGGAGGGTCACAAAAGTCGACCTCAAAATTGGTTCTGAATGCCCATTTTTTTAAGGGTGGTTTGTGTGGACGTATATCCTACTGATGCTCTTTCGTTTTATTTAAAACGCATTTTGTAGCATACATGTAATTGGGTGCTTCCAGGACGTAATTGTTCCTTTAATATACGGCAATCAAGTGGTTTGTTATGACATCCTGTGTGTACCGATATTTACACAAGAGAAGCAAGATGAGAGAAGCAAGATGAGTGGGTGTGGATATATCCAAAGTGCTTGAACCAAGCCAATGTTATTACATCTAATGCATAATAATGAGCAATGCCTTATACATGTAATTCCATTGGGTGACAAACGTCTAGAGACAAAACAGCTCATTTCTGCCAAGATCCCGTCTATAAAATGTATTGTATTTACCCGAACCGAACAGCATCCTCCTATTGTGTCAGCCATACCTCGAAAGGGGTAATGGAAGGTACCTGGACTTGTGTGGCATATTATGACAAGTACACTACAAGTCCTTCAATTCAAGTCAAGACACTGGCTATTCAAATTAAGCATTCCTTATTTCATTGTTCACCTAAAGTTGATTGGTTTTTGTCATCATATACCGTAGCGTGATGAAGCATTAACATTTAAACCCTCATTTCTGTGCAAAGACATTTTAATCCTAACAGTTTCTGTATCCTTCAGTTTTAAAGGTAGGATACACCATTGGTAAATTGCTTGAATTATCACGAATCGGTCGATTTGGGGGGTTGTATTTTATAGTAAATATCATTTAACGGGCCTGTCATGGAAGTTTGATAATCATGGATACTTAGAAAAGCAAGAAAAACGGCGTTCATTTTCAACCGGCGCCGGGCAGTGGTTCTTTATGTTGTTCTGGGTTTTTTCCGCAATTGCTGTCCGGCGATCGTGAAAATGTTGTTGAACAGTTAAAGGATATCTAGCGCAATCATTTTGCTGGATGGCTACAGTCGTTATTTACTTTCAAATAAGTAAGATAGATAGATATTTCTTAATAATTCGGTAGTAATTTTTTCGATATCTGCAAATGGTGTATTCTACCTTTATTAGGAATTTATTAGGAATAATACAACAGAGAAAAAGAAGAAAAAACAATCATAAATTGTAAAAGACAATGTACTTAACAAAAGAGTTGTGCCATATATCAAATAAAAGCTTATATCTGACCAACTTTAAAACTTAACAAAAAATATATATATTGTGAGCACATGTATCAGACTTATTTTTGCAGAGCGGGTCGCATTTGATCATACATTCTACGTTATGAAACCAATACAGACAAGTGCTGCCATCTTGATGTGAACAATTTGAAAACTCCACTGACCTGATTCAGGGTCCACAGCCGCTCCGCCCTTCAACTGCACCTTCTTGACGCCCATGGAGCCGACAGTGCTCTTGCCACTTCTCCTGCGGTACTGTTCATAACCTATCCACATTCAAACCAAATGACGGGTCGTTATGACACTTTTATTTGTCTTTTCATTGAATAAAGAGAAAAACTGGACTACAGCAGGATTCAACCATCCAAAATGGCGCTCAGCTAACTTCCATATGAAGCAAAATATAAGACAAAGGGAACCCTTCGTGTTTCAATGTATTTTTGTGCTAGATGTATACATAAAAACAAACACATACTTGGTATCTTGACACCCATATCCTGAAGAGACTCGACCTGCTTGATTCCTGTCCTGCTTTTGACCTAAAAACAAACAAATTAGTTTGCTTAAAACCAATTACTTTACTATCTACACATACATGTTCTATAGTTGATGTTTTGTATTCTGGTTGGCTGAAACACAGTCACGTGGGGTTAACTAATATGTGACTTGTCACCACAAAATGAGAGTAAAGTCGGAAATATTGATATTTGAGATATTGGTATTTTTAAATTCTTCAGAAAGAGAGCTTTCCAATGGTATATAACACTTTGGGGTTTTGCGATAAATACTTTTTACAGCGCTCTAGAAAGTCATGGGTTTCACAAAACGTGTTTGTGAGAAAGCCTACTTTAAACATCTTGAACAAAACGCGCACAAGATTACAAAACAGGACAAGTAAGGTTCGGTTCAGCATAGCAACGGCTATGTTCTTATCATTATTTCTTCTTGAAATTTTCAACATATACAAACTATTGTATACACATCAATTTATTAGAATTTCGAAAACGTGGGATACTTACGAGGACCTGATTTGCATATTTAATTACCGTGTTAATTAGACCTCTAATGGACTTTAATCCAAACACTAACTACGCAAACACTACACAAAATCGCGCAATTTAAGAGGTTTTTGATCATCTGATCTTACCCAAAAAATAGGGATATGTAGAGGAGGACTTGGACTTTCCAAATTACGCAAAATCTCAAAATTAGCCACCCCTTCAAATTTTAACTTTAAATGGCCATATCTCCCAATCACATTGTGCGACTTTACTCTCATTTTGTGGTGACAGGTCACATATAGGCTAGTGCATGAGATTTGCGCCACCGTGATTTGCGGGAAATAGTTCTCGAAGCGGGCAACAGACTTAAATTTGTTGACTGGTTACAGCGCCCTCAAGAGGTTTGCCAGGATCATCTTAATATGAAAAATGGCGACGTCTGGATCGGATCACCATTATTTCATATTTTAGACAGAGGTGTTATATAAAACACATATATGGACTGGCATGATTCGGTCACTAGAGAACGTCTATCCCCCTCGGGCCTGTGAGTGACCAGAAGGGGGACCTATCGGTTAATACTGTAGGTCCCCTTCTGGTCAGTCACAGTCCCTCGGGGGAATAGACGTTCTCTAGTGACCTCATTGCCAGTCCATATGTGTATACTAATGCATGCCACAGCAGCACGAGGTATGTAACAAGCTTACATTTTGCTTTCACAAGATTTTTCCTTTGACATTATGTCAAGACTATGCATGCTAGGGCTGTGCATTTTCGAATGATTTTCTATTTAAGTATTCCAACTTGGATTCAATCGAGTCTTCAACTACACTATAAGCAAGTTATCACGAGTGCCGTGGCCTTGTGGTCTGGAGCATTTAATTTGTGGTTTGCAGGTAATTCTGCAGGTTGTGAGTTTGAACTAAGCCTGGGGTTAGGCCTGTGATTGAAATTTGTCCAGCTCCCAGACAACCTCTTGGACAACCTCCGCCCGCTTTGAGAGAGGGATTGGGACTCCCCTCCGAAGCGGACGAGCCTGGATTAAGTAGAAGCCTCAATCCATCAGATTCCACCAGTATCCGATATGGCGGTATCCTGAATCCGCCAAACTTTTAAAAACCAGGGAATGGATTTTGATGAATTCAGGTACATTAGGGTTAAAAAAGTAAAATGACGGCCTCAAATGACCCCTAGATGATTTTTGACCTATTTAGATCACTCCATCCAAGTTACATTAAAATCCATCCAATTCTGTAGACAAAGAAACATTTGAAGCAAATGTTCTCACTCGACCGTAAACTCAACTATTCACTGCAGCTGCCTAAATATTGTATATAGTACTGTGCGACTGGTGTATTTCTAGAGATGTAAACAATGTAAAGGACTTACGTCTGTGCCCCATTGAGCAATGCTGTGTTTATCAATCAACTCAAACACGTCGCCACCTTTCTCGACCTCTGTAAGAAAGTCTAAGGAAACTACGTGCACCCCACACTTCTTGGCCTCTTTGATCTTGGTAGACATTTTATCAACCTCATCTTTAAAATTTAAAAAAAAATTAAAAAGGAGAACGATGTTTATCTATTACCATTTGTGTAACAACTCTATAAGGTTGAAGAAGTGGGCAAATGCTTCAAGGGAAAATTTCCATGAAAGGGCTAATAAGAAAATGTGGTACTGTGCCAACACTATCAAAGTTTGTAATATCCTAAAAATAATGTATCAGTAGCCATTGGTCCAGTATGCAATTAGTGCTGCAAACAAACCATAGCTAAACATGGCCTACCAAACAGAACCGAACCAAAAATGTTGGTTCAGAAGTTTGGCAAGCTTTACACACGGGATATCGATAGCGCTATAGGACTGCTGCGATGAAAGTGAATTGACGTGTTAATAAGTCGCGGGCGTTAAAGTGTACGCTACGTCTATGGGGTTAGGTTATAGTATAGAAACAAAAGAAAACACAATAAGGTAGCCTCAGTTGTTATGTGGAATACGATATTTTTTTCCCACTTGGACTCAAGTATGTATGCGACTTGACCGTGTGTTACTTAACACGTACAAATGAACATCTTCTGTACAGTACAATGTGCACATAATTATATAAGATTCAATTCAGCAAGCCGAAACCAGGAAACCTGGTGGTTGAGTGGTAAGACATCTGCACTAGAAAGCAGGTCGTGGGTTCGAGTCCCACCCGAGTGATATTTTCTCACAATACTGAGTATACAGCAACTTATAACAAATATGTTGGTGGCAAATTCCAGCTTATGAACAAGTGTGAAGTAACGCTACAAGCTCCATTGGTTTTTTGTCACACGCAATGCTGAGTGGCTAAAGCTTGGTTCAGACAGGCGTTCCACAGTCGCGCCAAACCAAATGAGTGAATTGAGTCCGACGTCTGAAACGAATAAGTTCGACAAGGCGCGCCAGACGGCGAACGATCGACTGCTGGAGTTGTTGGAGCGACTCAGGAGCAACTTGATTTCAATTTGGTTCGGCGCGACTGTGGAATGCCTGTATGAACCGAGCGTTAGCCACTCGGCATTGCGTGTGACAAAAAAAACAATGGAGCTCAAACACTCACTACTCATATGACTCACCTTTTTTGCTGATTACGCAGGCTGTGGAGACAAATACTCCATTCGAGTACTTCCCTCCGAGTTTCGTAAGGATCTTCTTTACAGCAGCAACTGATTTGCCCACTTTTCCTGCCATGGCTATATCCAGGTTGAGTAACGGTTTACCTGCTTGCTTTGCACTGGAGTACGACAGATAAAGGATTACATCCAACCAATGAATTAGGAAATAACAGTGTGAAGATTAGTTATTCACTGTTATGACAATGACCAGGTTAGGAAATGGCCACTATTAACCAGTTCGTGCCGGGATTATTTTAACATCACCGAGCTGAGGGGCGGGATTATTTTTAACGAAACTCGATCCGAAGCGGGTTCAGGCCGATAGTGCCGGGAAGCACACCTACGCATTTCCGGCCTTGCTCGCTGCTGACAGACATTTCCGAACTTGAACTTGGCGTGTTTATGCGTCATCCGTTTTGGATTTAGGGAAAACCTTGCTTTTATATACGTCATCCGGCGCGAACTGGTTAAGGACTAAGCCGGTGGTTATGTAACTGCTGAATAATGGGTTGTCACTTTACATGTACATGTACATTGTACATGATGTACAGTCGACTCTCGTTAATTAGAGGTTGGTTTAAGGCGAGATTCCGTTTATGACAAGCTTTTTTGTAAGTCCCGACCAAAGGGTACATATTCTATAAAAAAAATGCTTAATACGAGCTCTGGTGACATGACATTTTGTTTAACCAGTTCGCGCCGGGATTATTTTAACAACGCCGAGCCGACGGGCGGGATTATTTTTAACGAAACTCGATCCAAAGCGTGTTCTGGCTGATAGTGCCGGGAAGCACACCCACGCATTTCCGGCCTTGCGCGCTGCTGACATACATTTCCGAACTTGAACTTGGCGTGTTTATGCGTCATCCGTTTTGAATTTTGGGAAATGTTTGCGTTTATATACGTCATCCGGCGCGAACTGGCTAAGAGCGCCTTTTGCAGTACAGTCGAGTAAAAATCTATTTTACACTAGCGGTTTGGAAAACAACCTGTCAGTCAGTCAGTCAGTCAGTGAACCCATTAAATTTGAAGAGTTACAAATTGCTCACTAACGCCGCATTACGGTTTTCACTTCAGTAGCACATCGGCCTTTTGTGTCTCGTGTTACTAGCGGATATTCAAAGTCAAATAATAGGTGTCTGTTGTTTCTGTGCTGCGAGAGGATTTCTTTATACCAGATCCCGTGCCGCCCGAACACATAGGCGTACCGCCCGAACGCGGCACTGTTGTAGCTGGTGTTGAACAAGAAAGTTTGACAAAACCAAAAGCTACTCCAAAAAGATTGAAAGGGAAAACAACCTCATTTTAATCATACGTCTATCGTACCCTCCTTCGAGAAACATCGTGTTATTTTGAGTAAACTTTAGGCATTTTGCAATGGCTTCTACTGGTACCAAGATTCCTCACAAAGGTCTCTCCCAGAAGAAATATTTTCACAGGGAGTTGAATTTCATTAACTCCAAAAGACCCAAATCCTCAAATTTTAATATGATTTTCCACACACCCGAGGGAGTAAGAGGGTAACGTCTTTACAACAATTAAGCTTTTCAATATTAATTTTGTTCATACTTTTGGTTACAAAAATACATGGTTTTTTTTCAAAAATGCTGTCCATCAGCATTCAATGTGCTAAAAGATTGAAATGTGAACTTACGATCTTGACGGGCCTGCTTCAACGTCATCTTTAGCAAAGATCCGTTTGCCGCCATTGTAAGCTTTAAACTTGAATGATGAACTATATTTTGTGGGGGGGAGGGGGGGGTGTGGACACAAAAATATTCACATCAAATCTGTTACAAAAATTCTAACACAACTGATATATTTCCATTGAAATTGGGCTAATATTCCACTGCTTCCTTACTATTTCTTTACAAATTATGATTAGTAGACATAAAAAATATTACAAATATTAATATAAATTCATATCAATTTATGGGGTTTGAAAAATGACCTAAAATTCTCATCCCCAAACATACACGGGGCTATGAAAATGGCGCTACGTACAACTTTACCAATCTTTTGCTTACGTTAAGCACCAGCCAAGAAATTAAAATTGAGCACCTAAAACCCGATATGAATAATTAATGAGCACATTCTAACCCCCCCCCTCCCCCCTCCCCCTCCCCCATTTTTTCAATGGGCTCACACAATTCACACAAAAAACCACGAAAATCACATCCCTGACTACTTCGTCCGGATACCAAACTGTTGTAGTAAATGTACCATACCATTGTACGCAGCGTGTGTGTGTACAGGCAAATATGCCTGGACGCGTACCTTTATGTAGTGAATAAAGGCACTGAAGCGTGACTCGACTGGGCGTTACCGCAGCCCAGCCAACCAACCATGCTGCAGTCTTGTGAACAGCACCCAGCAGTCAACACCCAGCAGTCTTTATTGCGTACGTGTTCTCGCTGCGACCCCAACACTGACTGGCCACATATCGGAATCCTCGGTAAGACATATGAATACTACACTGTCTTAAGCCGCGTTTGCATTGGACTTTTTTTGGTAAAACCTACAGAGAACTTAACCAAATTAAATCCAATGCGGACAGGCGGTAACATTGTCAAATTGTCCATTTTACCCTCCGCAACCGTAAGATCTACAGGCCCAAGCTTCTAGCGGAGGATTTAACACCGTGAACTTTGACAATCACGTACCGTAACATTTGACAATATTAAGTCCAATGCGAACGCGGCTTTATTGACCCCCTGATGCTACTATGCCAGACTCTGCTATCCTTATTTTTCACAAAACGTAAACAAAATGAATGTCAATGCTTACAGGTATTCCTCTTCTTCGGCTAAGTCCTCGGGTATAACCAGCTTATTCCTCTGGACGTCCTGCGTGAAAACGGTACACTTGGTCCAGCCGGATATGTTACCCTGGCAAATGTAGCCGCCGGTGGACAGGGAAAAACTACCATTGGTGCATTCCGTGCAGGGCTTCAATGGACCAAAGGCCATACAGTCAGCTGCCCTGTCCAGAATCTAAGGACAAAGTCACAAACAAGGATAGTTCTCAAACTACGAGTCTCGTCTACCTTTGCGATTACCCTATTTTACAACTTGACCTCAAATGACCTTCAACATCAGTATGTGACCTTAAATATCACCATCACATGGAAGTTTCCACATTGCATCTGTGACCCGAGTGTGATTGCACTGAACTTCAAATGTTGGCAAATGAGACCAATTTTACTATTCAAACCTTTTTTTAGAGCTTGACCTCAAATGACCTTTGACCTCAGTACTTGACCTTTAACACAACCGTGATATAAAGGTTACAATATTGCATCCATAACACAAGGTTAATTGAAATTGCACTTCAATTTTGCATATAAGACCAAAAATACCTTGAAAATGCACTCAACTCTCAATAGACTTTGTACATAACTAAATAAGTGCTGGCAAGATACTACATTCTTTCCTAAACCAGTCATGTAACACCTACCTTACTTTCACCGGTCGGTATTGCCTGGTCATTGGCCACCAGTAGCTCCTTGAGGGAAGATTGCGAAACTTGTTTCCGCAGTTCATCCCGGATTTTCCAGACAAAATCACTCTGCGCCTAAAATAATCAATCGAGTTTAAGAATAAAAGTAAAACAGTTTCAGCATCCTTTTCAACTTCATGCCAAATGATCATACATTATGTGGTACAACCCTTTAAATGAGTCGTATGTTTGGAATTTTGATTTTGAAATATTGGCCAAAATATGTGCTCCTGGCTCAAATTTCTATTTATTATTTTAAACGTTACAAGAAAACTTTTCATTTTTCACAGTTAAAAAAAAAAATTGCAGTTGATTTTTTAACCCTTTTAAAAGTCCTATTAACCAGTTCGTACCGGAGGACGTGTATCCAGGCACAATTTTTTCAAAATTCAAAACGGATAACTGATAAACACGTCCTGAGCACATCACGATAACAAGTCGTATCTCTATTGAGTGATCCCCACATACAATGGCGCTTCCCAGGTTGTATTGTAAATTTGACGTGATCCCTGGCCAAACAGCATTCTGGTGTTTATGACTTCTGACTAGCACCCTCGAACAAAGATACTGACAATTTGGGAGACCGCCAACATTGGGCACGATAGCTCAGTTAGTAGAGCGCCGGTCCGGTATTCCGGATGTCACAGGTTTAAGTCCCGCCTTGCCAATTTCTTTATTCACTTTAAAATTTTGCAAATTTACCTAGTCAATTTTTCTTGTGGTTTATTTGTGCGACATAATATCATGGTAAACTGTACACACACAAACTTTTAAACTCTGATTCTGTAGGTAGGCCTAACCCAGTGTAAAATACTAAGGGAATAAATGTGTGTTCGAGAGGTTTTAACCACTCTGTTTAATACCGCTTGGAGTCTGGGTGCTGATAATTACCCGAGCCGAAGGCGAGGGTAATTATCAGCACCCAGACTCCAAGCGGTATTAAACAGAGTGGTTAATACCGACTGAACACACATTTATTCCCATTCATAAATACCTTTTTTGCACAATTCAGCCAAAAAAGCCCCGAAAATCACGGCAAATTGTCGCAAGTAAATTTTAGTGTTTCGCCATTCTGTGTGTTTTCCCCTATCCATGTTCACGGGCCACTGTCAAATGACATGTTTTCGCCTCTGTCGCTCTACGTCACAATACATGCAATAAAGCGTATTTACCATTGATCTCCATTATATAGACTGGATAGGCCTCCGCGTCTAAATGGCGTACGCGCGCGTGTTTTTTTCAAAGGGAAAAGAACGAACGTGACGCGACCGCGTTTGTGCACGACTTATGGAATTTTTTTAAAAAGTGGAAGACTTTTTTTCTTAAATTCGTCATATTTGGAGGAAAACAGGATTTTGCACCCGAATGGTTCAAAATAGATAAGAACAATGGTCTGCGCAGCAGTGAAGTGCCCGGAGAAGGATGTCCATTGAGTTGTCCATGTGCAGGGGCTACTTTTGTTGCCAACTGGTTTTAAACACTTCTAGCCATGTCTATATCGTCCGTTTAATACCGGCCACGTGACGGGCTCTCGACCAATAGGAATGCCTAAACTGTCCCAGGTATTTATGAATGTCAGTTTAATAGGGGTCCAGTACCCATCTTAACAGGGGCCAATTTCATAAAACATGTAAGCACACACATTTGCTTAGCATACAAATTATTCCTTAGCAAAAACAGGGTTACAAACCAAATTCTCAGGTGATGTTGTTTATTGTCTGTGACTGGTACCGGTATGTACATGTACATGTACATGTAGCTGGTTTTTGCTTAGCATGAAATGTACATGAAGTTTGAGCTGGCACCCTGTTTTTACTGAGGAAGGCTTTTTTGTGCTAAGCAAATTTTGTGTGCTTACATGCTTTATGAAATTGGCCCCAAATTTCAACAAAGCTAGGTGTTGGAGTTTAACTGGGTGGAAATTGTTAGGGTTAACACTTTGACTGCTGCCATTTTTTACACCGTTACCGCCCACGGTGCTGCAGTTTTTTAGAGAACTACAAATAAATATGTTTTTACCCCCGTCACTCCCTATTATGCTCCCCAATATAAAAAACATTTAAATAAAGGGTTACCACAGCCTCTGCCAGGGTTACCACAGCCTCTGCCAGGGTTACCACAGCCTCTGCCAGGGTTACCACGGCCTCTGCCACGGTTACCACAGCCTCTGCCACGGTTACCACGGCCTCTGCCACGGTTACCACAACCTCTGCCACGACCACGGTCCGAACCGCTAGATTCACTATGTTCACTAGCACTGTCGATTGCCAAAACTTTGTCGTCGAGTATCGTCTAATTCCTCCGAATGATTAGATTCACTTCCAACGTCACTGGTATTACCTTCCTATTCTATAGTATCAGAATCATCATCTCCTCCAAATTCACTTGCTTTAGAGTCGCTATTTGCAAATATTTCATCGATAACATAGTCTAAACTAACGTTTCCTGGGCGCCGCCATTTTTAAATCCCCAAATACAGAAAAATGTAAACACCCCGGTACTTCGCAATCGTTGGTACCCGCCCAGTGGTCAAAACACGGCCGGAACCAGCCGCATATGATTCCGATGTGTACGTTAAAAAATGTCAAGACATGTTATACATGAAAAGCATTTTAATTCTTGATCAACAGAGGGCGGCAAATCGTTGTACTGCTAACCCGAGAAATCTCGGGCTTAGCAGTTACGGTGGGGTAAGTTTATCCCGAGAATTCTCGGGCTTAGCAGTCAAAGTGTTAAGGTTAGCACAATTTTCTGCTAAAGTGGGCACAACTTTTCTGCAAAATATTAAGCAGCACCATTAAATTGGGCTCAGAAGTGTAATGTTAATTTCAGTTTTTATTTTGAGAACTTGGGCTTGTGCAGGTTAAAAACAGGGATTTATCTGCAGGTGGCTACAAGAGATTTGTAATCCAATTCACCTTGAGTTTTTCTTTTTCCTCGTCGACCACTTTGGCTTTTTTTGAATCAGGCTCATCAGCCGATTTGTTGGCCTTTCGCTTTCTGTATGAATTGTGAAAAAAAAATCATTTTGAAAACACCATGAAATAATTTTACAGGAAGTTTAGATTCATTAATATCTTTACATCAAATAAGCTTTCTAGTAAAAGCACTCAAGAAGTTACGGTTAAACAAGTTAAATTGTGTGCTTTTGTAAACGGTGACTCTAAATGACCTTTGACCTCATATTTGGAAAGAGCTGTGATGAGCCCCCATCCAAGAATCACCCTATCCAAAATTTGAAGCATAATGAAAATGACCTTTAAGGACATTCAAGGCCCTTCAAGGACATGTACATGACCTTTGACCTCAGTGATCCACAGACGATTTGTGTCTTTCCACCCAAGGGTTATTGCATCCAAGTTTCATGAAAATACATGAAAGCTTGGTGAAGTTGGTTTAGTTCTAAAACTTTCTTAGGCGACACACAAATACTGTCCAATCTAATGACGTACGCAGGGAACTTCTCTGTCAAAGTTTTCCGATCCTTCGGCTTCAGCAGCTTGAACCCCCCGATCATTTCGACGGAGTATGTGTCCTTCCACTCCACTTCAGCAAAGTTTTCCGGCACGAGAAAGCAGTTTAGATGATACCAACGAACGCCAGTATAGGCCTCACCTACAGCACTTTCATCAGAGTAGCTGACACCAACACGTACCTCATTCTGATATACGATTGCACAAACAAAAAATCTTGTTAAGTAAAAAGAGGCATACCGGTACTTTAACTCTAACCCTGCTAATGATCCAACAGGATCCAACCAGTTGACATTTCTGTTTGGACCTGTTGGATTTAGCAGGCAAGTCATTATTTAGATATGTTCATGCACCGAACAACTTGATGAGTTGGACTTTGTTGGATTGAGCAGTAATAGTTGGACTCTGTTAGGCAAGTCCTCAGGAACCATTAACAAAAAGTTTCATATTTGTTTTATACGGTTATTTGGGGCAAAAAATACATCAACAAAATTGAGATACATGTACATTGTTGTTTGCTTCTTAGCTCGTGTCAAAGTTGGAAACAAAATTGAATGTACATACAGTTACCGTAATTTCCTGCGGTAAAGACGCGTCAAATCCGACTCTCTAGACCACAAAAACATCGCTGCGCCTTATCTTTAGGTGCGCCGTATCTGATGTCGCTTGAGTTCAAAGTGACGGTCTTTGTTTGAAGAATTCTTTCAATGCCACAATTTTACTCAATAATGCAGTCAACCAATTAGCTCAACTCTCCAGGCATTGTGACCGTGTTTCCATTCCAACAATGCCGCGATGTGTTGATTCCTCCCCCCCCCCCCCCCCCCCCCCCCCCCCCCCCCCCCCCCCCCACCACCACACGACCCTGCTTTTATTCCAACAATATGCTTGGGCGATACCACCTTATAATCGAAAATCGCAATAACAGTTCTTATGATATTGTGTCGATGCATTTCCTAAAAATAGGAAATGGTCCAAAATCACCCCCGTAATATTTGCCGCACGACTACGAGCAGCCGCTCTCTCTGATCCTAGTAGCGCCACTGCTAATAGCGGCCGCGCCGGCATGCAGACCGGAGATCGAGAGCGCGCGGTAAGTATAATTTTATATAAATTGTTGTCACAATTACATGCGCACGCGATTTCACGCAACGACCCACAGCCTGCGGTTAACGTACATAAATGTACATGTACATACTAGATTTAGCACGCGGAGCATTCACAACGACTGGAAAAAAAAACTAGGGGGTTTTGCAATTGAGCAATTAGGGATACCCCTCTCTGGGCACGCACACGCATGCAATCGCTGCATGTGCTACCGGTATGTACATGTATGCATGCAGTTTATACTTCAGCGATACTTGTATCGTCAAAGTAAACCTCGTGCGATATTGTGACTGTACTGGTTTGAAGTTTTCAAACATTGTTTGCGTGCCAGATAAACTCAAGTACTCAGCAAATTGTATCCTTTTGTTAATTTATGAAAAAGTAGCCCCAAAAATGGAAAAAAGTACCACCCAAAATGGAAAAAGTAGCCGCCGAAAGTTAAAAGGGTAGCCCCCTGAAACCTTTGAATATATTGTTTACCCTGGCCCAGCTAATGGGGTTACGGTTTAATTCTTGCTTGGAATAGTGAGATCGTTCTAAGGCAACAAAATGACCTAGTCCGGGAGCCCAGCCAGGTTTAATCATAATTTTGAGTGCAAAAGGTTTGAAGCGTGGGATATGTTGGGGTGACTGGGACAACTGCAAAATGGGTTTTCTTAAGTTTGGCGAGTGGTGCGTTGGGTGGGGGGAGCCCCTGACAGACCCCCTAAAATTTGATTTAATCATAATCTTGAGTGCAAACATAATTTCTTCATGAGTCGAACGTTTATCGTGTACTGAATAGGATTTGTATACTTAAGAACAATATAATTGGTGCTAAGTACACTTAAGGTCTTTAATTAGTGCTAATTACACGTTTAATCATAATTTTGAGTGCAAGGATAAAACAAGTGTCAATGTGTAGCTGACACCTTGCTGGAGCAAAATCCACCACTTAAGAAAGTTTTAAGTGGTGCCATCCCTAATTAAGAAAGGGTCAAAGGTCACCATACGTCATTAAACACCAATAATTATAACGTTGAGTGCAACTTGCATTTATGTGTATATCAACAGGTTATCATAGACCGATCACTGACCACAAGCTTAAGAATATGATATATAGTGCAAAGTCTAATTAAGAAGGTCTGTAATTAGTGCTAATTACACGTTTAATCATAATTACGAGTGCAAGGATAAAACAAGTGTCAATGTGTAGCTGACACCTTGCTGAAGCAAAATCCGTCACTTAAGAAAGTTTCAAGTGGTGCCATCCCTAATTAAGAAAGGGTCAAAGGTAATCAGAAATCAACAAACACTATTCATCATAACGTTGAGTGCAACTTGCATTTTGTATATCAACAGTTTATCATAGACCGATCACTGATCACAAGCTTCGGAACAGGATATATAGTGCAAATTTCCATTAAGAAGGTCTTTAATTAGTGCTAATTACACGGTTTAATTATAATGTCAAGTGCCATAAAAACAAACACGTTTTAATGTGTACCATACACTGTGGTAGAGCAAAGTGTGTCAATTAAGAACATTCCAAATTGTGCCATACCTACTAAAGAAATTGTCAAAAGTCACCAGGATTCCGAATTATCGTAATAAAGTCGAGTTTTTTATGCATTCGATCGATAACTTTGTGAATTAACAAACACCTTGTCAGGGTCTGATACACTTTATGACACGATGGGGATCTTGTATCAAAGCGAGCTCCAACAGGTCTTTTCTGCACAACCACTGAACACTGCGTCTTGCAAATCGAGAAAGAGAAGGCTTGAAGTGGAAGACATCTGAAATCTGCCAGACGTTTAAAAGTACGGGCACACGTTTTATCTTATGGTTTATGGATGATGCAGCATGTACTAACGGGCCGAAAATATCCCGATATGGGCTGGGTTCATTGCGAAATACTATTTTGACAACCTCCCCAAGCAGATTTATATATTTATTTTTTACACAAAAATACAAACAGAATATTTACAGATGTACAAGGATATTTATAGGAATACAAAGCATTGATACTTAGGTATGTTTGTACATTAACTTTAAGAAAAGAAGGGCTGTAACTACGAAAGCTGTTTATCTTTATACCAATGTAGCATATAGACGTGGATAAATCCAAGTTACACGCGTCTTCCTAAACACCTGAATTAAACAGCTCTTACTAATTATCTTAAATGATTGTTTAGTTATCCTCGTGTAACTTGGACAGTCTAAACTTATTGACCGTGGACCCTATTGTTAATTACATTGTAATATAGAGGATTGCGCAACAGTATGAACATACGATAGGCCTCAGTAGATAAATCTTCAGCAGGTCTTTACTTAGATACTCTACAGCCTGAGCCATATATGGCTGATACCAAAAGGCAACGCAGTGACAGTTTCACTGCTGACGAAAGGATGGCTCTCGTTGAGACCATGAGGAACTTTAATTCCATTACATGTATTAGTGACAAACGATGTGACACGAAAGCCAACCAGAAAAAAGCTGATGTCTGGAAAGCTAATACTTCAGAAATGCCATCTCGTTTCCTGACCATAAAAGCCGATCTGCTATAAGGACAACAAAGAATTGGGTGTCCTAAATACAATCCGAGAAGTCCAAGTAAATCGTTCAACGTGTCTTTGCTAACTCTGAAACGTCTGATGAAATGTTCCTCGTCATACTCTTCTTAGGGATTTACCTTGTCCCTAAAAACTCCTGGTGCATGTTGGTGTTGGCGACCATGACGATATTCTTGTTAGTTGGCCTCCTCTTCTTCAATTAAGAAGATTTGAAGCGCATCCATCCTGTCCACATTTCTACCTTTCTGTGTACATATCTGGCTTCTAAATGGCTCAGAATACTCACTAAACAACCCCCGTACCTTGTTTAAGAATTGCTATTGTTTGTTATAAACACATGTTTAACTCCAATGGTCATTTAAACGCGGCCAACTTAAAACAAGCTTTGTAGTACTTGTTTGAAGTTAGACACCAGGTTTAAACAGTGATTTATACGTATCCAATGGCTTAAACAGCTTTCGTAGTTACAGCCCGTACTGTTTAAGGCCAATTCTGATTTATGGGAAAGACGAAAACCCGCACAAAATGTACCTTCCTCCTCACACAGTACAATAATACTCTAATGTTGGCATAACTAAACTTACAAAATAGTGTATGTAGGCTGTGTTTAGGAACATAATCACGGATTATGTTTAAATTTAGATACAACAGCTTTCCTTACGTATTCGACATGTGGGCACCAACTTCATGCTCATCAATAACTGCGCCCACACAATTACAAGACCTCACGTTTTCAATAAGACTATCACTCAGCAATGCAGGTTGAATACACCATTGGTAATTGCTTTATTTATCTTGAATTGGTGGATTTGGGGGGTTGTATTTTATAGTCAATATCGTTTAACTGACCTGTCTGAAGTTTTACAGTCATTGATACTGAGAAAAGCAAAACAAAAACGGCGTTCGTTTTCAACCGGCGTCGGGCAATGGTTGTTATGTTGTTCTTGTTTACCGTCCGGCGATCGTTATTTTTGTTATATACAATTTAATTTTTGGAACAATTACAGGATATCTAGCGCAATAATTTTGCTGGATGCCTACAATTGTTATTTACTTTCAAATTAGTAAAATATTTCTTAATAATTCGGTAGTCATTTTGTTCGATATCCGCAAATAGTATACTACCTTTAAGTCAACATTGGATATTTTCTGCCTTGTACCAATAAGCATACATTTAGTTTTGGTGGCGTTTAATGCTAGCTTGTTTCTTACGCACCAGTTGTGAAAACTAGTAAGAGCTGTATTTGAGGAGCTTCACATATTGACGTGGAGTCATCAGCTTACATAAATAAGTTGCAGTTTGGGAATATAAAAAATGGAAGATCACTAGTATAAACAAGGAACTAGTATCGATCCTTGTGCGGAACACCAATGTTTACGGACATGGTGCCGCCAATATTTACAGACTGACTCCGGTCACTTATTTACGACTTTAATAAACCAATTAATTACAGAAGATGATATGTTCATCTTTTCTAGTTTCTCTGGTAAGATTTCATGATTAACACAATCAAATACTTTACTGAGATCTAAAAACACATTGCATGTAACTTCTATATTCTCCATGGCCTCAACACACATGTTTGTTAAGTCGTGAATGGTGCTTTCAGTTGAGTGCAGGGGTCTAAATCCTGACTGGCAACTAGGAATCAGATTGTTTTCATCAAGGTAGCTATATACCGATGTGTGCACCTATCTTTCAAAAATCTTAGAGATAATTGGCAGTATAGAAATAGGCCGATAGTTACCTGTACTACATTTATTTCCTGCATGTTTCAAATTTGTAGGGTATCGCTCACATCTTATGGTTAAAAATCCCAGTTAAAGATTTAATGATATATGCCTAAGATAAGGTGAAGCAATTCTGATAATTTTAACACTAATTCCATCCAGAGCTGTTGCTTTCCCAACCGACATAGATTATATTTGCTTTTAAACAAACTCTTATAGGTAACATTAGGTACTACGCATTCTTCATTAAGAGGCGGCAGTATTGTCATCTTGTCTAACTTTAACTTTGTATTCCCTAACTTTAACATATTACATATTTACACCCATTCGTGTTTGAGAGGGTACAGGCAATTGCAATGAACTTCATGACTGTTTTGTGATATTTCGTATGCGGTGGGTTTTGTTTCTGTGTTTGGTAAAGTACATGTACACTTTGACGTTTTATGATTTCAATTATCATTCTAATCATTTATTAATCAGACATTTTGATCGGACATTGCGCTGTGTAATCAGTGATTGGTCCATAATAAACGGTTGATCCACATAGAAATGTAAGTTGCACTTACATTGTTCTTTGTTGGTGTTCAGTTTACACCCCCGGTGACCTTTGACCCTTTCTTAATTAGGGATGGCACCACTTGTAACTTTCTTAAGTGGCGGATTTTGCTTCAGCAAGGTGTTAGCTACACATTGACACTTGTTTTATTTTTGCACTCGTAATTATGATTAAACGTGTAATTAGCACTAATTACAGACCTTCTTAATTAGACTTAGCACCAATTATATTGTTCTTAAGTATACAAATCCTATTCAGTACATGATAAACTTTAGACTTTGCACTATATATCCTGTTCTTAAGCTTGTGATCAGTGATCGGTCTATGATAACCTGTTTGTATACACATGAATGCAAGTTGCACTCAACGTTATAATTATTGGTGTTTAATGACTTATGATGACCTTTGACCCTTTCTTAATTAGGGATGGCACCACTTGAAACTTTCTTAAGTGGCAGATTTTGCTCCAGCAAGGTGTCAGCTACACATTGACACTTGTTTTATCCTTGCACTCAAAATTATGATTAAACGTGTAATTAGCACTAATTAAAGACCTTCTTAAGTGTACTTAGCACCAATTATATTGTTCTTAAGTATACAAATCCTATTCAGTACACGATAAACTTTCGAATCATGAAAAAATTATGTTTGCACTCAAGATTATGATTAAATCGAATTTTAGGGGGTCTGTCAGGGGCTCCCCCCACCCAACGCACCACTCGCCAAACTTAAGAAAACCCATTTTGCAGTTGTCCCAGTCACCCCAACATATCCCACGCTTCAAACCTTTTGCACTCAAAATTATGATTAAACCTGGCTGGGCTCCCGGACTAACCCCTTTGTGGCGATGTACCTACACCGGGTGGCACCTGGTGTTCTTCTGGGTGCGTTCAAACATGCGCCTTATTCGGCAGTGCGCTTTATCTGTTGAGGTTTGAATTTCTTTGGGTGATTTTGGCGACCTGCGCCTTAACCGCTAAGCGCCTTGTCCGCAGGAAATTACATACAATACATCGACAGTGCATCAATATACATGTACATGTACATAGGAAATAACATTTCTTGAGCTATGAGCTACAGTAGAAAGCAAACAAAAAATATCAATCCTCAATTCTTTTTCTATTGTAAAAACATGTACGTAGGGGTATCATTTGAACCCAGAGTCGGCTTAAGGCCATGTGATCCACAAAGTCAGATTCAAGGTCAAGGTGCAGGTCTAAAGCTCATTGTAGGTCAAATTGCTTGGACATAAAAAATAATGCCAAAACTTGATTATACTTTTTGTATGATTTAGCTTTCAAATAAAATAAAAATTGGTCAACAAGTGAGAGAGGTACCGGTATGGCCCTTTGAATATTTGTGGCTAAAATTACACAAAAAATAGCAGACGATAGCACGAAAACCGCTAGTCAAATTTTGCTAAAACTTGAAATTTTGGCTTTTTTATACAAAATAACTATAAATAAATATGTACTGATTTAAAGGGAGTGGGGTTTAACATATTGGGTTATTTGACACGGAATGGCCCGATTGCATTAACCTGTTGCATATGTTTCCTACTACTGTATACATTCGGCATAGCAGTGCACATCACCCTTTAAAGGTAGGATACACCATTGGTAATTGCTTGAATTATCATGAATGGGTGGATTTGGGGGGTTGTAATTGATAGTAAATATCGTTTAACTGACCTGTTTGACGTTTTACAATCATGGATGCTGAGGAAAGCAAGAAAAATGGCGTTCGTTTTTCAACAGGCGTAGGTCAGTTGTTCTTATGTTGTTCTTGTTTTTTTCGCAATCGACGTCCGACGATCATGATTTTTTTTTTATAAAATTAAATTCTTCGTAACAATTATAGGATTTCTAGCGCAATCATTTTGCTGGATGCCTACAATTATTATTTACTTTCAAATAAGTAAGATATTTCTTAATAGTTCGGTAGTAAAAATTTCTGATATCTGCAAATGGTGTACATTGTACATGTATATCCTACCTTTAACCAGTTCGCGCTAGGATTATTTTGACATTGACCAGGACCAGGCGCGAGATGAGTTCAGGCTGGCGTCCGTGGGTAGCACACCCTGATATTTCTGGGCTCGCTCCCTGCGAGCTAGTCGCCGAGGGATATTTGAGACCTTGCTCATGATTTGTTTATCCGTCATCCATTTTGAATTCCGGAAAAACTTTGCTACATGCAAAGTTTTTCCGACGTGAACTGGTTAAGCCGCTCTCATCTGATGAACAAGCAAAACGGTAATTACCTTGTCAATTCTGCTATGACATTTTAGACCGTGACAACTGCTTCTGTTGGACCTGGCGTACTCCACCTCAAAATCTTCCAGAGTACCCTGGGAGGTCAATTTCTCCTTTGTGGTCCCGCCGGTACCGATACAACCCCTGATCTTCTCCTGATCGTCCCAGCGCAGGCCATCAAAGTGAGCTACGACAGGCAGGCAAAGATTTCAATAAAGCACATTTTACTACAGTATGTAGAGAGGCTCAGAGATACAGAAACACAGAGGCTCAGAGATGCAGAGATGCAGAGATGCAGAGATGCAGAGACGCAGAGACGCAGAGACGCAGAGACGCAGAGACGCAGAGACGCAGAGACGCAGAGACGCAGAGACGCAGAGATACAGAGATACACAGATACAGAGATGCACAGTCACAGAGATGCACAGTCGCAGAGTCGCAGAGTTGCAGAGACGCAGAGACGCAGAGATGCAGAGACGCACAGTCACAGAGTCGCAGAGAGGCAGATACGCAGAGTCGCAGAGTCGCAGAGTCGCAGAGACGCAGAGACGCAGAGACGCAGAGACGCAAAGACGCAGAGATGCATGTACAGAGACGCAGAGACGCAGAGACGCAGAGATGCATGTACAGAGACGCAGAGACGCAGAGACGCAGAGACGCAGAGACGCAGAGACGCAGAGACGCAGAGACGCAGAGACGCAGAGACGCAGAGACGCAGAGACGCAGAGACGCAGAGACGCAGAGACGCAGAGACGCAGAGACGCAGAGACGCAGAGACGCAGAGATGCAGAGATGCAGAGAATCTGTGACCAAACATATTGACTACCCAGGTCGTTGAAATGCAATTTGCGAATACATGTCAAAATTTATGCAAACGCTCAACCGGCTTATCACATGTACTACATGTAATTTTGTTTGCAGCACATTGGCCACGCCCATTTAGTTTAGTTTGCTCTGTTCATAATGCTCAAGTTTTTCTATTCCTGAAAGATGAAAATATGTCTTAATTAATCAGATAACTAGCGACTGGAAAATAGAAAAGCTATTTTTTCCACTCTTTGTTATAAGTGGTTGTACATGTGGGCAAAGTTGTCTCAGAAATCTGAGACAATTCTTGTAAAGACCTGTATCCAGTCAGAGAGAGTGTGTATGCAATAACTCACACAAGTGTGTAAAAGCCTTCGATCGTGGACGGGGTATTGTCCGACCGTCTTCCCTCTTTTGTTTATACTCTAACGTTTTTTGATGATCGCCATAGGATTTGTACACGGGAAAAGATCGTGGACGTTTTGTCAATCGTGGACCCATTGTTTGACTCCCAATTCTTTTGTCCGACGACCACGATTGCCGGTCAATACAAACGCGCCGTAACACGCTACTGCACATTTTGCGCATCACATGTGTTTCACGTGTGTAAAGTTGTCTAATGGGTGTGGCTATAACTCACAAATGGTGATAGGTCAATACTCTTCAGTTTCACTATATCAAAAAAACAAAAGGACCACACCCAAAACAAAAAAAACAATTTAAAGGAACATGTTGAATTTATCATCATGACTTTATTTTTTAAATGTGAGAGACCTTATATAATTGCTATACTGGAACATGCTTTTACTTATTCAAACTTCCAATTCAAACTTTTGAAAAATTAACTGCACAAAAACAGTGACATAAACCAATGTAGATTCATTATGACTTTCTGTAGTACTTTTGTATAAAATCTTTAAAAAAAAAAAAAATAGGGGGTTGGGCAAGGAATTTTGTTTTCAATGTAGTACTTTGGTAGGTCTTCTTTGTTTTTGTTTGGGGGGGGGGGGTTGGCATTTTTGTGTACGTACATGTAGTATTGTGTGACGTTAGGTTTAATACCAATGTATGATGAACAACAAATTTCAAAATGGAAACGGCTTATTAGTCCAGGCAAAATACATAATTTTGTTTCGTTGACCTCAAACAAATTGCAACAAATCGTTTTTCACCACAGTGCACTTCTAAAAGGATCCTAGAATGACATACTAAAAATCCACAAAAATCCAAGTGGTGGAAATATGTCTAATTTGCATAAATCGTTAATCCCTGCCATGTAATATTTTTTATTCCCATATTTGGGTATATATTTTATTTTTATTTTTTGAAAAGTTTATTTTGGTGATTCTACTTACATATCCTTACTTGAATAACATTTGCTAAAGCATATAAGTGACTGAATAATTATGAGAACACAGTAATTATCCAAAATGACAACTTTGTGACCCTATAAATGTGCGCACATTACACTGTCTCCAGATATCATCATGTAGTCAGTATTGGTGAGCTTCAAATTCACCAAGTTGCTTACGGGCACAGTTATCATATTAAAAATTTAAGGAAAATCATATGGACAATGATAACATTGTGATATTTAGCCCAGTAAACAAAAACTTGGAAAAAATGATGTGTCCCTAAATTGGGCTAACAAGTAGGTGAAGGGTTGCCTAAGGTGAGAGACTTGAACAAGTTCAAGGAAACCCCCCAAATTTAAGATTTTTGTTGCTTACAATAATCATATCTACGTTAAAATGTATTTTTGTGATTTCCTTGAACTTGTTCAAGTATTCCATGTTAGGCAACCCTTTAATTACTTTTAGCCCAATTTATAGACACACCATTTTTCCCCATTTTTTGTTTTCTGGGCTAAATATCACAATGTTATTATTGTTCATATGATTTTTCATAAGGTTTTAATATGATAACTGTGCCAGTAAGCAACTTGGTGAATTTGAAGCTCACCAATACTGACTACATGATGATATCTGGAGACAGTGTAATGTGCGCACATTTATAGGGTCACAAAGTTGTCAGTTTGGATAATTACTGTGTTCTCATAATTATTCAGTCACTTATATGCTTTAGCAAATGTTATTCAAGTAAGGATATGTAAGTAGAATCACCAAAATAAACTTTTCCAAAAATAAAAATAAAATATATACGCAAATATGGGAATACAAAATATTACATGGCAGGGATTAACGATTTATGCAAATTAGACATATTTCCACCACTTGGATTTTTGTGGATTTTTAGTATGTCATTCTAGGAACCTTTTAGAAGTGCACTGTGGTGAAAAACAATTTGTTGCAATTTGTTTGAGGTCAAAACTTATTTTTCCTGGACTATATGTCAAACAAAATACTGCGAGTCTCACTTGATGCAGTCTTACCTATATCACCAGTAGATTTCACCGCGCCTTTTACGACTTTCCAGAAACACTCAAAGTGATACCAGTTGGGCTGCATTCCATCAAAAAATGGCGACTGGTTGAATGAAATTAAACAAAATTAAACAAAATTAAACAAAATTAAACAAAATTAAACAAAATTAAACAAAATTAAACAAAATTAAACTATTTTTTTTTTTTTCTATCGTGTATTATTGTAGCCCCATTGTGGCTCAAATACTGGACTTCCTATTATGTGTCACACAATGGCCATCATATACAATGGTTGAAGGTCCCGAAAACATCCCATTCCTATGAACAATAACTAGCAAGAGGGAGTCATGCACAAGATCACTTTAGGGCCATCGATGACGCAGGCACGATATGGCACAATTTCAGAATATCCCGCCACTCTTTACCCAGGAGTACAAAATTATGGTTATCTGTGGGGGTCGAGCACTGATATCGGCTGCCATATACTGTAGAACTAGGCCTGATGAACGGGGGTAATAATTTTATAGCGCCGCGAGCGTCTTTATCGGCAGATATGTGTGCAATATAAATGCATATTATTACTCTCTTCTACTCCCCCTCGTAGCCGGGCTATGCAGTCACGCTTCATAGCCGGTAGTCTGGTTCCCAGGCCAAATAATTCTGACTATGTCTGATGAATTATTAGGTCCAGTAGCCTTCAGTGTCAAGTGACCAAAAAAAAGGAAGAATGCTGCCTTTTCCTGAAAATGCCCAGTGCAGGCCTTGTGCCTTTTTTGGAAATGCCGTTATAATTTGAATTGTTAAATCATTTGCAAATCTAAAAATAGTTACGCAGTGTAGTGCGTAATTATAATGAGCTATTTTTGTTTCACAATTTAGACATCTGGGCCTAAAAAAAGTGGTCAGGGCAGGGAATTTATTTGTTGGGCCTCCGTTTGTTTTGTGTTTCGTCGTTCTCACTACTTGGTCCCGCTAGCCACGTAGCCGGCAACGCGGTAATTATAAGCTAGTTGCTTGGGATTTATAATTTGTTGCCCATTATCCCACAACCCTTCCACCTTGTCCACGTGTTTTCACCACCCTAACTGTTAGTTCTCGCTGTGAAGCCCGACATACATGTATCAGGGGGTTATTTTTGAGTGGCACTGGGGTATTCTGCAATTATTTACCTAATTCCCCGGTTTGCATGACCAAAGCTTAAGTTGGTGGCGCTATGTGATGTTGTGCATGACTCCATCTTGCTAGTTATTGTTCTCGCATTTGTGTTTGGGGGGGGGGGGGGGGGTTGGGGGGAGTACAAAATTGTGTCGAAAATTACAGAATAGCTAGACTGTCTGAAGATCCCGCCCCTCGGCTCGGTGATGTTAAAATAATCTTGGCACAAACTGGAAGTTCGATATGATATCAAATTTACGCAAGAAATTAAGAGTGCGACTTAAACCATTCTTTCAAGAAATTAAAAAAAAAACATGTTAAAATTGAAATTGGCCTGGATTTGTGAATAGGAATAACGTTTTCTGGGACAATTCCAGGTGATAAAGAGATATTATTAATATGTTAGAGGTTCAACAATTGCGGAGACAGTATTTTTAAGATTATATGAAGTAATTGAATCAAAACCACAACTAGCTTTATTTGATAAATTCTTGATTATGTCAGCAACTGCTTTCCTAGTGGCTGGTTGAAAAAAACAGAATGTGGGTTAGGATTAGAGAGATAATCAGAGTATATTTTATTACATTGAGATATATTTTAAGCCAGATTTGGGCCTACAATCCCTACATGTATATTTGCACACAAAAATATTAAAACTCTTGGCCATAATTTGAGGATCATCAGTTAAATTTCTGTTAACTGTAATATCGGAGAATTTCGTAGAGGGATAATTTTTATGAACAACCTGGTTTATGATTTTCCAAGTATTCTTAAATTATTTTTACTTTTTCAAATTAAGAGCAATAATAATTCATTCTAGCTGTTCGTAAAACACTGGTTAAAATATTTTTGTATTTAGTACACATGTACATGTAGTTCAACTGATTGTTTCATTGCGTTTAGAAAAGAATTTATGATACAGCTTATTTTTTTGTTTAATTGATTTCAAAAGATAAATTGTTACCCAGGGTGATTTAGGGTTAGCTTTATTTTTATTTCTGAGTGGTACATCCTTATCGTGATGGTCATTAAATATATTACTAAAATTGTTAAAAGCAAAATTAGGATCTTGGGTGGGGTGGGAGATGGCAACGGACCTTCACGCGGTCCACCCTGTTTCCACCGATGTATGCAGCAACAAGTTAAGCTGCTCATCATACGAAAGAAGAAAAAGGATCTTGGGTGTTGAAAACAGGAGACCAGTCAGCTGAATTCAAGTCATGTGTTAAATTTTCTAAACTATCATCAGTATAATAACGAGAGCTGGCATTCGTAGTGATTTTATTTTATTTATTTATTCCATTTCTTTACCCAGGGTGTGCCCAAACAGTTTAAAACTGGTTTTCATTGGGGCCCTGCATACATCATCAAATAAAATAACAGTACATATTATAAATACAAGGATATTACAGGAATTCTAAACATTAATACTAATTCTGATTTACGAGATAGGCGAAAACCCGCCAAATAAAAAACCTTTTAGGTGAAAAATAAGAAGGGGAAATTCCTATCCGGCTCCACATTATAGTGGCAACCAAGTTCTAACTCCGTAGATCAGCGCAATTGGCATAATATCTAACACTCAGATGGCATGTCGGAGCTCTGATTTAAATGTGCTTAATGAGTCCAATGTTCGCAATTGTTCGGGCAGATTATTCCAAAAATTTGCACCACTCACAGCGAAACTTGTGGCGTAGCATTTTTTTTGGGCGAAAGGAACTTTCAGTGCCGTGTGGGTTGATTGCCTTGTTTCGCGAATAACTGTAAGTGGTGTGAAAATATTTGTCATGTACAAAGGAGTCATTTTGTTGATACTTTTGAAGACAAGAATAGCCTTTTTTGACTTGACTCTTTTTGAAAAAGGGGTCCAATTAAAGACGAGCAAACATATCCTCTGAAGGGGTGAGGAAGGTACATTTAAGAATTATTCGCGCGGCTCTTTTGAGACATTTGTTTAACATATTATCGTGAGATATGTACCTTCCTCCCCACACAGTACAACAATACTCTAATGTTGGCATAACTAGACTTACAAATAGTGTGTGCAAGCTGTGCTGAGGAATACAATCACGGATTCTTCTTAGTATACCTAATTTAGACACCACATTTTTTCTTACGTATTCGACATGTGGGCCCCAACTTAATGCTTCATCAATAATTACACCCAAACATTTAAAAGACTTCACATTTTCAATACAACTACCAGCAATGCATACATTTAAATTAACATTAGATATTTTCTGCCTAGTACCAATAAGCATGCATTTGGTTTTGGTGGCATTTAAAGCTAGCTTGTTTCTTCCGCACCAGTTGTGAAAACTAGTAAGAGCTGTAAATTTAAGCTACTTTCTATTATATTAATGTTGGAGGAGCTACACGTTAATGTGGAGTCATCTGCATACATAAATAAGTTGCAGTTTGGGGCAATACAAAATGGAAGGTCACTAGTATAAACAATGAATAAAAGTGGACCTAGTATCGACCCCTGCGGAACACCAGTGTTTACGGACAGGACCTTTGATATGGTGCCGCCAATATTCACAGACTGACTACGTTCACTTAGGTACGACTTAAACCAATTTATTACAGAAGATGACATGTTCATTCTTTCTAGTTTCTTTAGTAAGATTTCATGATCAACACAATCAAATGCTTTACTGAGGTCTATAAACACACTGCCTGTAACTTGTCCATTCTCCATGGCCGCAAAACACTTGTTTGTTAAGTCATGTAGGGTGCTTTCAGTTGAGTGCAGGGGTCTAAATCCCGACTGGCAACTAGGAATCAGATTGTTTTCATCAAGATATCTATATACCGATGAGTGCACCCATCTTTCTAAAATCTTAGAGATAATTGGCAGTATAGAAATTGGACGATAGTTACCTGTACTACATTTATCTCCTCCCTTGTGAATTGGTGTTACTAAAGCATGTTTCCAATCTTTAGGGTATCGCTCACATCTTATAGACAGGTTAACAATATGAGTTAAAGATTTAATGATATAAGGTGAAGCAATTTTAATCATTTTAACACTAATTCCATCCGGACCTGTTGCTTTCCCAACCGACATGGATGATATTTGCTTTCGAACAAACTCTTGGGGTGAACATTGATCATTGGTATTGAAGTGAAAATTGGAAAATGATCGCTAATATCTGAAATTAAAATGACAGAATCTGGTATGGGTAGAATGTTAGTGTAAATATTATCAATTAAAGTTGCCCAATGACGTTAAAGTGGGATAAAGGACTGTGAAAACATACTAGTATCGATAACATTTTATCAGAAATATTATCATCATAAGTCAAAAGATTAAGATTTAAATCTCCAGAAAGAATACAATGTTTGTTTTCAGTAGAAATGCAGGTGGTTACATTATCAAAATGGTAAATAAAATCCTGATATGAAACTTGTGGTGGTTTGTACAAAACACCAATTCTCAGGCTTTTGGATGATGTTTGTCTTAATTCCATAAACAGCAATTCAAATGAGCTATTGAAGTAATTGAGATCATGACGGATGTTATACTGAATTTCATTTACAATGTAGCACATAAACAGCAACACCGCCACCAATTGTACCTGTTCTATTGTTAGTAATTAATTTATACCCAGGTAAAGAAAACAAAGTGGAAATGTCATCTTTGAGTCATGTCTCTGTAAGAGCAATAACTAAGAATTCCTTAATTAAGCAACTAAAGAAGTAATTTTAGGGTATCAACATTTTTGGGGAGGCTTCGTATATTAACCCTCCTATGGTTTTACCCTTCTAAAACATTTTAAAATCTGCTTACTGGGCAAAATGGCTATAAATAAGTATGAACCTTTCAAAACGCTCCAAAAATTGATGCTACTGCACTACTACATGTACATTGTACACCTTTCAATATATTTTAAAAGGTTTTTTTTTTCTCACACCAGTTTGTTCAGAGAGTTGTTTTCCTTTCAAAATCTTTTATACAAGTAGGTTCCTTTTGTCAGACAGTTTTCTCACCTTTCAAACCCCTTTAGTCCAGGAAACTTGAATGGTATTTTTTTCTCACACCAGTTTGTTCAAAGAGTCGTTTTAACTTTCAAAATCGTTCAAAGGTTCTTTTTGTCAGACAGTTTTCTCACCTTTCAAAACCTTTCAGTCCAGTAAACTTGAAAGGTTTTATAAAGGTCTGACAATTCTATGGCAACTGCACTATTTAGGAGGGTTAGCTAAAGTGAATAAAATCTAACATACATGTACATGTATGGTTGGCAACAGAATTGGACTGGAGATTACAGAAATATTTTTAGGAGGAGTACTGGAACTTATGGGTAATCAGTACATAGTTATTGGGATTTACAGTGCGTATGTTTCTAAGTTGAGGTAAATCGGAAATTAATGTAATTGGATCATTGAGGCTACTCCAAGGGTTAAAATCATGAATCACGCTCTGGAATTCAGCATGGTCAAGATAATTGAATGGTAGGATGTTGGCTGAACATTTATGACAAAATCAAGGTTGATTGTTATTGGATAGTTAGGTGTAATCCTGAGTAGAAAGGCATGTACATGTACATTTTAAATGAACCCTATTATTACAGATATCACACAATATTCCACACTGATTTGCCTTGACAGGACGATTACAGTAGACACATGGGAACTTCACAGGCATAACAAAAGAAAAAGAAACAATAACAAAACAATTGAATTAAATGAATTAACAAAAGAACAAGAAACTATTTAAAACAATACATAAACGAACAGCGACGTTAGGAACTTTTAATCACACCGACGAATAAACAAGCAAACTTGCGGTACTTTGTGGGAACCAACATTTTGAACAAAGGCTATATTGTAAAGGAGTACCGTTTAAATGGATTGGCAAGTTCAAGACGACCGAGGAGATTCAGCAGCTGGACTGACAGTGTATTTCCTGCCATTGATGTACAGGTCGTCGTTTCTGAAGACCGGCTTTTTACCATCTCGGTAGGCTTTCTGCATGACATCAAGCAAGATCTTTTTTGGGCAATGTCAGCAGCAGGCATGTCTCTCAGTATAGAGATTCAGATACCTGACTTGGCCAAAAAGACTTTCGTGGCCTTTGCCCGATCCAGAACAATCTGCCTTTCCGAACTTTACCAGGATGTGTCGGGGCTTGTCAGATGCTGATTGGGGTGGTTCGGTGTGCGTTTTCTATCTCAACCTTCACCATAACGAATCTTTCAGTCAGAAGCTGTTTTACTGGTCGTGCGGAACGATAGGGTCCTTTGACTGGTTCGCCGGCTCTGGTATTATGCCTTCAAACCGCAAGTTAAAGTTTGGAGGAAGAAGAAACTTGCCAATGATTCCTCCATATCTCTTTGCTTTTTTTTTTTTCACATCTGCCACTCTCTTAAGTAGGGACTCTTGATTCAGGAGGGCTTCGCGAGCTTGGCATTTATGTTGTCAGCCAAATGGCTAATTTCCCGCCTCAGATCGTTATTGGCGTCGCCTTCTTGTATAGCGCCAGGCGATTGGTCAATGGGGTCATCTGACGTGTTGGCCAAGCCGTCGATTCCAGTCGAAGATGACTGAGTTTTCCCTACCCTTCTTGGCATAAAAACAGGTAGATCATCACTAATCACTAAAGCTAGTGGCGTTAGAATGCCGATATCTTAGATTTTCATAAGATTTACGGATAATTTACTGGTCAATTGTGACGGTCCCGGCGGAGAATCAATACGACACGTCCGCTCTACATGGCTCGAATCACTACCATGAACAGTGGCGCTATTTTCATGATCGAAATGACCTCAGTTTGTGTGACTGCATCACAGACATGGAATATCACATACAAGGGTACCTTGGTGGAGCTCCAAATGTCGAAAAAGAAAAATAACAAGGTGTACAAGTACTTTACCTTATAAAGTTTGGTTTTTTTTAAAATCACGTTGCCAAAAAAAGTTATGGATTCCCCAAAACAGAAATGCTGCCACGGTGTGTGTAATTTTTTCATGTATGTTTGTACACATTATCAAATGACGTGGTCAGGTCATTTTCAGCCAAAACGGATATAATTTGAAAAAAATACAACTTTAAAATTGCGATAACTTCAAAACCGCTTGTCCTATGAAGCTAGGAGACCTCTTATTTAATTGCAATAAGTTAAAATCAATTCAACAAATATCAAATCAACTTTGAAATTTGATGAAATTTGGATTATAATGGGATTGGGAGCTCGACATCTCTCTGCGCGTTGCAATTCGACTGAAAAAAAAGCCAAATTTTCTCGAAATTTTGGAGGTAAGATTTAGCATTATTCCAGATAGTAAGACAAGAGTAAGACTAAGAGCTGAGAGTGAGAGATTAGAGAATACACCCAGTATAATTGCGACTTCACAATTCTTCGCACAGAGTGCGCACGAAAAAGCAAAGTTTTCAACCAATTTTAGCGTGTACCGATGTGTGACCATGCGCAGCATACCGGGGGCTAGTGTAGTGGGACCAGTCTGTTCAATAGTGACAGCGCCATAGAGCATGGTAACAGGCGGTACATATGGAAACGTAAACATACTTTTACTTGATCCTCACCTGCACCATTTTGGCCATTCGCAGTCTGTCTTTGGCAATTAATCCTCTACATTTCTTGCAGCTGGCTCTGTTGCTTTTGGCATACTCGGAACGAAATGGGTATTTCCTCATGACTAGGGCCATGATGACGACAATGTTTTGTTGGTTTCTTCAGAGCTACGAGCACGACATAACGTCAAATTCACTTGTGTACTGTACACGTGTACGCATTAAAACTTTCCCGCGCCCGTACCGTACACGTAACGCGTGCGCAAATGTGCTGCGAACGGTTTTATTAAAAACGTACAGATCGTGTCAGATTGTACACAAGTCATGTACCATTATTATTTCCGGTACCCATCCGAGTGTGTGATATGAGTGCCACCGTGTATGTACATGTACATGTACATTTACATGCATCAACAATAATGTCAACAATAATACCAATTCCGTTTGTATCCTTATTGATACAAATTATTTATAAAAAAATGCTGTCGTTCTCCTCCGCTGCAGTTCTTTCTTAAAACTACGTACATGTACAGCTAGTACAATCGCAGACATGCAGATTAGTGCATGAAAACTGTGGAAAGCCTGGCGCGTTGTGATAGGATACACTCGTTTTGGCATCAACACAACATGAAACGTAAACAAGCTCAGTAAATTAAGTAATTTTCAATAATATCGAAAATAATTATATAGGAAGGGCATGTATTATGTTGGCGCGATTGCTCGATCTGCGCCATGATCGTGCATTTGTTTCGTTATTGGTCGATTTCATGACCGTGGCGGTGACAGGTCGCCTATCGCGCTGCAACTAGCCGAACACCAGTATTTCTAACTCATGGTTCTGGCGGATTTGTTTTTTTAAGCTAAAAAATAAGTAGATATTCGTCAATAATCTTGACCGATGGCCCGCGATCGAGCGATGGCGCAGATCGCGACCAATCACTCCCAACCCACTGGGCCAACCATTCCTCCATGGGCCAACATACCTGCACCATTAAAGCCAAGCGGAGGTCATCTTTGCTGATTATTTCTCCACAGTCTTTACATTTCGAGCGGTTACTCTTGGCGTACTCCGCGGCGAATGGGTGATTTGACTTGGACTCCGCCATATCAATTTGTTTCAATCAAGTATATAAATAGGAGAACAGTGAACGTGGTTAGTGCAGTGGTCCGGGTGCCTGGGGTATGGGGCACGGGTACATATACCCAGCCGGCCGTCAAAACAAACCTGGGTAGTATACATGTATATGTACAGTACGTGACGGGAAACTATTGACTAATGTAGCGTGCAATGCTGTGAACTTCAACCCTGTGTCGATTATTTTGTGTACGGCGGTATTATGATTATTTGCAGACTGGGGATCATTATCATTTTTCTGTCATACCACTGGCATTGCCGGTTGTATGGAGACAAGACTATAGGCAGTCGCGCACGCACTAGTCTTAATGGCTTTATCCGCTTCCATAGCGTTCCTTAGTCGCAAAGCCGGAAGTGATAGTGTTTACAAGGTTTAGACTTAAAAACCACAGTGTGAGCGTTCACATTATTCACTATACTGACCCAGCACGATATGTGGCAGAGGGTACCCCCCTATTATCCCTATACTTTAAACGCACTCAACACTATTGTAACCTAACCCATCCCCCCTTGAAACCTAAAAGGAATTCCTGAGATTCCGGGAACACAATGGTCAACACAAAAGAGGGGGGTGGGGGGGGGGGGGGGTTATCTGCCACATTCGATGCTTCATATGTTATTCACTGGTGGATCAGCAGGAAGGGAGGTTGTGAGGTGGGCACAGCTGGCACAGGCGGCACAGGAGGTGCCCCCCCCCCCCCCCCCCCCCTCCAGCAATTTGATTTTGTTTATGCCGCAGCGATCAAAGAATATAACGCTCGAACTTTACGGTCACTTGTATAGTCCCCTCTACCCTCCCCCCCCCCCCCCCCCCCCCCCCTCTCCCCCTCTCCCCTCTCCTCCCCCCTCTCCTCTCCCCCCCCCCCTCTTCCCCCCCCCCCCTCCCCCCCCCCCCTCCCCCTCCCTCCCTCCTCCCCTCCCCATCCCCCTCCCTCCCCCTCCCCCTCCCCTCCCCCTCCTCCCTCCCCCCTCCCTCCCTCCCCGGTCCCCCTCCCCTCCCCCCTCTGGCAACTGGTGGCAGTATGGACCAGCCCCCTGTTATTGTTAAACGAAACTGTACTGCCAAACTGCCCGCGATTGTTTTTGTTCGTACCACATAATGGGCTTATTATTTAAGCGTACTCGCCTATTATCGATGATTTTATTGGCAGGCTTGGCGTGCCCACGGCCGTATTGAGTACTGAGCACTAGCACTGGGAAGGTCCGATAGCTGATGCGCTTGAGCACTGATTGGATTGATTTTCTGTGATCTGAGGCCGATTTCATAAAACATGTAAGCACAAAAAATTGCTTAGCACCAAAAAGTCTTGCTCAATAAAAACAGGTTATCGGCCAAAACGCCACGTGCTTTTTATTCAAAGCAAAAAACCAGCTGAATACCAGTGACAAACACTAAACATCGACGGAAATTGTAGTTTGTAGCCCTATTTTTTCAAAGGAAGAATTTTCATGCTAAGCAAATGTTGGTGCTTACACGTTTTATGAAATTGACCGCTGGCGGCCACCAGTGGCCAAATGGCTTAGCTAGCTGTGCATCGCGCAATTTGGAAGATCCTGGTACGCTACCCAGAATGCCGTGCGTTTTCTTCAAAGAAATATGTGAAGCGCCATTAGACCTTCCCAGTATGAGCAGTCGACACGAACGAAACATTACGGCCAGATAGAGCATGCGTAAGTGACCAGCATGACCATCCACGTGAGAGGGTTTAACCAATAGGTAAAGAAGTTTGTATACGCACATGAGTCGAAAATTATTATTGAGGGTAAAGTATGTGGTTGGCTGATTTTAAACGTACGTTTAAAACCGGCTCACGGGCCTGGGCGAGTTAATTACACGAGCCGAAGGCGAAGGTCATTTACAATGTTCAGGCCCATAAGCCGGTTTTAAACCTATGTTTTATTCATAAATACTTTCGGTAAAATTCGTTTAAAAAGTTAAAATATATGTTTCCAACGGAGTTTTCTAAAATTATACTGCATAATTTTGTGAAACTACCCTCTAGCTACGCTTATGGTATGATCCTAGCAGGCGTAGCCTCTGGTTCCCAAAACAAATAATTCCGACTATTTCTGATGAATTATTAAGAATACACTACTGGGTTTTAGAAACCTTTGCTTCGTCTTCAGCTTCAGTCGGCTTCAGCTTCGGCTTTGCCTCCAAATTCTGAATCACTGAGAAGCAAATCGAAATACAAACAAATGGGTTTATATTGGTGTGAAATTACACGACATTTATTGCGTATTGAAAATTAGTTATTGATTATTGATTATCTGTAAAATATTACCTGATAACACGCATTACGATGGTCTGTGGGTTTGCGCTGTGGGCACTGGGCGCGAATATTTTTGTCCCAAACGTAACTGGCAGATTTCATATATTATTCAGTAGTTTGGATGAGAAGTTATGTTTATTCATCGGAATAAAACATGACGTCGCAGCATTGTTTTTATTTAGTTAACTATAGTTACATTAAATCAGCTGTTGTCGAGCTGCTATACGTAGTGTAGTGGATAGTGGGATGGGCTATGGATCAACAATCCCTGGTTCGAATCCTGCTGTAGGTCACCTCGTTTTTCCTGGTCAAATTGATATCTTTGGAGTTTTTTTAATTTAAGGGAAAAAAAGAGACCTAGAACCTAAGTGTTGTACAGTGATCAATGCAATTACTGAATAATTCATGAAATCTGCCAGTTATTTTTGGGAAAAAAATATTCGCGCGCCGGGCGGCGAATTCTTTTTTCCCAAACAGGTTTGCACAATTTCATGAATTATTCAGTAGTTGCGTTGATCGCTGTACAACACTTAGGTTCTAGGTCTCCTTTTCCCCTTAAATTAAAAATACTCTAAAGATATCAATTTGACTAGGAAAAACGAGGTGACCTACTACAGCAGGATTCGAACCCGGGATCTTTGATCCATAGCCAATCCCACTATCCACTACACTACGTATAGCAGCTCGACAACAGCTGTTCTTTAAAGTGATTTATTGTAAATAGGTAACTAATAACAACAATGCTGTGACGTCATGTTTTATTCCGATGAATAAACATAACTTCTCATCCAAACTACTGAATAATTCATGAAATTTTGCAAACCTGTTTGGGAAAAAAAAATTCGCCGCCGGGCGGCGTAGTTTTTTTCCTAGCGTGGTAAAGGTAATGGGCGTTTCTACACCCCTCGCCTCGTGATTTTTCAGTAGTTTCAACAATAACGCTAAAGCGTGTTATTGCTCAGACAACTAGCTACACGTAGGTCCAGAGGTAAATTAAAGCACTTTGAAAAACATCTTCTTTCGATATCTTGCAGTAGCAAGGTAGATAATGGGTTAGGTTATAGATCGTACGATTGGGGTTCGAGTTCGGATGATGATAATTTTTCATTGACTATTTTTGGACTCCAAGCAGCTTATTGTGGGAATGAGTTTAATTTAAGGGAAAGCAAGGTTCCGGGAAGCAATTATTTTTTTCGTACCACTAACGCGTCAGATTTGCCGTTTTATTAGAATGGGATGACTTGAATGCACGGAGACCAAAGCGCGCGCTTCAATTTGAATCGATTTTGATACGCGCGGAACGTATGAAGACCAACGACGTTGACAGCCATAATTCACCAAAATAAATGGATACAGTCCTTAGTTAATTGTATACAGTTTCTAGTTTTTCGTATACACGACTTGTATACCTTTTTCTATTAACCACAATTATTGGTTAATAATCTCATCTGGATAGGGTCTTATAGAAAAAGGTAGTCTCTGACCAAGTCGTTTTTCAGAATAAAATTAGCCGATCTGACGCGTTAGTGCATGGTACGGGAAAAAAATCGCTTTCGGAACCTAAGTAACTTCCATTTAGTGTGGTCTGATATGCCCAGTTAGGATAATTGGCCTTTATTATGCTGGGGGAGAAATCACGCAGCCCGTCGCGAATTAAATTTGATGGATGGTGGTATCCAGACTCGCACAGGTATTTTTGGACACACTGTTGCGGAAAAAAGCCTTGATAATTTCCCTTGACATCGTGCGCATGGGACGAAAACATTTTTTAACGTTTTTATTTTGTGCATACAAAAAACAGTTCATGCTGGATAATATTACTTATGGCGATTTTAAGGGGCATCTCTCAAAAAATCTCGGACAAAATGATAGAAAATGATCCGAACGTTTGGACCCCTGCACAATGGGGCCACACAGGCGCGGCGCTACAGGGGGGCAGTGGGGGCGGCCGCCACCCTATGATATTTGAAGGGGAAAAAAGGAGAAGAAAAGGGAGAAGGAGGAGAAGAAGAAGGGGGAAAGGTGGAGGGGGTTGTGTTTGTCTTGCTTATATTTCCAAGAACCCGGATCTGAAAAAACACTGACACACCGAAGACTTTGTGCAGACTGAGGCCCTAAAACGCTAACAACGCTAAAAATGCCATGTTTGACCATCTTATGGGAGTCTGCGCTCCGAGAACCTCTCACGGATATTACGTAGGCCTATGACCATCTTTATGAGTACACACGGGTCTTCGGTAATATTCGTAAGGTAAGGTGTGTAAGTCAGTGGACAAGAACGGTGTGAATGTGATTGCTTTACTTTGCTTGTACTTAGTTCTAAACTTTGAAATAAAAGCACAAGAACAAACACATGCTATCATTATTTAGGTAAAGTCTTGCGTTCCTTTAAACTTTTTTGCGATGTCATACGTGGTGTTTGCCACAAAGACTTTAGATTTAAGAGCCTTCTTCGCTTTTCATTGGTCAACAGTTTTTTGCCCAATAATGCGCATGCGCTGGTAAAGCCGTGTTGTCAATGGAAGACGGGATTCCTGCAATGTGGTCAATTTCAATTTCCGCCCGGTACATCGTGAGTATAGGTCGTGCGCTTTATGACGAAGCTTTTCAGACACTTTCGAGGGCAAATCACGAGCAAATCACGACCCGGGATGCTAGAAATGTCAATTTTTTTTTTAATTTCTGCCGAACTAAAAACGACTCCCGCAAACAATTGACAACGGCCTTCCGAACCCCCGCGCATGTTTGGCGAACGTTTGGAACCTAAAATAAGAATGTTGAACTTTGCCATTTTGTTGGCATTCGCATCCTTCGCGAATCATTCGCGTGCCCTGTGAAAAACCAGTATCCCGGCCGCTATGCACCTGTCTATAATCTCTATAATCTGTTCAGTAGTTTATGCGTAAGCAAAAAGGTATGTGATATAAATTACTGGTTAACGTGATTGCATTCCAAATTTTCAGTTTACAGATTTAGAGCATATAATTAAGACTGTATATTTTTGTTTTATTTAACATGCTGTTACCGATATACAGTAGTGTTATTCCAGACTGATGATTTTTGATAAAGTAATCAATGCGTTTGCCCCAAAACCTCCCCGCAGATTAGAGTTCCTTATTACTGAATGAAATTAGTGTGGGCTTACAAGCTCAATAGTTATGGTTCTTTAGATTGAAAATCATTGTTCTACAAGTGTGCTATTATGTGTTCTAAAAATGTTCAGAACACTTACTACACATGTAAGGCATAGGCCGCGCCTATGTGTTCTAATGCTTTCTATGAACACATGCCTGTGTTCAAAAAGCGTAACACCAGAGAACGTCCGAGTTGTTCCGATCAATTCGCAGTGTACGGGGCATGGAAGTCGGTGCCGGTAGCGAATTATTTTCCGTAGCCAACATTTGAATAGTGATCTTAGAGTCAGCGGAAACGTTCATTATCGATTTCAGATTGTATTAATAATATTCAATACAGTAACGGTCTTCTATGTGTACGCTCTATATCATATTAGGAATATAGATTGATTCCGTAAGAATTATAGAGGATTAAAATCACATTTCTGGCAGCTCACCCTCTCTAGTATAGTGGTTAGGTAGATTGACATATTGATCAGTGTTCTGTGGTTCGAATCCCACTCCAGTCTCAGTTAAAAACTGAATTTTACAATATATTTTACAATTAATAATCAAAGTAAAAAAATATAACTATTGCTATGTGTTGTGAGAGCCCGAAGCAAATGTTGACTACGGAAACATTATTGCGTCCCGGTAGCTTAATGGATGATCCAAAATCATGGTCGGAAAATAAATAAATAACGAACCAAAAGCGTAAAAATGTTGCATAAAATAGCTTCCTTTTCGCTTTGACTTTGATTTTTTTTCGACTTCGGCGGGGGGCACATTCCCCCTCAGACACCCCCCCCCCCACGCCCCCGCGCTAGTGCGTCGGCTGCCGCTGACGCGCCATATTGTTAACCTTTTTCGCCCCCCCCCCCTATCAAAATACCCTGGGGCCACAATTCACTTCCGGCTCACGGACCTCATATAAATTATTATTAGATTGAAAAGGTCTATTCTGGACATACCTGTATGTACATGTATAGATGATTGTACATGATGTACTTTTCTTTTGTTAACAAGTTACCAATGTACACAAGGTTTACTAACGCCAGCCAAACGCCACGCCTACCCTTTGTCCTCTATTCTTTAACGAGCTGCAATTCATTTACAAACTGTACATATAAAACGTTGACGCATACGCATTATAAAAGATGGTTTTCAAACCAAGTACACATACTGTGACTACGTTTCCCACCTCTGAATGTTATAATACCCGAGCCTTTCTTCAATCATACTTACCTAGCTCCGGAGGTACCGCGATCAGCCAGGCGGTTCTCCCATGGCGATGCCCAGTCATTGCACACAGACGGGTTGACCTGCGTTTGCGTGTGTGATTCCTCCAAACGTGGGGAACTCGGGAGTACAATCAACATCAAGATAGATTGTAGAATAGTTGATTACAAGACACGAGCATCTACATAGTAACGACAACAGCTGATGCGTAATTTTACGTGAACCTGTGCCCAAATTTATGTTTTGAAATAATTATTTGTTATGCCGGTGTAACATCAATTTTAGACTTTATAAAATACGGACTCATCGGTAGTATTGCGCATGCTTAGATAGGCGATGATCATGATATAGTTAGGAGAGTGACCAATTAACTAATAATTAACGTTAACTAATAATAGAAGTCCGATTTCCAAAGGAGTATGATACTCATATCGCACCAGCAACAATGATAAAAGGTCATCACTAGCATGTCACGGCGCGGGAGAAAATACACAAGAGGATGCACTGTACCCTAATTGATCGTGAAGGGAGAATTTCTACGCGAGCTCATTAACATAAAATGTGCCCCCCCCCCCCCCCCCCCACAATTTGTTTGAAAAAAGAGGCCGTTTGATTAAAGAAAATGGTGGGATTGTGTAAATACAGCCTAGGATCAACTCCCTGGTTAGTGAGCTAACGGTTGACAAATTACGGTTGAAAAATGGGGT
Organism: Crossaster papposus; assembly: GCA_037893245.1. Lineage (NCBI taxonomy): Eukaryota > Metazoa > Echinodermata > Asteroidea > Velatida > Solasteridae > Crossaster > Crossaster papposus. The sequence continues at coordinate 420,981 of JBAIAA010001153.1, forward strand.
CTCAATTGCCATATAACGTGGAGGGATGCCATTTGTAAAATGGCTGCGTAAGTATCACTTTTCGGAAGGTGAGTTCCTTTTGGTGTGAATATTAAAAAATATAATTGGCTAACCCGCCAAAATATTTTATGAAATGGAAAGATAAAGACTAAGACAATAATTAGATTGTTGTTTGAGAAACCCCAGTGATGTCGGTTTTCATGAAACTTGGCCCTGAACTTTGTTGATTTTACATTGTTTTCAATGGGGCTTTAATTAGGCTAGTGCACCCAAGAGCTCTCCATTGCAATCGCAGATGGAAGACATTTTGAGCGATAAGACGGAAATACACATTCATGTTTGAGTTTTGTCTTAGTATTTTTCAAGAAAAAATGAAGAATCACTTGGAGATGGACATTTGGAGGTTTTTTGTTGTTGGTGTGTTTTCACTGTTTCCTTCCCCCGACGCCTGTATTCCAAAGTAGCCACTGTGTAGTTTGATATATAGTGGCGAATCGCAAGTGAGTCTTGTGACAGTTTAGGCAGATAATTATTCTGTGCACAGTCCAGACAGCGACTGCATAGCCTCATTTCCCTCATCACAGATGACCTTTTGTTTGAGTGAGACCTTTTCGACTATTCCCAGCAAATGGAAGAAAAAAAATTCGTCCTTAAATGCCTGTCTCTGGAAGTACCGTCTCCCATTTGCACACCGGGCAAGGAATTCTTGGCTCATTACCTCCATACCTGCCAGTGTAGTATTTCTCCAGACAGTTCTCAAAAAAACTGTCACTGTCTCGGCATGCCAATGCCATCAAACGCGACATTGATGTCAGCTTCGGCTACATAATCAGTGCTCTGAGGTATATTTATATATTTATTTGGAAATTCTTTAATTTCTTTTGCACTTTTAACCTCGAATTTTTTTAATCAAACAAAATAGTTAGCCTACTTTATAATCTTCCATTCACTGAGAAGCAAATAGAATTAAATGGAGGCAAATGGAAATAGTCTATCTTTTGGGTTCACATCAATAGATTCAATGTTTCTGAAGCACATCGGGCATCAGAATGTGGCTGGAGATCTCAAAAATCGCCTTAAGCCAAAGACGAAGACGAAGCCAGGGATTTGATAAGGCCTAATTCATGTATGGCATGTGCACGATCGATGATGACCACTATTTGTGTGGCGCGCCCTCTATTGAAAGAAAATTTAAGCCGACTTTATAGTTAGGCAGCTCCGACCCAAGTACAGACGACCACTGCACACAAACCAAGACCCAGTAACTCCTTTGAATTGTAGGCTTTGATTAGTCAGCTGGGACGCTGGGACCCCTTTTGTAAAATGTTGACATGGATCGGTCTTACGACCAATTGGGATCCAAAATGTCGACAACAACAAAAGTTATTTCCAGTTACTGAATATCGGTTGGATATAGGGTGGCATGGGTGGCTTGTGCGTAAAGCGCTCGCCTCTCACCAATGTGGCTCGGGTTCGATTCCCGGTCTGGATCATATGTGAGTAGAGTTGTGCGTTGGTCCTTTCCTGTGCCACGATGATTTTTCTCCAGGTCCTCCGGTTTTCCTCCCTCTGGAAAAATCAAACACTTTCGATCTCAGGCTGATGTGCTCCGTATTCATAATGGCCGGCTGCCATAGGCGCCTGGCGTGCTAGCGACTCGACCACGTTATATAGCCGCGTCCTTCGCAATTCAGCACACCAGCTGCGAGTAAAGATAATTAACCAATTTATGAAGATTAGCTTGACTAGAACGGAAAATGTTTAATGTTAAACTTAACAGTTAACCCAGACAAGAATGGCTTACATTATATTTCAAACGATGATGCAAAAAGAAGACGCCTAACACAAATTGCCTGCGAACTTTCCGATTTGTGGCCCGTGCATCTCGATTTAAATAAGAAAAACGACCGCAGGCAGTGAGATATATTAGGGGTGACAGTATAGGCCCTAAATAAGTCTACGCATAAAGGATACAACACCGCCGCGCGCACTAGACCATGCGATTCTTTGTTGTAGTGTTGACTGTTGCATAATGACTATATTCACAAGCGGTGAACAAGAGAGCGAGTTATTCAGACAATACGTGGGCTCATTAGTCCCCAAAACGCAATTTCCACTTCTAACTTCTTCCCCCTTTGCTCCAGTGTTCTCAAATATGGCTACATATATTTGGGAACCCGGGTTTGTATCGCTTGGTGACTCTTTTGATTTTGACGCAAGAAATTTAGTAATTTACTTTATTTAATTTCCCGTTGTTAAAATGCCAACCGAATTTAGCTTAATTCGCTAGGTTGGGACTGTCCGCGAAGTCCAGGTTTGCAACTTACCCGTTAGGTTATAAGCACGGATGGACAGGAAAGGAGGTGGGGTAGGCCGGGAAACCCGAGAGCCCGGAAGAGTCATGGGAATCGGTAATAGGTTCATTGAGTTGGATCATAAGTCCGTACCCCTAAATGCAATACCACATAACTGTTTGTTTTTCTTTGTTTCATTTTTATTTATTTTTAAAATAAATTTTAACGTTTGTGATTGGCTGGCTTCCTGGCTGGCTGTATGGCTCTCTGGTTGCCTAGCTGTTTATTCATTTGGCTGGCTGGTGGTCCGTTGTTATCTGGCTGGTTGGCTCGTCGATTGGCTGGCTTCCTAGCTGGTTGTGTGGCTCCCTAATGACTGGCTGTGTGGTTCTTTGGATGGCTGGCTGGCTGCCTAGTATACTGTTGGCTATAGCTGGCGCATGGCCGGCTCGCCGTTTCCTGGCTGGCTGTGTGGCTCCCTAGCTGACTATAGTTGTATGGTTCTTTGTGTGGCTGGCTGGCTGGCTGGCTAGTGGCCCGTTGGCTATAGCTGGCTGGCTCACCGATTGGCTGGATGGCTCAATGGCTGGCTAGCTGTATGGCTCTTTGGATGGCTGGCTGGCTAGTGGCCCGTTGACTATAGCTGGCTGGCTGCCCGATTAGCTGGCTTCCTGGCTGTCTGTATATGGTTCTTTGGCTTGCTGTGAGGCTAGCTCGACCTGATCAACTTTGTACAGTTATCATCACAGGAAAATGGTGGTTGTCACAACTTGCCTGCGTTAACTGTAGCGTCTACATTCTTTTTTGCAAATATGCCAAAATAACTAATTTTCCCAGAACTTGAAACCTATGTTATCATAAGAACCGTTCGCACTTATATTTAGAAAAAAACCATGCAAGCCCCTGAAACTCAACCAATCCGCGCATAGTAGCGTTTCACAAAAACTCCATGTATGAAGACACAAGTAACAATATGTCAACCACCTTTACTAACCGCCTTACCGCTTTTCGAACTTGATATTTTTGATGACCCCAATTCGCCAACACCTGTCACTACATCTCCTACTACTATATATCCTCCTATACATCAATCAACGTCTAAAAGAAATTTAGGGCATCACCATTTAGCAATTAAAAGTTGTATCGACATGATCGCCCCAACTGTGCGTTTTAACTTCAAACATCACATGAGCAAATAAATATGCTCATATAAAAGTGGAAACGGTTCTTATAATAACATATGTTCCGAGTTCTGATATGGGGGAAATGAGTTACAATTTGCATATTTGCGACTTAATATATCACACGAGCGAGTTAGTAATATAGCTGGTTGGATCTAGTTACGAATTTAGATCGTACCTTTTATGGCCATGTTGGTGGTGTATAGATGAATATTATAATTACTGTTTTACGATCTATTGTACGGTTTCGGTATACCGCAATTTTGTTGCACTTGTGCGGGTATAGCGACGATATTACACTATTGACAATTTCTCAATGGATACGCTGGGTAGACATTGCGTATGCGATATTGTCGTGGCGGAATCATTAGTCACAGATAGGTTCGGGTTTTGTATCGGTACCTTTTTTTGAAGCACGTTGGTTTTGAGGGTCTCGTTTATTTTCATACGGGTATGGAGTGTTGATGTGTGTGAGCAAGTATAGTCGTTTCCATAGCGCTTTTCTCTGTGTCGTGGTTTGCAGCTGTTGTATGAAGCGGGAAGGATCCAAGAGAACAGAGGGATACGGTATATACAGCAATCTCCTGGTTTCAAGCCCGCAGTGGTGATGGTGTGTTGGTAGAGCGAACGAACGTGCCGGCAATGCTAATAAAGGCCCGCGATTGTACCGTGGTGCCTGTTTGCTCTCTGATTTATCCAAGCAGCTGATATTTCGTACCCACGATCCAGTTGGAGTCACTAGTCTTTTCTAGATGCCCGGGAAACACCTACATAGACAACAGTAAACTCATTGGAAATAATGGCTTCGGGGTATTGAATCATCTAGCTGTCATCTCACAAGCCGACACAAGCTTCTTTTTTTCTTCTTCTTTGCTATATGTCACTGCAATTGCTAGGGGAAACATCGCCAGGGCTAAGGAAAGTCAAGGGAAGATTAATTATTGCCCTGCGTGGAGCACCTTCATCATCCAATATTTTCTTGTCGTTTTCAATCCGATTTGACAATCATCGGAATTGGATCGGTGGATCTAGCAGTTGGGTGCGCCAATGGAAGCTGTCCTAGTAAAGGGCATTATGGGTTTAAATGTTGTATATGTTTAATACCTAGCCTGATGGACTGGCGTTATAGACTTGCAATCCAGCAGGTCATTACGTATAGTGGAACACAAGCCGATCAGAGCAGCATCTCTGGGGAAAGTTCGGTTGAGGAATAATGATATAGCCTTTATGCTCTGTTTTCTAGCTGCAATGCCGTGCATGCAATGAAACACACAACAGTAGAAAAAAACAAGCACTTTTGTTGAGTTAAATACTGTGCTCGCCGTCAGCCTCCTGAAAACATCGCGTTGACTTGCTGCCGTCGATGACTACTCAGACACCTACAGCGGCTTTGACAAGCTGTAAACACGCATCGATGCTGCCGTATTAGTATTCTGCAGCCAGGACATCACCGACAACAGTTCCCAGTCATCAAAGTACAGAGCTAGAGGAACATTCTGTAAATAATTGGCGACAACGATATTTTTTGCCCTCGGAAGATAACATGATGGAAGTGCACGTTGGTGCACCAATCCCGCCGTGGTCGCTACCTCGCGTACCATGCAAATAGACGACCCTTTTATTAACGGTTTTCGTACCCGTCCGTCTACCCACCTGACCGTGACTCCCAGTCGGTCGCACCCGACAAGTCTCCCATCGTCGTCCCAGCACGCTGTTCCTAAACCCGACGTCCCGGGCTTATTTGACAAGATGGAGTGTCTCCAAAAGGTAGGTTCAGTTCATTTCAGTTTAATTAATTTCACAGTATTTACAAATAATACAGCCATTAAAAAAAATTACAGTTAAATTGTGTTGTTTTTACGTATAACAATATAATTTTTTTTTAAATAGAACACACAATTCTGTCAATTCTGACGTGTTTTTTTTAAAGCTGCCAAATAACATACAAATCTGCCAATTAACATAATTAACGTACACTCCAATTTTTGTTTGTAAATTTACAGAAAAAATGCTGGTAACCGTGCCCATTATATTTTTTGTTTTTTGTTTGCCCTCCGTAACAATGACGACAAAGCACCCAATATGTACAGGTGCATCGGCAACTGTCGTTATATAAGTGGTCTTGATGGTGAGCGGAAGTAGACTGAGTAGTCTGAGCCTGGCATAATTACAGCCGGCTATGAGTGCCTGGATTTAGAAGGTTAAATGTCCCTCTCAACCACGTCCAAGCTACAAATGAACCGCTAAAGACAATTTTAATAAAGATAATCTTGAGGATAAGGGGAGTTCGTCATTACTGTGTGGTCTCACAATAATGATTTTTTGTTGTGAAATCATTTGCACTTACTGTGCTGTATCGGTATTACCTCCCCATCCCAACAAAAAACCTACCCAAGCAAACAGTACCACTTTCATGTAATACAGGCATCTTTAGGCCGCTAATGCTTTTATTTAAGAGGCAAAAGATGCAAAACTAACATAAATCGTCATTAATTTGAGCGTTATTGTTTCACATCAGCATCTGTAAACCACTTATGTTATCTACTGGGTTTGAAATGGCATCTGACACCGATTGATTTGTCAATAGGGCACTGATGGCAACATGTTGTTTGTGTGTGTAATTTGAAATTTAAAATGTGGAGGGGGGGGGGGGGGGGGGGGGCAGGTCAAGAAAGACTGAGAAAAATATATTAGGTTATGCAAATTTATTAAAAAGCGAAAACAAAAACATTGTGTGTCTTTGTATATACAAAAATGGCTCATTGCTCCCGCTACTGCGTGCGCACTTGGCGTAAACAGCAAAACCTGAGAAACCGACCGATTTGTTAATTTATATGTCACGAAGGTTAAACGGAAGTCGCATTCTTGTAAACTCATCTCCGTCCCTCCATGGGCGTAAGTCGGTTCAGTGAAGGTCTGCATGACGCTGCCAATCCACCTTGAATACTAAGTATACACAAAATGTGTACCAAAACTAAAATATGTAATTTTGCCAAATCTGCTTCCTTTAATATTATTTTGCAGATATCTGTAAAAGTAAAAATCAAAGTCCCAGTTAAATAATAATTTCTGTAAACAGAAAAAATTGACGCCATTACAATATTTAGCATTTTACGATTTATCCGTATTTTGTCAAAAATTGGTCTGTTATTAACGATTAGGCCTACAACATTAAAAAAAAATTTTTTTTTTAGATATAATAACTAATAACTATAATAACTAATAAATAAAACATTATGTGATTACATTTTACAAAATAACAGTTAAATAAAATAACAGAAAGTACTGGCCAGCACTTCTTCTGTAAAATTACTTACAGTATTATTACATTATTTAATTACATTATTTAACGACAGATTGAAAACTGTAGAGGGCCCAAACTGTAGACATGAGACCATTGTACATTTATACAAACAAACATGTGCTTGGACAAAATTGATATATGGTAAACCAAAGCCCGCTACAATGCGACACATTCCTCTGTCGTCGGCCATTGCTCGACTCGGACATGACTGTGCACGCGACAGTTGGCACGAGTAATTGGATCCCGAATTAAAGTGGCCACGTAAGTTAATTTCTCTGAATTTCGCTCGGCCGAGTATCGCTGCCACACGCGGCGTTTTTCACGGCACCATACGTGTTTAGTTATTCTTAATATAACCCGTCCTCTTTCCCGTTCCGATAAAAAGAGGTTTACTCAGGACGAGTGTAAATTTGTACCATTTTCCCCGGGGTGAACTAGATCTGGTATCATCAAACGTGTTGTTGACATCACTGTGTTCCGCGTTGGCGCCATTTTTCGTCTTATCTTCGTGGTCATCAATTTCTTCACCTTCCTCTCTGCTATTCTGTATCTTCACCTATATCAGAATGTTGATTCGATAATGAGTGGGAATAATGAGTGAACATCGTCCCATGGGCAAATTATGTATATTGGAGAAAGAAAAAAAAGGTTTACACAAGAACTTGAGCTCAGTACCTGGATATTTCAATATATACTGTGACCTTTTTTGGACAAATATACAATTTCCTATACTCATGAACAAAACAATGCCCAGTTCTCTTATTTCTCAGCTAAACATTTTACGGCATAGAAAAAATCAGAAGTCTGTAATTGTCTGGTTCGTGAAAGAACTCAAGCACAAAACCTACATATACTTTGCAACTATACACAAAATTGTTCAAAAGCCTTATGTAAAGATATTAATGACTCTAAAACTCCATGTGAAATTAGTCCTCCCAGCATGCTGTCATTTTTAAGAAAAACATAATAAAAGAAGTTCAAAGATACGTCCCAAAAACGCATTTAAAAAGATTTCCATGAGTATAGTAAGTTCAAAATCTAAATCTTATAATATTAGGTTTTTTAGAATATACAGCATAATGTACATAGCCAAAACCTCGCCAGATTAGTTGTCAAGCACCAAGCAAATGTCTTATATCTTTAAGTGTCTTCAAATTCAACAGTTTCTTCAATCTTCGGCTCTATCCTCTTCGCATATTGCGCGAGTGAAGAAGAGACAATCTCTATTCATAAGGCCGAGAGTTCCATCGATCTTCTATGCTATTCTCCCTCCCTCGGGAGCCCATGCAACAAATAAACGCATGCGGCATTTACGAATAATAATAAGCCAGTCGGATGAAAAAGAAATAATGCACTGCGGTTCAAAACACCGGACAATGGCTTCCACGGGACCAATTTTAATTGTGCAGGTTGTTTTTTTATAATTCGCGTTCGTGGGATTTTTGTTTGACAATTAGCGGAATGTAAATAAAACAACAAAATCATAACAAATAATAAAAGACACTGTTTTAAATAATATTCTGAGGAATCAGTTCGATTGAAGTGGTTTGTCCCTTCCCTCAAATCTTCTGTACTCCAGTTATACCACACTTCTCAACTCTAACGTCACCCAATACTGTAGTTTTTTCCAGTTATTTAAAAACATTTTTTATTCAAATTCACTAACTGTCACATTCAATTTTGCCCGAACAAATATTTCACACGCTTTTACTAAACCAATTTAGTCATTTATCATTCAATTTCAACGTTTGGTCACCTTTTTTTAAAACCAGGTCAAAATTATTCGTCATTGAAGATCCAATTTGTCTAAGCAACAGTTTTAATAGACGAATTATTTTTTTAGCTGTAATATGTGACCTAGCACGAGTAAATGAGACACTTTGAGGCAAAAAAGACAATTGAGATTTTGATTTCATCATTTAAAGCTTGTTAAACGATGAAATTAAAATATCAATTTTCATTTTTGCCCCAAAGTGTCTCATTTACTCGTGCTGGGTCACATCATAGAGAAAGGAACAGATGGTCACATATAATGACGAATATTCTCGATTTAATGTTTAAATAGAGTTGAAATTGATTGTTAAATGACTAAATTGGTTTAGTAAAAGCCTGTGATTTTGTTTCCTCAAACGAAATTGAATGTGAGAGTTGATGAATTGGTATATATATTTTTTTTAATAGCTGGGAAAACCGATACATACAAAATTCTACTTGAGTAAACTGGAGTGCGCGCATGCATTACTCCTACTACATTGAGAATTGAGTACCGGTAATATTTTGTATTTAGGTTTTCCTGGTCAATTTTGACAAACGAGCAGCCAATTTAACCACTGCGCATTTCATTTCCCGCGAAATCGATGATGCTGCTGAAAATGGTCTTTTGATTTCGTTTTATGACTAGTCAAAAGTACTGTTGTGCCATTCGATTTAACAAAATAACAATTCAACAAAACAGCATTCAAATTCGCCGGAGCTTTTTTGAGTGGCGTGTTCGATCATTTAAATTAATTATTAGGCAGGCATTTCCGCCATTTGTGCAATCTAAAAAAACGCTCCGTCAACTTGTGTTTCCTTTAGAATGTTAAAGGCATCAATACGGTTCACGTTATGTTTTGGCACATAAGTTAACATAAATAAACAGTAATAAACCAGGATAAAAGAAAACATCCAAACAATAACAGTAACCAATAACGACCCCCCCCCCCCCCCCTCCCACACACACACACACACAAGAATTTAAGAATTTTCGAATTTTTTTGTCGTACTTATCTGAACTCTTATTTAGCGAAATTGATTGCCTCTTTACGAAATAAAAAAAATAAAAAAATCAGCAAACATTTCCAGTCGAACAAGCTTTGCTAAATTGAATGATGATTGTACGTCACGAAAAAGAAAGACGGTATGCTAAATTGAACACATTGCTAAAATTAGAATGCCTCAAAACAAAATTGAATGCCCGAATTCTAATTTTGAAACACAATAAAAACTGGAGAGCCAAATTAATTTTTATTCGAACGCACGGAAATTAAATTGGCTGCCCTTTTTCCGAAATTGACTGGGAAAACCTATATTATATGGGTGCACCCATTTATACAAATTTCCATAGACACCAGTGATGAATGCACATACTTCAAAATATTCAGAACTCTCACAGCTGTTCAGGCTCTATATATCCTGCTACATATCCTGCGACCTCTAGGCACCTCAACGTCGCTTGGCACCCTCGATCCACACATGATGTCGTTAACACGTCTAGCCGACTTAGGTAAAGGAGTGTTGGCCTTTCAGTTGAATGTTAAAGGGGTTAACCAGGGCAAAGCTGAACGTGATGCATGGGAAGGCTTGCTCAAGACCATCAAGCAGCCATGATTTGTCTCCAGGAGACCCACTGCGAAACAGCCTCAAGACTAAACAATCCCGCAATACCAACTCGCAGCTTTTATACCACCAGCCGCAAGCATGGGATCGCCAAGTATGTCAAGGCATCACCTGGACCGTCACGGAGAGTTCCCTACCGAGAAGTAACATCGAAAGGCACCCTGTAGAAGTGCAGCGTATTACGTATGTCAATGTCTATACAAACCTCCATCTGTGCGGCTTGAGATAGCATTTTTGCTCGTCTTCCCAGCCACTTGTCTGTATGTAGGCAATTTCACTTGCCGGCATACGGACTGTGCATGGGTACCGTTTCAGCAACCAAGACGAGAATACCCTTGCCGACAGGGCTTCAGAGACCCCTGACAGCTTTACATCAGGATGATGGAATACTATAACCAACCCGGATCTGGCCTTCGCAAAAGTAAACCCTGGACAAGTCCTCCCAGAACGGCGTGTCGTAAACCGGTTCTCTAGGTCACATCATCGGGCATCAATGGTACTCCCGGCAGCACTCTTTAATCCCACCTTTAGTTAGCCAGCGAGGAGCTGGAATTTTCGTAAAGCACGCTGGCAGCAGTTTTCTGAGGCGACCGGAACACCTGGCAAAAGCATTGCCACGCGAAGATCATCAAGAACCTAACACTGCGTATACCAGGCATTCTCAGCAAAGTTGAGAAGTGCAGCCAAAAAGGCGACCCAACGATTATCTATAAGAACCACATTCCATGCTTGGATCAAGAATACCACTCCTTGTACGACCAGCTTGAAGATTTCACCACTGCTGAAGGTAGTAGGTCAACATCAGATGCTGTGATGGACCATCTTGACCAAAAGCGCCAAGCCCGGTGGGTAGAAACGGTTGAATCTATTGACTTCACCCACTCTAGCAGAAAGGCGTCACGGTGGCACACATTGCAAAGTCTGGCTTGTCGAGGAAAGGCAGCCCCAGGCAATTGCCCAGTCTCGGCCAACAACATTGCCTCGCAACTTGTGAAAAATTGCCGGCATAACCATCGTGACAGGTCATTCCAGAGGGAACTGACGATGAGTCTGTCAGAGCTGTGGAAATCTCCCGGCGCCGATACCAATCTATCCGCCGACTTCACACCAACGGAAGTCCGAATTGCGAAGGACGCGGCTATAACGTGGTCGAGACGCTAGGAGGTAAAGGCGCCTCCGGCAGCCGGCCACATCGACCTATATGTGACTACGGAGCACAGCCTGAGATCGAAAGTGTTTGATTTTTCCAGACGGAGGAAAACCGGAGGACCCGGAAAAACCTTTGTTTTTACAGGAGAGAACCAACGCACAACTCTACTTACATATCATGATCCGGGCGAATCGAACCCGGGCCACATTGTTGAGAGGTGAGCGCTTTACGAACAAGCCACCCATGCCACTCAATCAAGCTCAATGGAACCCGCCTGTCCCACTTATCTTGGAGTAACGCTTGACCGGTCATTGACTTACTGGAAACACCTAGAACTTAAGGTCTGAAGGACAAAATGTCATCCCGCGCTGCTTTCCTTCGACGGCTCGTTGACACTTATTGGAGCGCAAACACCAAAGTGCTGCGAACTACGACACTAGCTGAATATTGTGCTGCCAGCTGACACGTGGTACCGCAGTGCACACACTCGACTTGTCAATGTGCCCATCATTCAACACCTGCCTTCGCACTATCACCGGATGTCTGCGATCAACATCAGTAGAACAGCTCTCAGTTCTTGCCATGATTCAGCCAGCTATCATTAGACGTGTAGGTACAGCATACTCACTATATGCCGCAAAGCAGCCCCTTGTCCTGATGATCCTCTCTGGTACTGTTACCAGCAGTGTAGACGCTGGATCTCAGAGGCTAAAATAACGCCACTAATTCAGGCGGCAGCGCATGACTTCTCCAATCAATATTGGATGGAGAAACCGGAAGCGAGCAGAGACAGCGGAAGTGGGGGCTGCATCGGCAAGCAATCACCGCTCCACAGGTTCATGGTATTGCCGTCCGAAACCCCTTCTGGACTCCTCCTGAGCAGAACAGAGACAGTTCGTATGAACCGCCTGATGACGGGAGTCGGCCTATTTGCACCCTGTATGCACTGATAGGGGCTGTCACCCTCACCCCTATGTGAAAGCAGAGAGATGCAGACAGCCGACCACATAATGAACGGTTGTCCCTTGTACTCTCCTCCAAATAGCCGTACTGGACTAGAGTCCCTGGATCCTCCATCAAGAAGATAGCTGACAAATAGTTGCCCTGGCATATGAGCAGCAACTCGAAAAAAGAAGGCTCTGCAGAAAAATGATCAACATCTCATCTTCTATTTGCTCTTCATTTTTTTGGTGGGTTGACCAATGACTTTTTGAAATATTCTCACCCAAAGCTGAACAAGTAGCCATTTTGAAAAAGAACGATAACATAATGGCTAAATAGCGCCCCTTTGGACCCAATTGCAGCTAAGATGTTTAGAATTGGAAGCTCCAAGTGCAGGCCAGAGGTTCAGTGCCACATATTTTTTATTTCCTCATTCCACGGCTCTCAGTACTTTCTTATATAGAATAACTGTTATTCATGAGTTCAGCGTATTTAGGTAACATAACCCGGTTTTCCCTCAGCCTTGCTCTATGGTTAATATAATCCACAAGAACATTGGCAAAGAAGAAGATAAACGTTAACGATAGCCCGATTCGTACTACAGACCGCCTTTCGATCCATAGGTCACCTCTCTACCAACTAGGCTATTGGTGAGTAGGTTGAGCAAAGCCTTTCTTTAGCCGAGTTGCCATGGTTTTGTTCATGAATATATATTCACGCACAACCCAGTTGCAAAACAAAAAATCGCGAACCGCTACACGGGTTAGTATATATTAGGTGTCTTCCGTTGTATAGACCTTATTCACGAAGAAGCCATTATGGTCGTGTTCCTTTAATGTAGGCCTATTTTATCAATTGTAAAATGTTGAATGGGATGGTGCCAGACTATTTTTGCATTCTAGCCTCACCTTCAATATTTTTTTAATGTGGCTTAAAACATTAAGGTATGTTTAATCACAAATTTAAAATTATTCACCAGAGAAAACTGGTATTTATTTAGAATTAACGTTAGGTAATTTCTATCCGCAAGTTCCCAAAAATAAGATTTTATCTTACTTTCAATTTAATTTGGCCGAATCGTGAATAAAGCCTATAGGGGGTAAGAACCCATCATATTCACTGAAGTTGGAATCATTCAGTGATAACAGTACAGTAAACATTGACGAGGGCTCCAGGATTGTGTCGTACAAGATGCGTACTGATATGAAATAATAATCTTGGCCATCAGTCACTATAAGAAGTTCCTCGTTGCTTTGTGAATACAACACAGACCCACTATTTCCCCGCCGCGCTATAACTAGCATCACCTCGTGTACATTGTAAAGCTCGTTCTCACATTTATAATGACACGCGTTGCATTGTAATATAATCATGGTTGGTGTATATTTGATTTACCGCTTGTGGGTGCGCCATTGTTAGGTTCAATATTATGGAACGCCAAACGCGCCTTCAGTAGTTGGCTTTTATTTCTTTTCACAATTTCACCATTTTATTCTTCAATTTCATCATTTCATTCTTCAATTTCATCATTCCATTCTTCAATTTTACCATCTTATTCCTCATTTGTGTCATTTTGTTCTTCAATTTCGTCATTTCATTCTTAATTCCAGCATGTTATTTTTTAATTTTATCATTTCATTCATCAATTGTACCATTTCATTGGCTCGTTTGGGCATTTTAATCTTTAATTTCGTCATTTTATTCTTTAATTTCGTCATTTCTTTCTTTAATTTCGTCATTTCATTCCTCTTTGGTATAGGCTTCAGCCGAACACTAATTAGTGCATAATTACCCCGTTAAATAGATCCCTTTTTATGCGTTTCTTTTCTTCATAATGCGTATATTAGTGCCCCTTTAAAACAAAATGTACCTCACATGTTATCAACAACTCGTAATTTTATTGTATAATCTAAAAGATCATGCTACTGGGTACACTTTATTTTGGTATGGGCTTCAGCCGAAACCCTAATTAAAGGGACACTGGTATACGCATCTTAACAACAACGCATTACAATACTGCAGTGAAAAGGGATATATTTAACGGGGTAATTAGGCACTAATTAGTGTTCGGCTGAAGTCCATACCAAAATTAAGTGTACCCAGTAGCATGAACTTGTAGATTATAGGATAAAAATTAGAGTTACTTTTTGATAACATGTGAGGTACATTTTGTTTTAAAAGTGTACTGATGTACACACCGGAACGAGAACGCATTACAATACTGCACTGAAAAGGGATCTATTTAACGGAGTAATTAGGCACTTAGTGTTCGGCTGAAGCCTATACCAAAATTAAGTGTGCCCAGTAGCATGATCTAGTAGACTATAAAATAAAAATATGAGTTTTTGATAACATGTGAGGTACACTTTGTTTTAAATGTTGCATTCTCTGTTCTCCATCTCTAAAAGGTTTGAACAATAATTGATTTCTTCCATTAGGTAGCTAATCTGTCTTCAAAATCACAGAAAAAGTTAAAAAGGTGTTGGTTATGTTATATGATTTGTTATGGTTTGAAAAAGTATTGTTATTTGCCTTTTATTTTTAAACATTCGTTTAAAAAAAAAAATTAAGTGAAGCTTCTAAATTTAAAAATATGCGTCACCTTTTGCAGCATGTATTATAGATTTCCGGCTTTTGGTGAATGCGCAGTTGAATCCGCGGCCAGAAATTCGGCCCAATACGCGGCTACCTTGAGTCAGGTCACCAGTCTTGTAAAACACGGAGAGATTCTTGTTGAAACAGGGTCAAAGGTTAATCTGTTTACGCGATCCCGCTGTTATAACTAGAAGAATGAAATGCTGAACTAGACGAATGAAATGCTGAACTATAGACGAATGAAATGCAGATTGGACAAATGAAATGCAGATTGGACTAATGAAATGAGGAGTAGCTGAATGGAATGCAGAATCGCCGAATTCGATGAACATTCGTAGACGTAATGATAAAAAGAAAAATACCAAGCTAATTTAAATTAAACGAAATTAAAGAAAGAAATGACGAAATTAAAGAAAGAAATGACGAAATTAAAGAAAGAAATGACGAAATTAAAGAATAAAATGCCCAAACGAGCCAATGAAACTAATTGATGAATGAAATGATAACATTAAATAATAACACAGTGCTGGAATTAAGAATGAAATGACGAAATTGAACAATAAAATGACAAAAATGAGGAATAAAATGGTAAAATTGAAGAATGAAATGATGAAATTGCAGAATTGAATGGTGAAATTGTGAAAAGAAATGAAAGCCAACTACTGAAGGCGCGTTTGGCGTTCCATACAATATCGCATGACTCCGACCGTTCCATCCATGGCGCAAAACGAAATCGTCACAATGAACGAAACCCAGGTGTGAAGGACCAAGCTTGAATCGGAATTAAATATTTGAGAACAAATTTAAATAAATTTGTTCAAATTAACTACAAGGGACATTGACTATAGTTAAAGGTATACACCATTTGCATTTGATGAAATTTTCAGCTTTATAGTCTGATGTGTGCTTGACTCAATTACACAGACTAATTTACTTAGCATAAGTTTGAAATTGATTGATATAAGACGAATTCGATTTCTAAATGCTGCCTTTATAGAGTGACCAAAATTTAAAATTAAATGGTAAATGACTAAATTGGTTTGGTAAAACCGTGTAATTTTTTTCTCGGACGAAAGTAAATGTAATAGTTGGTGAATGCGAATGAAAAGTGGTTTTAAATAGCTAAGAAAAACCTATAGCATTTTCTTTTTCCTTTTTCGTTTTATATTTTTTTTGTGGCCTATGCGCATGTCTCGATATTGCGCAAGTCTGTACTATTTTGAGTCGGTCGCATAGTAGCGTTGCGTTTCATTTTTGATTAACCTGTGGACCTTTGTGTGCATGTCATCTGCTCGTTTATATCAATGGTGTTGCCATGGTAATCGCGCTGCGAACAGATTGCGATGTCACACTTTACTAACGTGTGCACGCGAGGCGGTCAATCACATTTATTGCTCGGGAACGCACCGGGCAGACAAGTACGCTACGGTGCGCCGTGACTGCTGACAGCGTACATGTATATGTACATGTACATGTACATGTAGATGGTCGAAAATTATACCCAGCACGATATGTGGCAGAGGGGTACCCCCCCCCCCCCCCCCTATTATCCCTATACCTTATACACACTCAGCACTATTGTAACCTAACCCCCCCCCCCCCCCCCCCCCCCCCCCCCATCTTGATACCTAAAAGGAATTCCTGAGATTCCGGGAACACAATGGTCAACACAAAAAAGGGGGGGGGGGTTTCTCTGCCACATATCGTGCTTCATAATGTCGAAAATTGTGCACACAAGAAGTAGACAGGTGTGGGAACACGTCAGTAGCGGATAAAGTTTTGATTCGGAATGTTAGGAAATTGCTATGGATAATAAAACTGCCGAGCCATATATCAGATTTAAGTAGTTTTAGGAACTATACAATCCAAGGACAGCGTATAGAGGTAATTGCTATCGATGCCTCAGCCAGTAGCGTACTCGCTATCTTACTCGCGCTTTAGATAATAGCCGAACTAGTGAAGCCAAAACTTGGTGTGTATTACAAACCATTGGCTGTCGGCCGAATTTGTAATTAAGCAGACCAGAATTTGTGTGTCACACGAAGTGTGTTGGGCTTGATCTGCTAAAAACTTGTTTCTCTTTTGCCGAGTATACTGGATCATATAGAAAATGTGAAACAATTGGTGCAGGCATGGGGTATATAGTCACGTGCTGTTGATTGTCATGGTCATACGAGTTATTATTTCTTTTGAATGCGGTTAAATGAGTACAGGCTTGAATTTTTCAGTGTTTATTTTGTTACCATCCAAAATGTACATATAAATTAATTGATAAATAGGCCTATGATAATATGAAGGAGTTGATATAGTTATTTCACAAAATGAACGTCAAAACGCGTAATACACGTCAGAAATAATGAGCGGGATCAAATACACACAAAAATACGTTAACCCTCCTAGGCCTCTATTGTCTCGTGGGAGGAAAGTGAACGAGGTTGGGCTTAATCGGCCCTGGCGATTACAAATATTATGTCAAAAGCATGTCATTGTACAGTATATGTATTTTGTTGTCACGTTGTTATCAAGTCATGCCAGTACGCTCAGTTTGCCAATCATTGCTTTCTGAATAGCGCACGTGATCAATGACGTACATCGTTCCAAGATGGCGGTATCCGTGACACGGCCTATGAAGGCATAAGGCAGACAAAGCGGGAATTTCTGTCCATTCATGTTTACACTGGTCGCAAGTGGCATGTATTCCAGATCATGCAGGTGACAGACGATAATCACGTTATTGATACATTGCTTATGGTTGTACCATACCGAAAGCTGTTTATAACATTAAAGGGGTACTATGTCTTAGAATTGCCCAATTGGGCGTTTTAAACTAAATTTTGTTAATCGGAAAGAACATTTAAAAGTAGGATATAAACATTTACAGTACACAACCATCCTTTAACAACTAGGCGTTTTAGTATAGGTTTTCCCGGCCAATTTGAACAAAAAAACATTCATGTAAATATACCCGGCTCATTCGATTTCGCTTGAAAATAAATGCTCAGGTACATCAGCATTCAATAGGTAAAAACAGTCATTCAATTTTAAAACTTGAGCATTCATAAGACAAATACAATAATTCAATTTGAAATGGTCACTTAGTTCATTCAATTTCGTCACAGCCAGCAGCAACGGGCGGGTCGACTATTCATGTTCATTAACTGGCAAACATTTTAAAAACGTTTGCATTCAAATTTGTATTTGCCTATAAAGGCAGGATATTATGAGTAGAAATCACTTCTACAATGTTGCCGATTAATACCTCTCACTAAATTAACGATTTTGAAGCGAAAATGACTGCCCGTGGTCATTACAGAAGAGTGAGCAATGTAGATAGAGGAAGGCTGATTGAAGCATTCGAGGGCAACCATGCTGACTACTTAGAATTGGCAGATACTATCAAGAGGTCTACTGCAAGGTCTATCGTGGCAACATACTTGGGCACCGGTCGTCACGAGAAGTTGCCTACAGGAGGGGCACACAACACTAAAGTAGATGAGGAGATGCGAGATGAGCTTGAGCGATTGCTGGACGTCAACCCTTTACTAACTCTCACTCAGTTGAAAGATGAGCTCCAACGTTCTCTGCCAGACAAGCCAACCGTGTCTCCAAGCACAACAGCTAGAACCCTGGACGGCATGCTCACTGATCCAGAAGACAGGCATTATGCCCGCAACTCGCCACGAGTACGCGCAGTGGTTCATGCAGTACGGAGTTGTCGGCCACTGCGTGTTCAATGACGAAACTGGCTACAACATAATGGACGAGGCGGTCTTTTGGAAGAGCACCTCGCGGTATCCTAGCGAGACGCGTGGTACACGCACAACGCGGACGCAACTGCAATGTGACATTCGCTGTTTCTGGATAGATTGGTCTTGTACACTATCGAATAGCTTTTTAACCGTCACGAGGGAAAGATTTAAGAGAACAAATTATGTTTCCCGCAGATGAACCAGTCTTTCTTGTATACGACAGTGCTAGACCTACCAGCAGGAATCAATCAGCTGATCCAGTTGAAGCGTCTGCCACCCTACTCACCATTCCTGAACATGACTCAAATGGCCCATTCGTCATTCAAAGCCGGCGTCAAACGCGGGATTTTGCCCTCCCAGAATAGCAGCTACGAGAAGGGGACCTAGAAGCAGCACATAACACAGGGGTGATCTTTAACCGTGGAGGGGTGACCTCATTCAAAAGGTGGCTCAACAAAATGTTGGACAAATAACTCAATTGTGTGAGATGGTACAACAACAGCCAAACTTACATGCCGAGATGCCTAACACGTCAGAACATTGAAGGTTAAAGAAAACAATTTCAGATATATAAACGTATAAGAAATAAACAGAAACAAAAAAGGACCTGTTAACAAAATCCACTGGGAAACAACATTTATTTTTTATAACGATCCCCTTATACGAAAATCACATATTAATTATTGTTTAATTTACATGGTCTTAACATTCACGAATAAAGAAGACAACAAAATTGAATTAAAGACCAATTCAAACGATTACAATGCAAACAAATGCAAGAACAATATTGTGTATTGTTTTGTTTATACTTATGTGCCATAAAACTTTATTCAGCCGTTCTTTAGACACATTATAAAGTTTAATCATGGGGTAACAAAACAAACGGAACACATTTGCAATTAAAACTAACAATAAGAATTACATGAAACGCGTAAGGCAGATAAGCCACACAACTGCTAATAAAATATCATTATCGCTAACTTTAAACGCAAGCATGTTAGCCGTACCATACTCGTGTTGAATTTAAACGCTCAAATGTTAAAACGCGTTGCCCATAAACGAAAAAGAAAAAACAAAATCGCATTGCGCTTCGATGACTTTAAATTTGATTGCACCTCTTGGGAAAAGGTGGTGGATATTCAACAAAAGAATAGCAATCTTGTAGTCTTGAATGCCTATAAACGAAATGGAAATAAAATAAAGGAATCACGGGTGCACGAAAACGAAATTGAATGCAATAATATCGAAAGAGTAACCCTATAGTTAATTGATTGAATTGTAGGGAATTGCGTGAATATTAAAGCGCAATAATGAAATTGAATGCTCTTTTGCTGAAATTGGCCAGGAAAAGCTATATTATTTCTGTGTAAAACAAGATACGGGGTCACAATTATTGAACCCCGAATCTCGAGCTGTTTAGGTTTAGTCGTGATTCCAGCCGGAAAAAGTTCGCCTTTTGCGGACGTGTAAAAAAACACATTTGTGCAGTGGTACCGTGTGCAATTTGTGAAAACAAGGGGTTTTCCGTCTTTTCTCGAGAACGGTATAACATTAGGTTGGTATTCATGTTTGAAATAGGATAAGTAAACAATCAAAAACATGATATTTTGGATTTCAGGACACATTTCCCCTTTAACCAGTTCGCGCCGGAGGACGTATATACACGCAAAGTTTGTCCGAGATTCAAAACGGATGACGCTTAAACACGTCACTAGGAAGGCAAAAAATGTCTCAGCAACGAGCAAGGCTGAAAATGCGTGGGTGTGCTTCTCGGTACAATCGGCCTGAACCCGCCTCGGATCGAGTTTCGTTAATAATACCAAGCCTCGGCTCGGTGAATGTTACAATAAACCCGGCGCAAACTGGTTAAAGTATAAAGAATGACCTTTTGTTCGTTGAGATAAATTTCTGAAGGACCCCCCCCCCCCCCCCACACCACCGGTCGCTTTGTTTACACATGCACTTTCCCGTAAGCATGAGGGGGACGACTGTTTCGTAAACCCATGCTATAGCGCAAACGTAAACAAAGCGTTACGCCATCAGTAAAGAGGCTTATTATATATATAAGCTAAATACGTCTAACAAAATTATGCAAAATGGACAGTGTCTACCCGACACTTGGGGTGGCATACATGCAATCACACGTATGAAGCTCATCAACCATACACAAAACTCTATACATATTTTGGCCCATAATTCATACACATTGAGTTGCAAGTCAGGTTCGTGGGCTTTCTATTCCCTTATTTTTTTATTATTTAAAACCACAAAGAAGAAAAGGAAAATGAAGAAAAATAATGGATAGCGAGGCCAACCACCAGACTAATACCGTCTATAAACGCATGACGTTTTAAATTGTTATACCTCTGTCTTGGATACTATATTTGTATTGGTCTAAAACAATCACGTGTCCGTTGTATAACAACGTATATCCCACCCCCAGTGTGATATCACACGGCAGCCACACACAGTTAGCTCACTGTGAGCTGTTTAATCGTACACCCGCGTAATGTTTCCCTGCACATTATTAACGATAGTGTATAAATCCTCATAAATGTCCACTTCGATCGCCTCGCGATCGGGTGCAATGCGTCCCTCGGGTGTTCAAAACGTCATATCCCACATCACAGCAGTCACCAATTGTATATTGTACCGTTATGTCATCATAAGTAAAATACCGTGCGTCTACCTAGCAGTGGTGCTGCTGATGAACGGCTGCGACAGAGTGCAAATATTAGAATGCGCATTGCAATGTGCAATTTTGTCTCTAAATATAGGAGAGGTGGCATTATAGGGAAACATTAAAGTGTCTTCCTAATTGTCCCCATAAAGCATTACAAATAACCGCTCAAGTGTCTCCCTAAGGGTACATTGTGTGGTTTTAAGCGATCACACGATTTTGCACCGGGCTTTATTGGCAGTTATCGGCCGTACGCTGATGTTAAAATGTAAAACGTGATTCTAATTATAATAACACAATGATTTATAAATTATTCATCCAACCTTTTGTCTGTAGATTAAAGGTACACTGTAAAAAGTTTGTCCGTTTTTTCACGGAAAAAGTTCCGGCAGCAAAATTACCGGAACAAATTTTGGGTTCTGTAAATTTTACGAAACTTGTTATTTTACGGAAAATAATTAACGGAAAGCGCTTTTACGGAAAACAAGTCATCACGGAAATGTTTCCGTAAAAATACAAGGAGAAAAAAAAGTTCCGGTAATTTTGCTGCCGGAATTCTTTTTATGTTTCCGTTATTTTTCCGTAAAACAAATACATACAAATCTCGTAAATTTACGGAACAATTGAAAACTTCCAGTAATTTTGCTACCGAAATTTTAATGTTCTGAATTTGGGGGTTTAGCAACTTCTTTTTTATAATACACTGTACATGTACAATTGTAAATAAATGGCATCCATATTATAGAACAATAATTACATTTCCACAAATTGTTATGCAAGAACAGCAACTATTGTTTAAAAAAACAGAGGAGATAACACAACCTTGTTTATGTACAAAACTTTTAGTCAAGCTAACAAGTTTCACTGTTGAGCGAAGGTAAAGATTTTTAAAAAGAAATAGAGAGATGCTATCTTGAACTTGATTGTCCTATTCAGAGATTTGAGTCAAGAACAGCTGATTTCCATAGAGTACAAAAGCAAAAACTAAGACAAACTAAGTGAACAATTATTCTTTTTTTCATAGTCACATCTTTAATTTATTAACTTCCAACAACAAAAGGCAATACTGGTTAAAACAGTAACACATCTAAATGTAGTAACCATAACAATCCGGTTTTTTTAATATTTATGAGCCACCCTGTATAGAGATCAGTATTTTTCTCTGTTGTAAATTATAAATTTGATTTGACCTTGACATTTGACATAAAATTAATACTAACCTGCTATCCTTTACACGAGTCTTATGAAGATAATTTGTTAAGCCCGTTTTTATAGGGATCTGCATCGATGTTTATTCCTTACCATTTGAACTTCAACCAAACATAGTACCAGTTCGCGCCGGATGACGTATATAAACGCAAAGTTTTCCGCAAATTCAAAACGGATGATGCATAAACACGCCAAGTCAAGTTCGGAAATGTCTGTCAGCAGCAAGCAAGGCCGGAAATGCGTGGGTGTGCTTCCCGGCACTTTCGGCCTGAACACGCTTCGGATCGAGTTTCATTAAAAATAATCCTGCCCCTTGGCTCGGTGATGTTAAAATAATCCCGGCGCGAACTGGTTAGCCCTTTATCAAAGATATGGGTATAAATTGGTGATTATTTGATCTAGTACCTAGGTACGTATACATAGGTAGGTACGATGACGGTGTTGGTTATGTGCATGTAGATCATTTCCATTAGTTTTAACCAGTTCGCGCCAGGATTATTGTTTGGGAGACCGAGCCAGAAGCAGGATTAATTTTAAGGAAACTTGATCCGGCCTAGCTCGCTGCTGAAAGACATTTTCAGCCTTGCTCGTGGCGTATTTATCCGTCATCCGATTAGAATCTCGAAATTTGTTTGCAGATATATACGTCCTCCAGCCTAAACAAGGAGATACCATACTCGTACATGTATGTCATAAATCTATAAAGAGAAAATCTAAAAGATTAACTTACAAGGTTTTGAACATTTTGGCCGTTTAACATCAAGTTACTATCAGTAATAATGATGTCTACTGTTCACATGTTTAATAGTTGTTGTGATTTACATCATTAGTAAAGATTTATCACAAGTAAATTTTGTAAAAACAAACTGCTTTAACCTTTCTTCTTTCAACTTTTTTTCATTTTCTGAGATATAGGATACTTTTTATTTTATCATTTAACTGCACCCAAATACATGTACATGGGTATGTAAACTTGAAAGAGATCAAAAACATTAAAATTTGGGCTCGCGCTTGTAAAATTTATGTTTAAATGTTCAGAAAATCTCAATGCTCAATGAATACTAATATACATTTGGGTCATTCCATGAAGTTAAATGTGTGACAAATTTAAAATTGCTAGAAATAAATTTGTTGCAGCAATTGAGATTCTATATGATTATTTCATCATAGCTCGAGCCACTTTGACAGAAAATTTAGTTTGGGCTTCCTTCTCTAGAGTTTTAAATCAACCCCCATAGACTTATGCTATGGATAAAAAATGATAAAGTGTGTTTTTTATTTGAAAATTGATACAGAATGACCTATACATGTACGTGTAGCTATGGTTTTATGATTCAGGACACTGCATCCAATCACTCTCAAAAATCGTCAGGTCATTCGCCAGAGCAAGAACCCTGTGGCTCACCTCCCCGATTACTTTCGTTCCTCTCACTGCCTTGCTCCCTTGTTGGGGATTGATGCCAACAAATACACTGAAAAAAAAAAATTGTAAACAAATTGTAATTTCCCTCATGTTTTCATTCAGTACTGAAAGCATGCATCACCAATAGTGCTATCAAGGTAATAAATAATGTTACCAGTATTCTTTATGGGTTCCTGCAGGAACTGCTGGTAATAGTGACAGCTGTTTTGCTGTACAGCTAACCTTTATCTTTTATCCTTAATCACTTTTTTAAATGTCTGTGAGGAAGGTTGTACTCTATGTTTAAGTGCCTATGTAGCTAATACAGCTTGGCAAACTGAAATTAAAAAATTATATATTGAAGTAAAGTGAACAAAGAAAACTGGCAGAAGCAGGATTCGAACCTGCGACCTCTGGAATAACGTACCGGAGCTATCTTGCCCTATACTAGGTTGGCGGTCTCCCAAATTGTTCAGAGGCGCTAGTCAAAAATCAAATACCAGAATTCCGTGTGGCCAGAGATCACGCCGGATTATACGATACAACTTGGGAAGCGGCATTGTGGGGATCACTCAATGAGGATATGACCTCTTATCTTAAATTACACCACTATACCACAAGAGAAACTGACTATTTGAATACATATCAAAGTGAACAAAGAAACTGGCATGAGTGGGATTTGAATAAAGATACTGACAATTTGGGAGACCGCCATCACAGGGCTAGATAATCATGGTCCTCACTTTAGTATGCAAATTTACCTAGTAATGTTCCCTTGTGGTATATACATGTAGGTGTAATAAAAGAAATTAAGTGAAATCTGAAAATGAATGCACCATTTGCCCTACCATGATGTGACATATTATGTAAAACTGCTGCTATACTATCACTGCCATGTATTTCTAATTTAATTATATCCTGATTCATGACAAATGCACTCCGAGCATGTGCATTAGAATACACGCCCAAGAAGAAAAGGCTTCAAAACCTATTTGAACGGAGTTTTCTAGGTGTTTCCCCCCAGTGTCAACAACTTTTCTGACTTAATTTAATTTAAGTCAAGTCATTTTAGTAAGTAAGTGAGTCGAGTCGAGTCGAGTCGAGTCGAGTCGAGTCAAATATTTAGCTCCAGACAATTTGAACAATAATATAACTTAAGCACAAGGAAGAATATAGTTTGTTAGCATTCTTTAACCCTAACCACCCTGAGTCCATCAAAATCCATTTCCGGACAAATGGTAAAAGTTCAGATTGAAAGAGCTTTAGCAATTTATAGCTTGCAAAACCTGAAAAAAAATTGTTTTAAGAAAAGACACTGAAGGAATGTTAAGTTTTAGTTGTGGGAGAAAAAAACCTGAATAATATTTTTTCAGTAAATGTCAGGGAATCACGACCATCTGGTACATGTACATGTACAATGTAGATGAACAATAAGAAAAAATAATATGGTATAGTTTTCTACTGCTTTACATGACTTGAACTAAAAATTAAATGCGTTCTGGCACTGGTCTAATACAAAGCCGTTTTTGTTAATTGTAGAGCTACATGTCTCTACCATATGGTACAACCTGAAAACTGAACCCTGCTATTTGACCGAGGTGTAAAAGATCCACATCACTTACATCATAGTAACGGATCAAGACAGACTCGTCTTCTTTGAAGTACGTGGCTAACTGCTTGAATGTCAGTCGATTCAGGTTCTTGCGTTGCATGCTGTATGTTGCTGAATAGAAAAAAGTACGTAGGATTACGGTCACGTAAGAATAGCCACGGTCTAAATTTATAGGCCTGCCCTAGCTGAGGCATACACCAGCACTCTAGCACTGCAGCAGACCAGACATTGCCAATGTCAGACATAACCATAAGACAAAGCAGAAATTGTTAACCTAGGCCTACATGTAGGGCCGGGGCCTAGGCTACATGCCAAGTTTAAGGCCGAATGATTTCTATGAAGAAAAACAGTCTCTAACTATTCGCAGTCTGGGCCCAATTTCTTGGCTCTGCTTACCACAGAATTCCGCGCTTACGGTCACCATTTTCCGCTAACCGCGCTAGCAGAAAGATTTTGCGCTAACCCTGTAAGCACAGAATCCTTAGTTACGGGATGTACGCATGCTCAGAGACCAACATTCCTCGCTAATGCGTGAAATACGTTTACCGTAAGCACCGAATTTTCTGCTATAGTAAGCAGGGATTTTTGGCTAACGGTAAGCAGAGCCAAGAAATTGGGCCCTGGTGCCGCACGGATTGCGGTATGGCCTACATGATACAGGTTTACAGCACACAGATTGGGGGCTAGCCCAGGTTGGACAAAGTTCTTCATTGCAATTTTCGCGGTCGGACATCCGGGAACCTTGTTTATCTTCCCATTGTTTATGCAATTAGCGCAAAGGGAGAAATTTGAGGTTTAACGCATGTTGTTATGGACGGCTCGCTCCTTCGTGACGTCATGCCGATCGCGAGAATGTTTACAACGGAGTCCAACCTGGGTCCTGGGACCAAATTTCATAAAGCTGCTTAAGCACAACATTTTGCTTAAACACAAAAATCCTTGGCCTTGCTTAATAAATCAGGTAATTAGAGCCAAAATTCCATGCGAATTGTTTATATGCCAAGAAGCCTATAAAGTACTCCATGACACATACCAATCACAAACAACATACATAACATGGAGTTGTGGCTGGTATTGGTAAACTGGTGTTAAAGCAAGAATGTTTTGTGCTTTAAAGCAATTTTTATGCTTATTCAGCTCTATGAAATTGGCCCCCTCCCCTTATACCCTGGGCTACATGGGCTAAGTAATTACGGGGCCAATGCATGATGGCAATGACAATGTCATGATTAATTATTAACGTTACTCATACTCGTTAGATTCCTTGTTAGACAACGGTAGCGACTAGCGTTAACGTAAACATGGTTAACGTTAACGCTAGGCTAGCCCAGGTTGGACGACGTCTTCATTGCACTCCCTCCGTAACGTAGGGAGGTTAGTGAGTCCACCTGAGCTAACGCCCTGCCTAGGGCTAAACCAGCGACAGTCAGTGTGAATGCAAATTTGGTCAACAGTGGTCAAGAAACTCCAGAAATTCGGGCTTACATTATGCCTAATTTTACCTTTGTTTGTAGCGGCAGAAACACAACTTATTGTTTGGGCCTTCGCCGATGCAGTGCAGTCACATCACTTTGTCAGAGCTCAGTGTAGTTTCTTTGCTCTATGGTCAGCGCGCGCGCTGGCATGGCGCGAGCAAATGCAGAAATGTTGTCTGCGAAATTTAGTCTGAGCATCGCGCACGTTTGAACAACGATAAACTCGGCATAAAAGGTGGAGCGGCGGAATTCAGACTTGCCTTCCCATGCGGCAAAGGTAAACAAAAAAGCCCCGGCTTCGTGCGTATACCTATATCATTATGGCTACGGCTGGGAAATAATACGTACATGTATGTACGTCTAGTCTATTGGCGCTTTCAGCCACTTCTTGCCGCGCTGCATCAGCTGGGCCAAGGCAGTCTACTCATTACTAGGACCGTTTTCCAAACCCTAGCCTCGTCTTCTTTGGCTTTGTTTTTAAGGTTCGACAATAGTTTTGGAGCCAGTTTGGAGCCTAAGCTGGGGTTTGGTAAACGGACGTGGTCTGGCGCGATTTCATAGAGAACTGCTTAAGCACAAACTTTAACTGCTTAGTAAAATGAGCTTAACAGCTGATGTACATTATTTGTGATTGGTATTTGGCTTAGCATAACAATCACGTGGAATTTTGGCTTGTAACATGATTTTACTGTGTTTTTGTGCTTAAGCAAATTGATATGGGCCCAATTTCTTGGCTCTGCTAAATATTGTGCTAACCCTGTAAGCACAGAATTCTTAGTTACGGGATGTACGCATGCGCAGAAGCCAAAATGTCCTGCTAACGCGTGAAATACGCTTACCGTAAACACGGAATTTCCTGCTACAGTAAGCAGTTAGCAGTTAACTGCTTAACAGTTAACTGCTTACTATCGGCAAAACAATATTTGCTTACGGTAAACGTTAGAAACGGAAGTATGCACGTTTGTTTTATACTCATCGCCTAATGACCCATGACAAACTTTTAAAAAGCCAAAGCGCATGTATGAAAATGCATTGCAGTGGTATCATAAATAATTAGTTATAAATAATTATTGTTTGTGTCTCCAATATTTTTACGGGTAATTCCTCGTTCGAAGTAAAATTACGGAAAACAAATCTAGTACCTCCAGTAAAATAACGGACTTTCTCCAAGGATCCGTATAATAACGAACATTTCCCAAAAGACCTGTAAAATAACATGCATTTTTCTTGCACCCGTAAAATTACGGGTGTCTTCCTTGTTCCATGTGAAAAACGGTATTTTACCCGTGATTTAAAGTTCACAGAGGATTTCCGTGAAATTTCTCCGTAAAAATACGGAGACTTTTTACAGTGTAGGATACACCATTGGTAATTGCTTGAATTATCATGAATGGGTGGATTTGGGGGGTTGTATTTTATAGTAAATATCGTTTAACTGACCTGTTTGAAGTTTTACAATCATGGATGCCGAGAAAAGCACGAAAAACAGCGTTTGTTTTCAACCGGCGTTGAGCAGTTATTCTTATGTTATTTGTGTTTTTTTCGCGATCGCCGTCCAGCGCAATCATTTTGCTGGATGCCTAGAATCATTATTTACTTTCAAATTAGTAAGATATTTCTTAATAATTCGGTAGTAAATATTTTCGATATCTGCAAATGGTGTATCCTACCTTTAAATCAGCTCCAAACACCTTGGTGTCGGACGTATGACTCAGACAATTTGTGACCTGTTCCAACGAAACCCGGACAAAGTCGCACAATGTGTTTTGTCACAATGTACTCCTGAAGTCATTTCTGGATGGATTTTACCATTTTGAGGTTTTAGGTTTTCCTAAGTCACTCACTATTAATCTACAATCTCCTCAAATTTGAACAAAATCCGTCTACCAGAAGTGTGTTTTTTTGTCAATTTTGTGAAACATCTGTGTATAGAAATAATACGCTTTTCTGAACTTTAAAGCTGTTTATCTCATAATTAGGTTGTCAGGGTTTTATCACTAAATCCAGACCCCAGGGAAGATAGGGTGGGTGTACATATGTAAATGATACATCATTTTAAAGCTGAGAACCTAGAGAATTTGAAAAAAGCAAAATCTGAAAAACTAAAAAGTTGACTTTGTCCGGGTTTCGTCGGAACAGGTCACATTTGATTGTTTTGAGTACTTATTGAAGTTCAATGTAACAACTGATATTTGTATTTAACAAAAAAATACACAGATAATAAGCTTCAAAAATGATATAAATGCTTCATTAATTTGTGTGGCATTTGTAATTATTGAAGTTTTGTTTTTATTGAGGTTTATATACAGTTCCTGGAGTTGCTCCTTGAATTGCATGGGCGTGGATAAATGTAAACTGTTATTAATAAACAATTAACGACTGTTTAAGTCAATTAAATTTTCCTTACCATTTTGTATTACACAAATTGGTGTTCATTACGCACATTTTAAAACGCGTACAGGTTAATTAAGTATACGATGTTCATAATTAAGTACTCGTGCGCTGTACGATATAACCGCATTCTGTCCCCAAACCCAGTGATATCGTTGTTTTGCCTTGGGCCATCTTTTCAGTGGTATTTCTCTAATATCGGTGATAATCATAATTAAGCACGGGTGCTTATTCGGGCAGAAGGGAGTCCGTGTTGTCCCGGGAGAAGCCGGTATAGCAGGGGTGTGATTTCCTCTTTTCTTCCACTCGCGCAGCGAGCGGTGTGTTTACCTAAATCTTGAATCGACAGATAAGAACAATATTTTAATTAAAATTATTGCCTTTTGATGCATCCAACTCACGAGTACCCACAATCAAATGCCCAACCGGGAGTGTTTACTGAGCAGGAGATTATTGTATATGAGGAGAGGAGGGGACATTGAGATATGTATAATGTCTCTCGAAGACAAATTAATTTCCTTAATCAAACAACCATCATACCATTTAGCTTTAAATGATGAAATCAAAATCTCAATTTTCATTTTTGCCTCAAAGTGTTTAATTTACTCTTGCTGGGTCACAAATGTGTTCTGGTTTTAGAATTGCTTTTGTGTTTGCTGTTTTTCTCCTGGTGTTATTTATGTAATTTCACAAGTTATGCAAAAGTAGTTATTTCTAATCCATAGGCATATCTCTTGTTTCCCGAAGAGTGACAAATTCTCCCCATTCGAGTGAAAACTCACTTCCACGGTCTGAAACTATAGGGACCACACGTGTTAAAGTGAAATAAATTCACTCGAAAAGGGTTGAAATCCTATTGAATACTACTGTAATAATTGATTTCACTCTAAAACGTCTAGTCCCTAGTTTCGCTCCTTCTGAATTTAGAGAACATCTAATAACTTTGATAACATTTTTGGCGGATTCATTGCTACCGATTTTCAGAGACTGGCGATTTCGGTTAAACGAATTACGGTAATTTGTCGTGGTTTGTTATTGGCGAATTTGTGCATTGGCATTGTCTCTGCGCGTGACGCCTCTAGGCTTGAAGGTTATTATACACCATTTGTAATTGCTTGAATTATCATGAATGGGTTTTGGGGTTGTATTTTATAGTTAATATCGTTTAACTGGCCTCTCCGAAGTTTTACAATCATGGATGCCGAGTAAAGACAAGAGACGTTCGTTTTCAACCGGCGTCGGGCAGTTATACCGTCCGGATAACTATTTTTAAATGATGTCTAGCGCAATCATTTTGCTGGATACCTAGAATCATTATTTACTTTTAAATAAGTAAGATATTTCCTAATAATTTGGTAGTAAAAATGTTCGATATCTGCAAATGGTGTATCCCACCTGCACAAGTTATCTCGATACATACATCAATAAATTATTAGAGGAGCGACTGCAAAACGACAGATTTGTTTGTCTCATCCCTAAAGGGCGCCCTCTGCCGGAAGGTTAGGCATGTTCCGAGAATGTGTCCGGCTTCAAATTTGGATTTTGGTCAAGGATTGCAGGCCCAGAGTTGTGTTTAATTTGGCAAATTGGATCAGTATTTTGATTGAGGGTGCCTCAGACCTATAGTAACCAGAGGAAGAGTGTCGTTTGGCAATTATCCAGGCCTATTCACTGACTGGGATTTGGCAATAATAGCATAGCCTTATGATTCGAAAATTAGAGTTTATCTGCTGTTTGGGAATGTAATTATACACGTTTGACTTAATGTAATACGTATGTCATTAGCTTTTATTGCAAAATCATATCATGCCCGTTCCTGCTCCAAGTGTAAAGGCACGACTTTATAGTACTGGTACCGCGTGCACTAATCACAGCAAAACACTTTGTATTTATATACTGACTATCACTCCCCACCAACAAGGAGCTCGTGTTTTGACAGTTGGGACCTGCAGCTGTTTCTCTCAAGAGGATCAGTTAGGACTACCTTGACGTACACACCCCTTCGCAACAACAGAATAATTCATGGGCGTTATGTCTCATCATTCGTGCGTGTTGTGCCGAGTACATTGTATAGGCCGGCCTTACTCCTACGCGCGAAACCCGGCTGGGTGAAATTTGGACTCACTTATACTTATTCCTCCATGCTCATAAGGAATCAGGTCTCATGTACCTTATTATGGACATTATTAACTCTCACACCCGACCTGTCACTGTCCTAATTATCTATATTTAGGCTTACGCATTTCAACAAAGGAGTCCGTATTGAATGGTGTAGGCCTATTTGTTTCGCGCAGAGTCGGTGATCCGCGAGCGTCGATAGCGGATTCGTTTTAGCCATAGAGCTATATTAAAATTCTAGAGCGCTGGCTCGATGTATAATGCATGCTGGGCGCATCCATGTTTGTGCACAAACCTTTGGAAACCTCAAAATTTTGTACGGCTTTTGTACGGCTATTTGCATATTTGCGATTGTATTCTATACAGTGCGTTACCGAAGCCCATATGCCCGAAACCGAAACGCATGATCAGCAAATGAGCGCAAACCTCGCAAAATGCGTGCGTTTCCGCGCGCTGCAGTAGTTTGCGTGACTTTTGTTTAACTGACAATGACGCCCGTAACTTTGTTTGCGTCTGTTCTACTTGCACGCGCGTTGCATTTAGAGCACACTTTCAAAATTAAATCCATCTATTTTTATTATGTTCTACAACACGCACATGAATTCAAAATGTCGGCGCGCAGAATGAATTCAAAGTATCTCCGCGCGTAAGAATGAAGAGTTAGCGCTCTAGTAATTTAATATAGCTCTATGGATTTAACGGATCCTGATCGGGAGGTGGGTTTTTAAGATCCAAGATGGCGACGTTCGTGACGGGAGAGATATACATTAATTTTGAAAATGTATAGCATGAAATTAACCTTATTATTTTAGAATGTATTTTCATGATTAGAAAAAGTACATTTGCCAACAAAATTCGAAGCACATACTTGTAATGTATTCGTCTCGAGTGTTTGGATTCGACGTGTTCAGTTCGCGCGGCGTCGGATCACGTAATTTCGTGTATGAAACAAACAGACCCTGCAAGCCCGTTCGCAATACACGCTGTGCAGTCTACACGCTGAATCAGTCCGCAATACACGATGAACAGCCTAGTCCGCAATACACGCTAAACCAGTCCGCAATACACGCTAAACCAGTCCGCAATATACACGCTGAACTAGTCCGCAATACACGCTGAACCAGTCCGCAATACACGCTGAACCAGTCCGCAATGCACGCTGAACCAGTCTGAAATACACGCTGAACCAGTCCGAAATACACGCTGAACCAGCCCGCAATACATGCTAAACTAGGGCCTAATTTCTTGGCTCTGCTTACCGTTAGCGAAAAATCCCTGCTTACTATAGCAGAAAATTCGGTGCTTACGGTAAACGTATTTCACGCGTTAGCGAGGAATTTCGGTCTCTGAGCATGCGTACATCCCGTAACTAAGGATTCTGTGCTTACAGGGTTAGCGTAATTTTTTTCTGGTAGCGCGGTTAGCGGAAAATGGTGACCGTAAGCGAGGAATTCTGTGGTTAGCAGAGCCAAGAAATTGGGCCCAGTCCACAATACACGCTGAACCAGTCCGCAATACAGTGAACCAGTCCGCAATACACGCTGAACCAGTCCGCAATACACGCTAAACCAGCCCGCAATACACGCTAAACCAGTCCGCAATGCACGCTGAACCAGTCTGCAATACACGCTGAACCAGTCTGAAATACACGCTAAAACAGTCCGCAATGCACGCTGAACCAATCCGCAATACACGCTGAATTAACCAGTCCACAATACACGCCGAACCAGTCCGCAATACACGCTGAACCAGTCCGCACACGCTAAACCAGTCTGAAATACACGCTGAACCAGTCCGCAATACACGCTAAAACAGTCCGTAATGCACGCTGAACCAGTCCGCAATGCACGCTGAACCAGTCCGCAATACACACTGAACAAGTCTGAAATACACGCTAAAACAGTCCGCAATACACGCTTGAACCAGTCCGCAATACACGCTGAACCAGTCCGCAATACCAGTCCGCAATACACGCTGAACCACGGTAATACACGCTGAACCAGTCTGCAATACACGCTGAACCAGTCTGCAATACACGCTGAACCAGTCCGCAATACACGCTGAACTAGTTCGTATTAAACACTGAACCAGTTCGCAATACATGCTGAACCAGTCCGCAATACACGCTAAACCGGTCCGCAATACACGCTGAACTATAGTTCATATAACACGTTGAACCAGTCCGCAATACACGCTGAACCAGTCCGCAAAACACACTGAACCAGTCCGCAATACACGCTAAACCAGTCCGAAATACACGCTAAACCAGTCCGCAATACACGCTGAACTAGTCCGCAATACACACTGAACCAGTCCGCAATACACGCTGTACCAGTCCGCAATACACGCCAAACCGGTCCGCAATACACGCTGAACTATAGTTCATATAACACGTTGAACCAGTCCGCAATACACGCTGAACCAGTCCGCAAAACACACTGAACCAGTCCGCAATACACGCTGAACCAGTCCGCAATACACGCTAAACCAGTCCGCAATACACGCTGAACTAGTCCGCAATACACACTGAACCAGTCCGCAATACACGCTGTACTAGTCCGCAATACACACTGGACCAGTCCGCAATACACGCTGTACCAGTCCGCAATACACACTGAACCATTTTGTACCAACCTTTTTGGTAAAAAATACCTCAATGTCCCCCTTCTCGTCACTCGAGATGGCAGACTTAGATTATTCTGGGCTTTCGGCAAGATTGCTTCCCCGATTCTGGATAGCAGACAAAGAATACCTTTAGTGATGGCCATGAAACCCGACACGTTAACACTGAGATGAGCTGTGAAAGAAGATGAGGTTTTTTGTCGAGATGAATTCTTCAGGGGTTTAATAATACTGCATACCGTGTGCACGCGGACGCTACTTTCGTAATATTACACCAGGAATAGGCATGGTGTTATTTTGCATTCATGGCGAACGTCAGACACGATCTATAGCAGGATGTGATTTTGTTAAAATTGTTAAAGTCCAAATTCAAATCCACTGGATGTGAATTTGCATTTTTAACGAATCCAAGATGTGAATTTGGAAGCGGGTTAATTTGGATCATTTGGATGTGATTTTTGAAACCTTTTGTTGAAATCACATCCTGCTGTACCAGCTGGGTTCGCTTTGAATGCAAAATCACACAATTCCCGTTCCTAGTGTTATTCCAACACAATGCTGCATCTTTTTGGAATTCATTATATACCTGGCGCTTGTTTCCCGCCAACCTATTATCTGTCCTGTTTTAAGACGAATGTTAACTCCTACCCGCAGTTTTCCTGAGTACCTATACTCTTGCTTTAATTTTGTAGCCATGTGTACATGGAGTGGCTTTAAACCTTGTTTAGGAAGAACAACAATAACCTTCAGAGAATGTAAAGCACCCAGATTGTGATCTTGCCTCTTCAGATTATTATTTTTTTCCCAAATGATTAACCTTTCAATTTCCGCACAGCTCTCCAGCTTTGGTAAACCTCGAGAACCTCATGTGACCCATGTAATTTTCATCAATAAAATTAATCAGTTCTCTGCTGGGGATAATTATCCCCGATGTGGTTTACCTTTCTGCTTGGGTTAACGCACATTTTCTCCATTAAACAATGGTTGTACTAGCTAGTGCTGTAGTGGGTGAGATAGTCGACATACTCCTCTGTGTGTAATTTTAAAGAGAAAAAAACCAAAACGTCAACGTCAATTCCGTCCCAAGAATACCGAAATGCGCAAATTCTACAACAAATTTAGTCATTGATCATTCCAAGTGATCAATGGTTAAAGATGGACTACAACGAAAACTCACACATTAAATTTATTATCGGACCTTGTTTATGTTGTGTTCAGGTAACACTTTATTGTTACGGTCATGTTTTTCTCTAAATAATTTAGTTGCAATTTGACCGAAAAAATTAGACCTCGATTCTTCGATTTTGAAATTTCCCGCCCTGTACTGGTTCCCGGCAAAGATCCACTGAAAACCACAATGAAATCCACGATATAGTACCAGCGGACTTGTAAACCAGCGAAAAGTGATGACGTACTACCCATGAAAACGCATACATGGTGGCCCTGAAGGGACTCCGCAGATCGCGAATATCGACGTCAAATTTGACGTCAATATTCACGACTTTCCAAAAAAGTCGCGAATATTGACGTCAAATTTGACGTCGATATTCACGACTTTCCCCAAAAGTCGCGAATATTGACGTCAAATTTGACGTCAATATTCGCGATCTGCGGAGTCCCTTCAGGGCCACCATATGTATGCGTTTTCATGGGTAGTACGTCACACACAAAGTATGAATTATTCACGAGTTAAGGGCTTTTGCTGAAACTGAGTTTTTCTGGGTCGTAGAACGCCGATCAATTTTGTTGTTTTTTGCATGAAGGAACAAGATTTATTGAATACTAATGATATATTAGTAATCATTATACATTTCTCGAACAAAAAACAGCAACACAGCCTTTATCATTATTCCGTTGTAGTCCATCTTTAATACATTTCTCATTAAATGTCGCATTTCAATCGAATTTGTCTATCTGATGCCATTTACACAATGCAATAATTGAATTCGATTTTGTTCAATCGATTTCAAGAATTTTTCGATCAAATTAATTGCACATTTGTACATGTATAACCATGCACAGATGTATTTGTCACGACGTATTGCAAGACAATAAATTTAAATATGTGGACATTATGTGAATGAATAAGTATAGGCATATACCTATTTTTTGCATGACATCAAAAGTATTGTATTTGCACGTCTAGAGACATTATTTCTTCCAGTTGTTGATGCAAAAATTTGTCGAAGAAATGGATACACGTGCACATGTTTTTGAAAAAGATATAATTGTGCACATTATCATACATGATCAATGCGTATTAAAGTGCATAGACCTACTTTATACAAGAAATATGTTTGTAAATAATTATGTTTAAAGTAGAAATGAAAAAATGAACAAAATCAAAAACCAAATCGCGCATCACAAGGCCAAAGGTCATTCGAAGTGTGGGCTATATCAGAATTATTTAAAGGGACATTATACGTTTTGCTACTTCAAAAAGTAACCAACTAAATTATTTTTCAAACCTTACTTGATGTAAAGATATTCATGACTCTAAACTCATTTTGTATAAAACAATAAACAAAATCTAAAATGCGTCCCAGAAACGCCTGTTTTGAAGAGTTCATTAGTAGTTGGCCAGAATTAATTTTCTCGGAATATTTAGCATTCACAAAGCTAAATCTTCGCCCGGATAATCGTCTAGCACCTTTCTTTTGAGAACTTTTTTCTGCTTCAAACGATAACAATGCTGACAAATGGTACAAAAATGATACACTATAACTTTAAACATTTCTTTACTAAATTTAGAGCTGCACACTTTTCTAAAATGCCATCCTCCGCCTTTCTGTTTGAATTGTTCCTTCAATAATTACCATAAACTGTCGCACACCATGCGCCTTGTGCACCTTACAAATACAAGAGAATCGATGTTCAGACCTCGTCTCATCACGACGCCCGCAAATAAGGCACCTCCGAATGAAGCCAAAACGCATTCTTTTCTCTGAACCAGCGCGTGTGTTGAGCTTATTAGTCCAATTATTCCCCGCTCACGCATGGAATACATGTTCATTTACGGGCGCATGCGACGTCAGAGTCTGCGAAAAGTCACGTACAAATTTGGATAACAGAAGTGCGATTTGGCCGTCGTAAACAGTCAGTATAAAATAAGAACAGGGCCCATTTTGTTGGCAATGCTTACCGTTAGCGAAAAATCCCTATAGCAGAAAATTTGGTGTTTACGGTAAACGTTTTTTACGAGTTAGCGAGGAATGTTGGCCTCTGAGAATGCGTACATCCCGTAACTAAGGATTATGTGCTTACAGGGTTAGTTAGCACACAACGTTTCTGCTTGTGTTGTTAGCACAAAATGGTGATTGTAAGCGCGGAATTATGTGGTTAGCAATACCATGAAATTGGGCCCTGGTGCGGTAGTTTTTTGTCGGTGATTTTTGGGGGGAGAATTTTCAACCGTCGAGAATTACGCACAATTGTACAATATACTCAAATCCCCACCATGCAGTTTTTAGTTATGAACGCCAAAACGTAACGCAACCCTAATTTTAGAAAGGCGCCCTCGAGAGGATGAAGTTGGCCAGCTTACCCCGATCGTCCACACGTTATCAGCAGTATTTCACTCTGTCTGTCTTGGATCCAGAGAATAGAAAGGGGTTAAAGCCATACCCACACTCAAAAAATCCTGAAAACACCCTAAGAAAGGTCTAGATTTCCAAGTTTATTTCAGTGAGCCTATGCCAAGGAATCATCCGCATGTTCACAGCTCACCCCTTCTCATTCTCAAGCACCTAACCTGAATTCGTCTTTAGTCGGATCCGAATTTCAAATAAGCTGGCAAGATGCTTGGGGAGTGTTTGTTGTGAAGCAACAAACACTTTGTCGTTTGTCACGTTTCGATCGTGAGAGTGGATAGCTCTTCTTATAAGAAGAGTGTGTAGCCGTTCTGACATTACCAGCTTATCGGTTAACATTATTGGTTAGTACTGCGGCTAGTACATGTCATGTTGCAGTCATTGGAAATGCTTAAGTCGATGCGTTTCTTGGCTGTTCTTGTCGTCTTATTTCTACATTCTTTATTTTTTCTATTAAAGGGCCCAAATCGAACGTGTATGTGTGATTACACGGTGTGTGTCATGAACAGAACGGTTTGGGTTTGGTAGGAAGAAGTTACAATTTGAATGTTTTCTAGAAATGTGTAATCAATGTTGTATTATGTGACCGCTCTTCAAAATAAAAAATATTATGGCACACTTAACGTTGGGAGGGATTTTGATAAATAAATTGGAGAAAAAAAACAACCTTGTTGTGTGCATCGTTCTAGCTGCATGTTCTCAGTTGTGTAATTTGAACTCCAAGGAAGTAATATGTAAACACACCATATCTCCAAAATGGGAGGGGCTATGGAGCTGTAGTATACATATATTATGTGTAGCATAATACCCCTTTTTTTGTGGTATTAACAGATGTGAATGTGATCTATTTAAAGTCGGTTTCCTGTTTTGTATACTACTTGTTACAACTTAAAGGTATGGTAATTGCTTGAATTATCATGAATGGGTGGATTTGGGTGGTTGTATTTTATAGTAAATATCGTTTACTGACCTGCCCAAAGTTTTACAATCTTGGATGCTGAGAAAAAGCAAGAAAAATAGCGTTCGTTTTCAACCGGGGTCAGGCAGTGATTCTTATGATGTTCTTTTTTTTTTCGCGATCGCCGTCTGGCGATCGTGAATTTGTTTTGATAAAATTACAGGATAACTATAGCGCAATCCTTTTGCTGGATGTCTACAATCATTATTTACTTTCAAATAAGATATTTCCTAATATTTCGGTAATAATTTTTGTTCGATATTTGCAAATGGTTTATCCTACCTTTAACCAACGAATAATGTTTAACTAGCAAACACAACGTAACACAAAATGTACTAGTGTAGTAAAATGTACTATACTGTGGGTAACTTTGTGTTACATTATTGGTTAGTGATACAGTATCGGTCAATTTGTGTGAAATTTTCGTTTGGTGGTACATCTGTTGGCTACTGTATAGGTTTTCCCGACTATTTAAAAAAAAAA
The DNA here is from genome assembly GCA_037893245.1 of Crossaster papposus. Lineage (NCBI taxonomy): Eukaryota > Metazoa > Echinodermata > Asteroidea > Velatida > Solasteridae > Crossaster > Crossaster papposus. The sequence continues at coordinate 460,114 of JBAIAA010001153.1, forward strand.
TGTTTTCATTGAACTTCACCAAATCTCACATACAATTTCGTCCGAGAAAAATATCTCAAGCTTTCACCAAACCAATTAAGTAATTTACCATTCAATTTCAAATGTTGGTCACTCTATTTAAACATTGTCTCGGGAATGTTCGTCATTACAGATCAAATTCGTCCAAGCTGTTGCCGAAAGGCAGCATTCAGAGATCAAATTCGTCTTATATAAATCAATTTCAAGATTTTACAAGAATACACCATCTGGGCATCGTGGAATAAAATCTATAACATGTCAAACATCCTGTTTTCGTGACATCATGACTGGGCCCATCTGATTATAGGCAATAAATATAAAAGAAAATTAAGCATTCCCGTTTACAACATATTGAAAATACTGCGAATTTAGGACTCTTATAAAAGGTAATTTCTTGACCTTTACTTTCGTTCAATCGATCGAGTAAATTCAAACACGGGAGTCTGTGACTAGACTAGTCAGTGTTTGGTACCAAGACACACAGAGAAAGTAAACGTGGACTGGCGAGACTTACGCGGTCTATTGGGCAAACTGACCGTGATGCAATCATTCTATACTTGTTTATTCAACTGGTTATTTCTGTTTCTATACAGAATACTACAACTGCAGGGCTAGCTCGCGCTACGAATTCACCCCTTGATCCTGAATGGGATCGATAAGCGAGATAATGATATGGCTTTCGTTGTATCAAAACACCGTCAAAATCAATTCAGGCTTTTTAAATTGTGTTAGGTTTTATTTCAACAACAAGATTCCTGAAGCTGAGTTTGTGCGAGCGAAAGGGGGACCCTGAACAAATACAAAAATACAGATTCTTTTTAATTTATAATTGAGACCTGTAAATAATTGCTGAAAGATAAATACCAGCTACACAAGTATATCAATCATATCATATCAATCTTATATCAATCAATCAATAACATAATAGTCTGATGTGTGCTTGACCCAATCACACACCAGACTAATTTATTTAACATAAGTTTGAAATTGATTTATATTAGACGAATTGTATCTCTGAATGCTGCCTTTCGGCAAAAGCTTAGAACGAATTTGATCTGTAATGACGAGCATTCACGAGACAATGTTTAAATAGAGTGACCAACATTTGAAATTGAATGATAAATTACTAAATTGGTTTGGTATATAAAAGCGTATTCTCGAACGAAATTTAATTTGAGAGTTGGTAAATTGGAATATAGCCTATACTTATCAGTTGTAACTATAGTGCTACGAACAGCCTATCTTTAGTAAGATGATACGTTTAAATGCCACAGCACTTTTCACGTATAATGTATCGGCGTTGAGTTCAAAATGGCGGGGCAATCTTTCAAAGTGACTCATTTTATCGATCCGTTCTCTGCTAGTGACGTCAAGTTTGAGCCCTGAGAACGTGCATTGCATCTTACATCAATCATGATTTATAATCTCTCACAAAATGGAAGTACAGCTGTGGGCCTTGATCTAGTGTATTTAGAGGCTTATGAGAGCAGCGGCTAAATTACGAGGAAGCCATTTAGCCTTGGGCTGCATCATCTATTGGTTAACCCCAAGAGGCTGGCGGCAAAATGAGCTTTGTTGTGTCTTAATGTGTATCTCTGGATATAATAGCTGTATACTGGCCGTTGCGTCATTCTGATAATCTGCTGTGGGGAGATGGGTTTTTTGTTCCTCTTGTTATTTCGTAGTCATAGTTAGCCTTATAGATGATTTGCTTTTGCTGTAATTTTCAAAACAAAATGGGTTAGAGGGTTCATATTTTATAGATTTTATTTTACCCTGATCTGTTTAAAGTATTGTGTTTATAATTATGGATGCTGGAAAAGCCGAGAACAAATGTTATTCTTGTTGTCTGGTTCTCTGACTTCCTACAGTTTTATAGACGAGGGATTTATCCACGGATGTGTAACCGTCTTGCAAATAAAATGTGCGCTAACTATGTTGGTTTTTCCTAACGATTGCCTTCCGGTAATCGTTACAAAGTTTCACTTTTCTCGAAAACCACAGCACAGTGAGCACACTGTGCCGTGATTTTTACAGGATGTTTGAGACTGCTATTCACTTACAATCCACTTAGTTATTTCATAACAATTCAGTAGTTTTGTTTTTCGGTGTTTGCAAATGGTGCATACTGATCTATTTCAGTATGATCCAAACATTATTATATAAAAACATCATGACACTCCTGCCAATTACTAAAATAACGATGCGCCCAAATAACGCTTACGAAACCAACATTACTTTTCTCGAAAACCACAGCACAGTGAGCACACTAAACCGTGATTTCACAGGATGATTGAGACTGCTATTCACTTACCGTCAACTAAGTTAGGCCTATTTCATAATAACTCAGTGGTTTTGTTTTTCGGTGTTTGCAAATGGTGAAACCAACATTACTGTTTAACTTTATTCAGCATTTCAAGTTATCCTGAATGAAACAAAAGAAGCGTCTACTCGACAATTTATAAACGGACCTGCTTCACACAAAACAGCAGTACGGAAATGCTTAGGGGTATAACTCGCGCCTTGCCTCGAGTTTATACGTCGGCTTCTCGAGTGGCTCTTGTAACGTATCATTCGAATTTATTCCAGACATATTTTGTGTATAAATCGCCCGAGGGTTGGTGTTGATGTGTGTGTGTGATCTCTGCTTAAGATTCCCATGCTTCGTTAGCAGCTGATTAACTCCCTTTTTTCGAGAGGAGATACGAGCGAAAAGAGACACTGAGTTCTTCGGGTTGTTAGTTGTTGTTGCTGGTTTAGTCCTGAGATATATTATGCAGAGTAAGGCCTATAGGCTAAAAAACTGAAAAACAAAAAAATCGATTCCTTAGGGTGAACGACAGCGGGAGCTGCAAGTACTGGTAAACTTTGTCGACCTCTGCACATCAGCTGCTTGGATGCTGATATTATTCCACCTCGAAGCATCGCTGTCGAGACTGGCCCGTCATGGGTGACGTGCATGTTCAACTGCACCCGATCCGATTATCGACCGTCGTTAGAAATAAGCGAGGCTTTTTACGTCAAAACGCCACGTTAGAAACGTGTCGGTAATGGTAACACAGAATGTATTACGTAACAAGCACGACAGTATTATATCTGGTGGGTACAGAAGAACAAAAAACGAACGCCGTTCTAATTAAGCAGCTTGCCATAGTGGTTAGACTTAGAAAGAAGCATTAGTGTTTAGAAAGTACGTGGTTCCAATCATCAAATAATTGTTGAAGTTGTTTTATTTTAAGGGAGGAAAAATATCCCTTTTTGCGAGGTGTTAAAGTCTACCGGCCCGTCGCATAGTTAGCGTGGCAATTTAAAACTGTTACCGTAATATATTACGGCAGGCTTGTAACGTGGCAATTTGACGTAAACGCCCCGCTTATGAGGACGCGCCCTGAACGCAGAATGTGATCGCAATTCAAATCGTGACTCGGCAATTTTGAATTGAAATCGAAATTTTAGTATATTGGTGTTTTTGTATAGAATATACAGCATTGACAGAGGTACAAACTTCTTTCAGGTTGTTTTTCAAACACCTTTCTTTATATTCTGAGTACTGTTGCTGCTTCAAACGAAAAAAATGCAAATCTGGCAACTATGTTGTGATTTCAAGCATTCTCCTCAGCTAAAAGTACTCGAAATTTTGTATTTTGTAAAGGTCGTACCAATGAAAGTCGTCGGAATGTTCCGAATCAAAGGTTGCGATTTTGTTCGAATGTTCTTATTTCAAGTTATATTTAGATGCTTGTGGTTATTTTGACTTGAAATCTCCTGCGAAATATATAGTTTATTCAATATTCAGTACAAGTAACTCGATAAATTATTCTGAATGAGGCTTTTCATTGAATTAATACAATATATTATTTCTCTTCTCCAATTTTTAGAACTGCATTTATTGGTAAACAGAAATAAAGAAACACTCAGGCCACCAAAGTGAATTTCATTTTGTACCGAAACCCGAGTTGCATACGCCATGAACCTCGAGAAACAAAAATATATTCAGAAAGTATATTTTGAAAGCCAAGTACTGTAAATTTTGAAATTCATGCATGGCTCTGGTGACTCTAAGGAAAAATACCTTCTAAGCGACACTGAAGTAGATAGACGTCATAGCCTTTTTTAACTCAAGTGAGAACGAGCGAAAGCCCTCCACATGCGGTCCCGAGAATGCATTGAGTGGATGTCGAATTGATTTGGGTCAGGTCCCCTGCTGCTTCTGCCAACATCAGTCCGCGCTCTCAGCATAGCTTTGACATTAACAGAACACTTGGTACACGTCAATCTATACATTCCACACTCGTGTATATTTGAGCCTAGTCTTTGTACGCTCTGGAGGGTATTATTTATACAGTATTAATAACCTATACATATTTTATTACGGCGATAATATAAATTGTGCATTACTTGCATTATTTCCCTATACCAAAAGATCGTTAAATGATGAGTACGTTTGCAAAAATTACAATGTTGCGACGAAATGTTGGTTGATGTATTTAACGTACTCATGTTTACATGTACATGTACATGTAGGCTCTGTAGATAGAACTCGCTCACAATAATGTAAAGACCACCGGCCTTTCGCTTGCTAGCGTCCCATACAGTAATCACATTGATTATGTACACCTGCAAAGTGATGAATATATAAGCGCGCATGGGACAGTATGCTCACGAGAGACATTCATGTGCTGGGCAGCCGGATAGTGAGAAGGCACAGATCATTCTGCTTCATGCTCGTATATTTCCGTCAATTGATGTCTGCCTAATGTTCACTGTGGCCGAAGGCGGGATTATGCAAGCAGCTAGTGCAAGATCAGACCATGTTGGTGCATATACTTACTAGAACTCTTCATTGTCGACGCAGAGTGAATTCACTTCAGTCCACGTAGTTCATCAGGCCGGTGTGCTATCTACCCCAGATAACACATTTCCACCAATGCACATAGGCAGTCGCAATCGTCCAGGCGTAGGGGGACACATGGTGCTATTGGGGACCTTGGATCATACTAATTAAAATCCGGGACAATGCCTGAGGATAAAAGCTCCGAGGACCAAAGCGCAAAGATGACCGGTTTCTCAGATCGGTCGTATCGGTTCAAAAGATTCTTCCGAAGGAGGGTAAGTGGAAGTAAACTATTCATCAACACACAAAGATGTGTCCACGTGTTGCTCAATGTGCAAGCATTATTACCATCGGGCGCGGCCGATCGTGTTGACACATACATCGCCACATACATGTACAATATATATCCGATAGGGCAGGGTAGTGTAAACATTGTTGTCTAGTATAGTCGAGCCATGAGTCTTGCTGTCGCGGCGATTCAGTATGTCCAATACGACATATCTCGTTCCTTTCGAAATTCCAGACGTAAACAAAATTAGAAAATGTATTAAATTAATAAGGCTGTGTCGTCTGTTCTATGAGAGTACTACAATCGGCAATCAACTCAAAATGTGTGTCCCTTGTGGCCTAATGAATGTCAAGCGTAAACAAATGTTACATATCCAATTTCCACTTAACAAAATGCCTGCATATCTGTCATAAGGATGCGGGGCTCTTCCTTAATGCTAAAACAATGAGTGTCCAACAGACCAGAAAATCATGCCTTGGCTGGCTTGGGACCAATGCAGCGTTATGATATACTTGTGTAGCTCCAATGACTCCGTTAGCATCAGCAGAGAGCAAACACGCGGGACGTGTGTTGAAAACCAATGTTCTAATAACATGAATTTTTAAATGGCTCGGAAGCTAACGAGTAGGTAGTTAATTTTCAAAAGGTCACCACATGTCTGCCATACAGGCAGGTCAATGATATCATGCTCGTATTGCAATATCAGTATGACCCTCTGCCGGCATAAGGTATCGTTTGTCCATTACGTGGCCTAGCACATCAACGTCCGGAATAATTAGAAAAGTGACTTTGTACATGGCAAGAAAGGCAAATGGCATAAGCTTTCTAATGATACCCATCGCAAGCCTGCGGATCAACAGTTATTGGCTATAAGCTACATGCTTGTGTTAGAAATCATTAAAAAGCTTATACAATTTACAATCTTACAATGTACTATATCTCAAAAAGTCATTTTTCGACTTATTCCTGATTATGATGTGCTGGGTCATATTTTGTTTCAGACCTGTTTCTGATCGGCTAAAAATGTTCTGTTTGATTTTATAGTGTATCACAGAATGTTATGGCTTGACCCCCATTCCACATTGCATTCGTAATCGGATTCCACTTCTGACATTCATCTATCTAGACTGAATATAGTTCAGGGTATAAATAATATAAGTCAATTGATGCCATGCGTCACATAATGAAACAGTAAAATATGTCATGTTTTATGGAGGTATTATGTCTGAATTATTGAGTGTCGAAATATAGATGATGTGAAAATATAATGCAACAATAACCTTCTTAATTTCTAAGTTGTTTAGCACAACTCAAGAGAAAGAGTTATGGGTTCGGATGCATACCAAGCATGTTTCAAGAATGTACACGAGACATACTCGATATAAAATTGTGAAGTGTAAACAATATCAAGTTTGCAGAATACAAAGGAATAAACCATCGCATTTGTTGTTTTCGTCAATACTAATGCCGTTTAACTGTATACATTCAAACACCTTTATAACAAAATCCTTGGGACTTTACAAATTACCTTGTTATAACAGGTAAACTAGGGTGTTGTACTACCAGTGCTCCCTAGGCTCGACATTTTGTTGTAACGTCAAATTATAACGTCCTCGAAATTGTTCGAGTGGTTGGGCGTTAACATGTTGAATTTCAGTCGTAGGCCTATTCGGTAATGTAACGGGATTAACAACATTAACAAAAGTTACCGAGAACAAAGAACCACGTTCCCTTTTTATATCGAGTTATTTTTAAACCAGACCGTTCTAGCAGCTATCTGTCGACATCAGATTAAAATGATGTGATGTTCGGGCCTAAGGCTACCTATCTAACTTTGGCCAAAGTTGTTTACTGATCGCGGATCGTTCATCGTCCATATCAGCTCATCGTCTCCTTTCCTTAATTTTGTATTCATTGTATATACTCCGATAGCTGGGGATAATTATGACGGTCTCCGGATGCCGATTTCACCCGAAAGGTTCAATTTGCTGACACCCGGCCTTAATGGTTTATTCAGAGAGGTTATCTTTCTAAACAGCACTAGTGGCTTTTTTACGCTAGATTGCCGACTCATCACTTAAGCTTTTGTCAAAGAAAACACGGAGTGGGCAAGTGGCTGGCTCGATTGTAGGGCTTATTTTTCTTGGGATTAGAGTAAGAGTCTTGGGAGCGACCCCGGGTATACACCACACTGCAAGCTGCTAGAGGGAAAGGGGGATGGGGTGACAGACAAAAAACATATTTAATTGGAACATGAGCTGTATTTTGAAACCCTATAAACCGCTTGTTATGAGTAAACAAACAGCTGGGTCTGAGAAGTTGTCAGTTCGGAATTTCAGGTTCAGATTACTGGGCTCCGCTCTGATCGTCGTCGGTTGAAGGTTCAAAGTAATTACCTGCTAAATATTTGCTCTTGAATGTCAATCAAATTACTTGAAAATCCCTATGGTGCTGTGGTATTTCAATCTTCCACAGACAAGCGATGTTTGGAGGATGTAACTATTTCGTGTATTGTCTTCGGAATCAGGAACTACAGTCAAACGGGGTAACTTTGGGGGCAACTTTGGTCAGACCGTTTTGCGGTAATTTTTGTGTGAGATTTATATAATATCACATACCCAATTTGATATTATTTTCAACTCTCTCTTGATCATTTAAACCATCAAATAAACATTATAGGAATGTAGTGCCCAAGTTACCCCTGGGTGCCCAAGTTACCCCGTTTTACGGTATTTATCTTTCAGCAATTATATACAGGTCTCAATTATAAATTAAAAAGAATCTGTATTTTTGTGTTTGTTCAGGGTCCCCCTTTCGCTCGCACAAACTAAGCTTTGAAGAATCCTGTTGTTGAAATAAACCCTAACACAATTTAAAAAGCCTGAATTGATTTTAACGGTGTTTTGATACAACGAAAGCTATATCATTATCTCGCTTATCGATCCCATTCAGGATCAAGGGGTGAATTCGTAGTGCGAGCTAGCCCTGCAGTAGTATTCTGTATAGAAACAGAAATAACCAGGTGAATAAACAAGTATAGAATGATTGCATCACGGTCAGTTTGCCCAATGGACCGCGTATGTCTCGCCAGTCCACGTTTACTTTCTCTGTGTGTCTTGGTACCAAACACTAACTATTCTAGTCACAGACTCCCGTGTTTGAATTTACTCGATCGATTGAACGAAAGTAAAGGTCAAGAAATTACATTTTATAAGAGTCCTAAATTCGCAGTATTTTCAATATGTTGTAAACGGGAATGCTTAATTTTCTTTTATATTTATTGCCTATAATCAGATAGACCTAGTCATGATCCAAAAAACAAACAAACAAACAAACAAACAAAAACAGGATGTTTGACACGTTGTAGATTCTATACACGATGCCCGGATGGTATATTCTTGTAAAATCTTGCAAGATTTGAGGTCAACTTACACGCTATAATATTCTGTCGACAGAAAGGAATGCAGGATTCAGGTTTTTTGTTACAGCACTTCTCCCATTTTCTGTCGGGAGTATTTGGATCAAAGCAATTTAATATGCCTATACAATTGCGCCGGTGTAGCATGAATTTCAGACTCTATAAAATCCGGACTCATTGGTAGCATTTCGCATGCTGGAGTTAAGAAAAATAGGAGCTTGACCGGTCACGTGAGAGGGTTTAACCAATAAAATGGAAAATGGGTCAGACTTTCATAAAAGTCTGATTTTCATATGACACCGGAAATTAATGACTATTGTCCCATTATTTTCTTGATGCACTTTTTTTAGGAGAGTTTGAGAAATGAAAAGAAATATCATCTGTCAGTCGTGCATGTAACAAAATATTGATTGGGATAGGGTAAACTTGAAAGTTGGTACAACGATGAGAACTAGAGCTGCATAAAAGCATTATACTATTACACCGAAGCTGTGGCTATACTTTAACGTAATTTTTTTTTGAAGACCACCGTTAAACGTCATTTGTAAAACTATAGGGGGCCTAACCAATACCAAAAGGTCTAAAATATTATGAAATCACTTGCTTGGCTGTAAGTAAACAGTAGCCCCAGGAATCGTGTGCACTCATGGTATCTTGTGTGCTTCTCATTTAAGAAAAACTGGTGCAATTTTCAACGATGGTGGGCTGACAATTTTCGGAAAAAAATGATCTTAAAAAAACAACAATTTACCAAACTCGGTAAATTTTATTTGCATTTGGTTACACATCCGTGATTGGGTGCAAGTCAGGTAGTCTGGTTTCCTGACCAGACAGTGCTCCGTTTTGTCTAAAGTAGGGTCAGGGAACCAGAGACAAAACAAAAAAGTCCTATTGGGCAAACAAAATGGGGCATAAAGGACTCGTTGGGTGGGGGGAAAAGAGAACAAGAAAAAAGGGGAAAGGGGGGAAGGGGAAAAGGATTAAGGGAAAGTTATGTGTTATGTTAATACCAATTTCCATTGTTTCCAGGCTGAATGCTTATTATTTGTTATGCTAATACAATTGTCATAATGATCATGAGCAAAATTATGATATTTCTTGGCATACTATTTTAGCACAAAAATGTCATTTGGGGGAATGACATTGTTTTGATATTTGGGTTTGATATTGGTTGGATGGGCAGTACAAAGCTGCCGTCTAGCCAATGCAAACATTTCAATTTTTCACAGATTCAGTCTGCGCGCTGAATTTAACAATATTGTTTGCTTTGAATGTTGTCGTATGACATAAGCCATGTCTGGCTACGCGGATTCAGATTTGCCTCGAGTAAATAAGCAATGAAATTGACACTGTGTGTACATACATATTATGTTGTAACCGATTTTGAGTTTTTTTTATTCTAGAAAAACGTTGTCAACTACGCGAATAATAGCCCATGGGCTTTATTCACGAGTCGGCCATATTGAAATGAAAGCTTTTTTGATACTTGGAAATAGGCGTGACCTAAAGTTAATTACAAATTAATACCAGTCTTCTCTGGTGAGTAAAAATTGAAAGTGAGGCTAGAATGCTAAAATAGTCTGAAACCATTTCATATAACAGTTTACAATTTATAAAATACATTCAGGGAACACAACAAAAATGGCTTCCTCGTGAAATTAGCGAACGTTGGCGAACGTTTGTATTGTTCACGCGAGTGGAACACAGCCCTGTATTTAACGGACATTTGGCGTAGTTTCGCAAATCTCTTAGGTTTAGGTTAACCTGTAAAGGACTAGTATCTGAACTTCTTAATGCAACGAATTCGAACCCCAGTTTTGACATGTAATTAATTGAACCATGCGACGCGCCGTCATCCTTTTTAAACACCAACACACATCGTACTATTTTCGATAGTCGCTTGTATCTCGTGTATACCCCAAGCTGTTTTGGTGTTACGGCTATGTTCACACAGTCCTTTATCGATAGGTCAGAGACCCAGAAACCAGCTGGTGTTGTTGAATAAGGCAAGACAATAATAGCACGATTGATCGCTTGGGAAGGTCTCGCAGTGAATCCAGACCTCAAAAAGCTGCGACGACGTGCCGCCATATTGGTTATACACTAACGCGCGTACGTACTATTTTCGATAGTCGCTTGTATTTTCGTGCATACCCCCAAGCTGTTTTGGTTTTACGTCTTTATAATGTTAAAACATTATTCGGCATGCTTTGAACTATAGGAATACATGTAACGTGAAATTTTGTTGACCATTGATACCTTTGGATTTGTTACGGCGAAGCGATTATCAGAAATAGTACAGTGGCACGTCGAGGGTTAAGCGTTGTGCAACCTGTCACGGCGTTCATTTAAACTTGGGTAGGATACATCATTGATAATTGCTTGAATTACCAGGAATAGGTGCATTTTGGGGTTGTATTTTATTGTTAATATCGTTTAACCATGGTGTCTAAAGTTTTACAATCATGGATGCCTATACAAACAAAATCAAGAAAAACAGCGTTCCTTTTCAACCGGCGTCGAACAGTTGTTCGTGTTGTTATTTTCAGGATCACCATCTGGCGATTGTGAATTTTTTTCATCAATTTTTCGGAACAATTACAGGATATCTAGCGCAATCATTTTGCTAGATGCTTAGAATCATTATTTACTTTCTAAAAATGTCGATATCTGCAAATGGTGCCCTACCTTTAAACGAGAGTGTTTGGTTAGAAGCTCTATAGGCGGAGTTTTCACAACCCGGTTCAGCAATGTTTGAATTGGTTCATGCACATGTGGTCACAAATTACCGCGTCAATTCTTCTTGTCACTATACCTCAGCAGGCCTCACTGCCTATGAAGGTCTATATTATGCACATCTTTGACCAATAAGTAATTGTAAAGTCGTACATCAAGAAAATACGAAAAGAATACTATGAGTCTTATCCAAGGTGTTAGACATCGTAAAGCCTTTTGGGATTCATTCACGAGTCGGCCATAATAAATTAAAAGTGAGGTAACATTTTTGGAACTTGCAGATTTAAATGAAAGTAACGACCTGAAGTTAATTACAAACTAATACCAGTCTTTTCTAACGAATAATTAATGTTTTAAGCCATATTTTAATACAATATCGAAAGTGAGGCTAGATTTCAGAAAATAGTCTCGCATCGCATCCATTTCAAATTATAAAATGCATTCAGGGAACACGATCGAAATTTCTAATTACTCGTGAATAAGGTCCATAACCAAAAGTCAAGCATTTGGTATTAGCGACCAAAGTTAATTTCTAGATGTGAATTCTGAGTTTGTGGTATAAATCCACAATTATTTAAAGTTAGAATATTCATTATCTTGCGCGGCTCGTTGTACATTGACCAAACAGACAGCGTCTTCAACCAGATACACTTTAATCAATAGCTACGGGTTTCATTATAAATTAGTTACATAAATGAAAGACTTTTAAAGAAGAAATATGGACCTGTTTAACAGTGGCGCTGGCTGTAAGGGCGATCAGTTGAAGGATGTGACTAATTCATGACCGTACTTTGAAACAAAATCATCGCTGGTTTGTTTATCGGGTGTCCTGATTTGTTTAGATAACCCTGATGTTTCAATTTGTACAGCCGACAAGTTGTTTACCCGAATTGTGAATAGGACAAGGAGCTGTATCACCGCCAGAAAACTCAGTGTGCATACGCAGTATGTTGGGACCTTCTAAACAGTGTCCATCATCGTTCTTGAGTACGATCACATACATAAACCTAAAAGCTAACCGCATGCAAGTGCATTTCAAACTAAAAAGCCGACATTTAAGCGTACGTAATACAATTACATGAAAAAAGGCCCTGTTTTGGATATAAAAGAAACATCGTGGGCCAATGTAAATTGAAGATAGTAGTGACATCGTGCTCTTTAGTTTCATAGTGAGGTTTGCATCTTTTTAAGACAGTGTCCTTTAACCTTGGCCTATAGTGAAAACCACAACTATTTTAAAGAGCCGTAATTTATATACAGGGTCCGAGGCGGGTTCAGGCCGATGGTACCGGGAAACCCCCCATGCATTTCAGGCCTTGCTCGCTGCTAACAGACATTTCCGGCCTTGCCCGTGACGTGTTTATGCGTCATCTGTTTGAATCCGGGGGGAAATGTGCGTGTATATACCTCCTCCGGTGCAAACTGGTTAACGGACAAGCATACGTTCACTACCCTGATTCCAGTGGTCCTTTCGCACCAAGAAATAACTAAACTGTGCCATCATGTGCGGTTTCTCGGTGCGGAAGAACCCGTGACTGTGCTTCACAAAATAGGGTCTAGAGCTAAAACTACTGGTCCAAATCGAGATATCTTTCTTCGAAAAAGATTGTCCATCCATTGGTATAGGTAGTTTTGGCCTCAGGGTTGTGGAAGTATGCTTGTGCGTTTTGTATTTTCTAGTTTTTGTGTGTGTTTTTTGGCATTCTTTTACATTTAAAAAGAAGCTGTCTTCAAAGTAAGGCTTGGACTCTTGCTGTGTACGATTATATTGTTGTCTTCAATTCGTGTTATACAACAAAATCTAATAATAACGTTTCCAGATTTGGGGTCTGGGAAGAAATGAATAATTTTATTTGAAGGTAAAAAGGGGGCCTCTTTTTTGTTATTGTTTGCGTGAAAATGTTAACTTGAAGGTACGATACACCATTGGTAATTGCTAGAATTATCATGAATGGGTGGATTTGGGGGTTGTATTTTATAGTAAATATCGTTTAACTGACCTGTTCGAAGTTTTACGATCATGGATGCCGAGGAAAGCAAACAAATCAGCGTTCGTTTTTAACCGGCGTCAGGCAGTGGTTCTTATGCTGCTCTTGGGATTTTATTTCGCGATCGCTCTCCGGCGATCGTGATTTGTTTTAATTAAAATTATTTTTTTTCGGAACAATTAAAAAATATAAAGCGTAATCATTTTGCTGGATGCCTACGATCATTATTTACTTTCAAATAGGTAAGATATTTCCTAATAATTCGGTAGTAAAATTTTTCGATATCTACTAAATATCCTACCTTTAACGGTGAAGCAATTTATGTCGGAACTGTCGCTTTCTCTTTCAAAAAAAGGGCCAAATGTCGTCTATGGAAGAAGCCAATTCTTATTCGTAGCAGAAGCGAATCTCTAAGACTAGGATGCAGCTCAAGTCGTCGATAAATGACAAGTTAAACGTAGTCAGATGCAGATAAAATGTCTTATTGCCATTCCCCAATCAATGATTGAAAAAGGTATTTGTTTGTAATCTTGCAATCTTTCAGAGAGAGTCGTGGGTATATTGCGGGTCGGGTTATTAAGGGGAAAAAACGCACACAAACATTAAAACTCAAACTCCTCATGTTTTCTGTATCCCCCCCCCCCCCCCACAAAAAAACCCACCAAAACCCCAAAACAACAAACCAAACAAACAAACTCCCAAAAAAACCGGAAATCTAGAACAAAATTAACAGAAAATATCATTATATAGGTTTTTTGCTTTGATGCATGGTATGAAGCGAGTTACATAGGGATATACAGGGTGGTATAACGACACGATTTATATTCATCAACTCCTTCGAACGCGCAGTGGTCTTTGCAAATTTATTAAATGGGGCGTGACCTTTTCATGCAAATTCGATCATTCGAATAATAGGCATAGCATCTTCACGCAGTCAACTACCATACAACGGTCGCGCTGGCCTGCGTTGCATATCCAATTAGCGCTGCTTCACAAATAAATTTCGTGCGTGCGCGTAGTACGTGTTGATAATCGCAGTTCTGCGATTGCTGATTGGCTCCCTAGGAAAGCCTGCGGAAAAATACGGAAAAGGTTAAACCGCTATAGAAGCAATTTGCAAAGACGTATTGCTTGCGCGAGGGAGCTGGTCTATAATCGTGTCGTTAGCCGGCGCACTGCGTAAAAAAAAATCGCGACGTACACCATCGATCAAACGCATCCGTCTTTGGCAAAGTCTGTGACTGACAAAGAACTCGAATGATTAAAGATTCAAAATCAACAGAGGCCGTTATCGACAAGGCAGTGAATATTTATGTCATGCCTTTTTTCTTCTAAAAAATAGTGAGAATTACTGGTCCTTTGGTGTAGGTCAGCTTGACTACCTCCCTCCGCTTTGCGTCGAGAGGTAGACGAGATGACCTACACCAAGGGAACAGTAATTCCCACTACTACTAATATTTTATATTTACTATAAAATTCCCCTCTCCCCTTCTCAAAAAATAAAATAATAATTCACCCATTCCTGATAATTCAAGCAATTAGCAATAGTGTGGAATACAGGTTTTGCTTTTCTATTGTACACGTTTTGGTTAATACTTTCCTTTCACCTTGCTAGGCCAGACCTTAAAACAACCGAAAACGATATTCTGCCCACATTAGGACCGGAAAAAAGGTCAACTATCGAGCCGGAAGCGACTACACACAGAATTTTGGCGGGCATTCGATTCACCGGAAATAAAGTGTGAGCCCGGGGTGTCGAGTGTAAACCCTCATTAATGGCAGTTTTGCGCGCGTGACGTCTCTATAGCAACCGATTTGCAAAGCAGGCGACGTCAAACTTCGTACATCTTATTTTGAACTGTCGGTGCGAAAGCATCATGCATAATGAATAAGGGGAAAGATGACAACTATGCGATTTTATGTGCGCTTGATTTGTAATTGGTGATAAATATTTGCTCACCTTCCCTTCCAGGGGAGTACAGAGGAAGGGAAACACAAAGGCCCGTCCAAGTATCGAATTTGACCTCTTTTATAAAGGTAAAGTTTAAATTAAAGGTTACAGTAGCATTTCCATTGAAGATAATAGTGTACAGGTTTAATTCGAGATATTCATGGGGTTGTTTTTCTTCGAGCAGGATTTATGAATTTTGCTTTTGATTTTGACAAGATTGTATGAAGAGGATAGTTTTATCTTAAATTTGTTGGTTTATTGACAAATCATAACAAAGTATAATTGCCCTATTTATTGTGATATTACGTCTAGATTGCGTTGAATTTATGTGAAGGGTTTTTATCTCATTTATTTAAAGGGCCCATACAATGTAATCATTGAAAATCTCTCTTTGTGTCAATTTACCTGTCAACCTTATTTTCAATTTTCGTTTCCAATGTTCCAATATATTTATGAGCCAAAGAAACCTCAATGTTACAGATATTTCAGCACCACTGAAAGTTTATAGAATTTTTGATATTTCTATTATTAATTTTATTTTCTTAGAGAATTTGTTTTGTCAGTACTAATACATGGGCTTTATTCACGAGTCCGCCATGTTTAATTAAAAATTAGCTCACATCTGGATTTGAGTTACAGATAGAAATAACCTAAATTTAATTACAAATTAATACCAGTCTTCTCTGATGAATAACTTAACATTTGTCATTAAACATACTTAATGTTTTAAGCTACATTTAAAAAAAAAAGAAAATTGGGGTTAGAATGCACAAAAGATCTGGCTCTATACCATTCAACAGTTCACAATTTATAAAATACATCCAGGAAACAGGACCAAAATGGAATAAGGATGAGCAAACGTTTGGTGTTTACGTTTTTGTTGCCCTTTCATGAAAACAATTTTGCTATAAAAAGCTGTAAATGTTCCTGCAGTGACGATATATTTTAATTTCAATAGTCCTAAGACCAAATGACGTCATCTTTGTTTACATGTTCTTTTTTACATGTGCTTGTAAACAAGCAAACAAGAATACAGTTTAATTTCAGATCCTTGGACTTACACGAAATAAATCCCCATCATATTGGGTAAACCGGCAGTACCGAGTTCATTACCCCAGGGAACGAGGCCTTGGAATCTTCGCCTCTTGTCTTTCTCGCTGTCAAACATCCAAATGTAATTTGTCTCCTAGAACTAAAACCGCGCGCGGCCTCCGTCGGAACCGGTCAGGCAAAAAAATGCAGGAATCTCCCGCCGGCTGCTCCCGATGACCAATACCATCCATGCAGCACCACATCACGCAGAAGGAAACCCGAAGACGCGCCACGCGCTTGGAATTCCCAAGCTGGATTGAGGGGCGTTGGGGAATGTAATTGTTTTTTGTCTGGATTCGTTTCTCTCAGTAACTCAGCCGATCGAGCATAATGCAGCATATTCGATTTTCCCATTTCTGTTTCACACTCACGTCATGTGGGTATAATTCGGAAACAGTCGCTCGATGGTTTGTGGGAAATACCGTGTGAATGCATATGAAGGCCTAAGGCGTTCAATGCAGTGGTTTTTTTGTACCGGGTACAGATTTGACAAATGTTTTGAAGAATACATTTGCATTCCTAGATGAATAAATTATCCGGGTGCCCTCAATTGTGCACATAGTTGGTCTTTAGTCTTGCTAAATGTCACTTGTGGTTACTATAGACGATGAGCCCTCTGACGTCACGTGTTTACATCTGTATTCAAATCCGCCCGGTAATATGCGCCCACATCGTGTTTTGCATAAAATTTGGTTGAGGAGTGATGCCACAGGTCAGACCACCTTTGAATTATGTGACCTCGGATGTCACTATTAACCAAATTTATGTAAAACATGATGCGTGCGCATATTGACGGGTGGTATTGAATATAGATGTAAACAGAGGGAACATGGTCTATACTGCCTGATATAGATGCATTTTGTAGGTGTTCATGGTCCAAAAAGAGCCAATCCAATTACTTTTCCCGCAGTTTATCAATGGTGGGTATTTTTTATATTTATGGACGATAGAGAACCGTGTGGTTTCTCAAGGGTTTGTTATACACTTGACATAATAATTGCCCGCATATTACACCCAAGGAAATGAAGCAATCTGTTGAACTGACAACTAACAATAATACATAGAAATACAACAACATTTACACAAGAATAAAAACAGAATATTTACAGACGTACAAGGATATTTACAGGAATAAAAAAACATTTATACTTAGGTAAGTCTGTACATTAACTTTTCGAACAGTCCTGTATAAGACCAGTTCTGATTTACGGAATGCTAAAATGAAGTAAGAATAAAAGAATAAAGTGAATAATACAACAACAAAAATGCCACACTGAAGGAGATACGACTTAAGATTACGTTGAAAACTAAGGCCCTGCGGGTGTTCCCTAAACTGAAATGTAATCCATTCAAATAGATTTGTCTAATGCTGTATTTTGGCAGCCCATACAAAATGGCGCTCAACGCTTACAAACGAAAAGACGCATGCATTTCACATTTGCATCCTAATACTACCAATTTGAAACCCTATACAAGAATCTATATGGCACAAACCCCACGTGAAGGCCATGCACGTTTTCCTTGTAGATTTAAACCCAAATGTCACCAGTTGCTAAAATAATTCAGTGGCATTTTAAAGGTATTATAGCCCGGGCCTTAGAGTCCGGGTGCTGGTTGGCGATCACATAATAATTATGGCATGTTTTCCGGGCGTGATATGTGATCGGGCTATCGGGGTTGGTGTGAGCGTAAGTGGTCATAGATGAGCGCAATAATGGGGAATTTCTGATGATAATGTATTTTCAAGTGGACGAGGTGAAGTGGCCTGCTGCTGTAAACGGCCGTCTCATCTCCCACGCGCCAGCTGGTTCGCCCGAGGTCCTGTAGGCTATACGTGGTCGTTTTTCCCCCGCTGACTGTAGGTATAGGAGAATAAGCGGCTTGCAGATACATGTAGGCCTATATAGTGCTCAATTTGTGTATACCTCGCATATATAAAATGATTGTAACCATAATGTTATAAACAGACGTTTCAAGTATGTGACGTCTACGTTTGGATAAAAATACATTGCGATCAGTGATTCGGCCGCTGGTTTGCCCTAACACTAAAGGCCCATTTACACAGACGAGCGGAAACGGAATGCGGTTACGGAAATCGGTATGCCGTGCGATATTGTCCATTTACAACGGGGCGGAAACCCGTCCGGTATTTGTTTTTTAGAGATCGAAGCGTTCCAGAAAGTCCGTGGCGTCATACCCAACAAGACCGCCGATTGGCCAGAATGCGGGGTCTCCGCGCGGTATTTAAAAAAACAACTTAGGTTTCTAAACGCAGCGGTTTTTTGCCCTACCGCGCGGCTTGTCCGCTCTCAGTGTAAACGCTCCCATAGAAAACCATGTGTTCTATTTTTTCACCGCGCGGAATTCAGTTACCACTCGTCTGTGTAAATGGGCCTTAAGGCGGGATTTGATTGTGAACCAACGGACAGGTCACACTGATCGCGATACAGATCTATGTGAAACAAACAGTTATAGGCCCCAGGCGCAGTTTGATCCTGAAAAATTAGTCATCGACTGTTGCAAGATTGACCTAAGAGTGGTTTAAGACTTTTAGCTAACGAGCCTTTATCAGCCATCCTAGCGCCTTTAGCTATCCTATAGAGCCTCATTAGCCAACCTCGCGCCGCGGCTATTGTATATAGTACCCCAGCCAACCTGCCCAAACCTTACTTATACATAACTCAGCTATCCTGTTTTCACCCGCTTTCATTGACTCTTTGCATGCACTTAATTAAACAATATTTTTTGACTTATGAAAACACAACATTTCACCGACAAAACATTACAATTCTTGTTGTTTGTGGTGGGGAAAAGGTATGGATAATTACAACGGCAGCCCTTTAAAATGTGCATACTTTGTCAAACCGCCAAGAGCTTTTTGTGATTGATATGGGAAAACCCTTCACATGGTGACATTGTTGTTGTGTATCTTTCGATTTGTATGCATCGCATCATGCGGCTTTACATAGTTTTTGAAAGAAATTTACGGGATTCTGGGTCGCGTATACTATGACCTTTCGAATTGTACGTAGCGCATCTGAGCCGCGAAATTGATGACTGAACAAAATTACCATGTAAAGGATTTTCCCAAATTACATCACATTTCTGCACTGTCACTTCCGGGTTTGTTTTTTTCGTGAACAAAATTGATCAGTGTAATGTATTACACGTAGGGCCTACATGCAAAACATTGCCATTACACGTCAACTGAAAGGTTATAGCTGCGACTCGTGCAGCGCGCACGGATCGCTGTGAAATAATGCTGGGAATCCGCTGACATACCTGGAGAAAATTATGTGTTAATCCGCATACATTCCCACATCTTTTGCAGCGATCAAAGCAGATCTGCCATCTCATTTGATGCCGCTGGGGCGTACGTGTTGTGTATATCGGCAAATGCGTTATGACAGTTGATTTTGACAGTGTGTTCATTCACTGCTTTAACCCTCCTATGGTTCGACAGCACAATATGCACGTCTCGAGTTCAGCCGTTTCTATGTGGAACACAATAACCCACAGCTTCAATGTAAAAACTCCATACACAAAAAGCGAAGTCTGTGAATTGTTGTGCTGCTGAACACTGACCCAAATAGTGATTTTCGTGCCATGGGCCTTCTCTGTTTAGAAACAAGAAAACCACATTCACTCTCAAACACGTATTAAAAACAATTTGGTTAAAATAGTTGGTTAACATTTTAACCAACAATGTGTACATTTTACCCAACGTTGGGTAATGTACCTAACATTAGTCAAATTGAAAAAAATTACACATTGTTAAAATGTTAACCAACTATTTTAACCAATCAAATGTTAATACATGTACGTGTTTTGAAAGTGTTGGCAGATATAGATAACACGCACTGTTTGACTTAAACACTGTGCCGTGTGGACATCTCTAAAAAATATATATATTTTAAATATTAAATAGAAAAAATACTTAAACAAATACAATGAAACTAAGAGATTCGCAATAAAAAAAAGACGTTTTATTTGATTTACGTCTGTAAAACAATACGGAACAGTTACCCATGCAGTTGAAAGGAAATATGAAGCGCGACAATATTAATTGTTTACTGGGGAATATTGTCAACACCTTTTGGGGGACATTGATTCTGTCTTTACTAACGGTTTTATTCAATGCAGTGGGATTCGATTCACACTATTGTAACACCTGGGTTTGACGAGAAAAGGAAACAGTCTATAGGCGATACAAGCCTAAAAGCCTGAATAACTTACCGCTATACGTGCTGATACATGTTGATTGAGTTGCTATCCAGAGGGTAACTCGAAAGCACCCAGACTAAACGATGCTGTTATCAAGAGAAAGGGTATATAGTCTCGTAATAATGGCTTGAAGAAAAGTTGGTGACAGGAATAGTCGTTCAGTCCTAAGTGCATCTTGAAATTGCCCCACGCTTCTGGGCCGGTTTTATGTTCGGCCTGGTGGTAGACATTTTATTGTTCATGTAAACGGCAGTCATTTTGTTCTTATTTTCAAATCATTTCGAGTGGCGTTCAGGCTATAAGGTTATAAGGGGCTTTAGAGATTTGTTTGTGAAGATACATGCTGACAAAATGGCATAGCAGCAGCGTGAGTTAGAAGGTGACGTCACATAAAACATTTCTAGTAGCCCCTCCCCCCAAAAGCGTTAGAACTGCGAAATGTTGGTCGTTTGGATGTTGGAGGCCATCAGCCTGGGGGGGGGGGGGGGGGTATCAAATGAGGGGAATAATGCTCATGGTGTTTTTGGGTAAGGTATGCACCCCTGTAGTTGGGAAATATGTGATGGAATTGCAGTGGTGGCAGCTTTTTATGGTATCAACTTTTCTTTTCTTTTTTAAAATAATGGCCGCCAAAATGCTTGGTACCACAGAAAATAGGCCTATATTGGCGATAACAATAAAGTGATTACACCCAAAAAATGCCACCGCTCACGCTGCAATGCTATTACACATTTTCCAATTCTAGGTTTGCATAACTTGCCAACAAATAGCTATGAGCACACCTCTCGATCATTGGATACTGGTGGCCCATTTTTTAGAGATTATTCACCGGTTATTAAAAGTAACTGTCAATACAAATAGATAATCTACCATACTATACAAACCGTTGAATGAAAACTATTGAAGAAATGTAATACATTTACCTAATTATGAAGTGTGGGTGTGTTTTTTCTTCTTCAATTTTCCAGTTTAAAATCCACGGATTTATGCGTCTATTGTTCCGCTGGAAGGCTAGTGTCTACAAGCTGCTTTGGCGGGAGATGATCGTGTTCCTAGTCTTCTATGGCTTGGTCAGCCTTCTGTATCGCTTCGTGCTCAAGGGCACCACCAAGAGTAACTTTGAGAAACTCGCCTTCTACGCATACGACTACACTAAAGTGTTTCCTATAAGCTTCGTGCTTGGTTTCTACGTGACAGTGGTATTCGACAGGTAAGTATTGCATTCATTGCGCATATATACAGGGTTTCCAAAAACAAAATCCTCAAATTATGGGTTAATTAGACCAAACTGTGTGCCATAAAGTAGGGGCTAATTGCTTCCAATCATACCTTGATGGCATTCCTCCATGCAGCCTCACCGAGGCCTATTGTTTTGAAAATGTAATGTGAAAACCCATTTTCGACAGTTGCAGGTGTTGACATTAGGGCCGTTTTCCAAACCTCTACTTCATCTTCATTCATTTTGCAATGGGCTGGAGGCGATACGGATTCGAAGCCAACTAGGTTTGGAAAACAGCCTATATGCGGCCATGCTTGGATGTGATCATGGTACCTTAATTTTCGATATCTTTGCTTCGTCTTCGGCTTCGGCTTCGCCTCCGAATTCCAAATCACTGAAAAGCAAATAGAAATCCATGCAAATGGAATAAACGAAGCCAGGCCTCGAAAAGGGCCCTATAGTCTTTTACCCGGAACTGTCGCAAATGGGTTTTCACAAACCATTTTTAAACAATAAGGCTCGTTGAGGCATGGCTGCATTGAGGAATGCCACCAATGTATCATTGGAAGCATTTTGCTTCTAGCGCAAACAAGTAATTACATTTACACAGCACACAGTTTGGTCAAATTGATCCTTAAAGGTAGAATACACCATTGGTAATTGCTTGAATTATCAATAATAGGTAGATTTGTTATTTTTATTTTTTTATTTGTTTGGGGGGAGGTTGTATTTTAATTTTTATAGTAAATATCGTTTAAAGGTAGGATACACCATTTGCAGATATCAAAAATATTTACTACCTATTTATTAAGAAATATCTTACTCATTTGAAAGTAAATGTTGATTCTAGGCATCCAGCAAAAGGATTGCGTTAGATAGCCTGTAATTATTCCGAAAAATATAATTTTATAATGAAAAATTCGCGATCGCCAGACGGCGATCGCGAAAAAACAAAGATAACATAAGAATAACTGCTCGACGCCGGTTGAAAAAACCCGCTGTTTTTCGTGCTTTTCTTGGCATCCATGATTGTAAAACTCAGTTAAACGATATTTACTATAAAATACAACCCTCCAAATCTACTCATTCATGATAATTCAAGCAATGACCAATGGTGTATACTACCTTTAACTGAGCTGTCCGAAGTTTTACAATCATGGATGCCGAGAGAAGCACGAAAAACAGCGGTTTGTTTCAACCGGCGTCGAGCAGTTATTCTTATGTTATCTTTGTTTTTTCGCAATCGCCGTCCGGCGATCGCGAATATTTCTTTATAAAATTCTTTTTTTCGGAATAATAAAATGATATCTAGCGCAATTATATTGCTGGATGCTTAGAATCATTATTTATTTTCAAATGAGTAAGATGTTTTATAATAATTCGGTAGTAAATATTTTCGATATCTGCAAACGGCGTACCCTACCTTCAATTTGATGATTAGGTTTTTCAGGCTAAGCCAGTTCGGTATTTCAGATGTTGTTGTTGCGGGATAATGGTTCTTTGTTTCTTCATAGGGGCTTGAAAGTTTGATTATAAAAAAACATATTATTCACATTGCCAATAAAACTTACATAAAGCACATAGGCCTTGAATATTGTTGATGCCACGCATTATTTGCAAATAACCTCTGTCATTCTACAATCTGTGGCTAAAGTCAACGCATATAATTATCGTTATTGTTTGATCGGGAGGCCGCGGATGTAAGACCGGGTTGGGAGAAAGTTTCAAGCATTGTTAGGTCTATATTTCAAAACCTTCTGAAAGCAAGGACCGACATGCACTTCAACAACGGATCGAAATCAATAATGCTTGAGCATCCGGTCGAGCGCCCCCCAGCGGCAGTCGAACCCTTCATCTTACAGCTTCAAGCACAATGAATGTGTACCAAGATCGTGTAATAATATACGTCAGTGTCTCACCAGAAGAGTAAACTGTACTCATGCGTACCATCACGGTCAGCTTTATTGGGCCGGTCATCGCCGTAACCAGCCCGTCTTCGCTTGGGGCCCTTCCGCCTAGTCCGTGTCTGAAGGCCCTCCTTAGAGGATTCCGCGAGACAATTTCAGGTGGTCTTTTTACATCAACTGCGGCGTTTGCATAAATATTTTATTCCCACCGTAATGAAATCAAGTGCTGAAATAAGAGGCCCTTAATTTGATAAGCGGCCGAGTGGAGGGGTGTTTTGGCCGCCGCTGTACACGTGCTTTCGCAGCTTTCTAGTCATTGTGGGTCACAATGTGAAATCACAAAGGGGGTGTTTTCAGTTTATGCAGAACGCCTGCATATTATGCGTCTACTGTATCAAATTAAATTATGCAACATTTTGGCGGTCGGTAACCTTTAAAACTTTGGGGGCGCTGTTTTGTCTCAGCTGTTTAAGTAAAAACTGCGGCTGCGTAATTATAATAAAAACTATAATATGCCAATTCAGAATACATGGGGGGGGGGGGGAAACTACCAGCAAGTAAGGTGTTATTCTATTCTATATTGTAGTCGCTAAATGCTTATCTCATTTTAGTATTTGCATTTCAATACCCACATTATTGAAAACTATGCAAGAACTCTGGGGATGTAACCTTTGAATGATATTGGGCTAATAATTGCCTGGATTTACTGTAATCAACCTGGCAAACTAGATCAACCTGGATCAACCGTTTTCAAGTATATTGAAATCCATTGAAGAATGGATCACTTTGTTCCAAAATAAATTAATAGGCCCTATGCATTTTGGCAGATGCAAAAATTGCTTCCATTTCGTCCCGTATAATCATTGCGGATTTGTCAGGCTTTACCAGTACCCAGGCAAACAATTTAACTCGACGGTCCCTAGTGGAAAAAAAGGAAATTAGTCTGCACTCATTCTCTCAGGGAATACTCCTATAAAAAATCAGGGCAGTGCCTCAAATGGTTCTAAGAAGGAGCTGACACTTATAAGGATGCACATTCTGTTAGCATTTAGTGCAGCATTATTTTCGATTTGAGTAGAAAGGAAGACAAACTGCATCGTTAGTCTCTATCAGCTCGCGGGGGTCTTCGTCTGTTTTACTATACGACCCATTTAGTCGCTTCCCATGTCGCCCGTCTGTCGCTCGGTCGCGTGCCCAATTTCATTTCATTATCGACTAATCAGGGATTCAATTAGTCAGATAGTCTGCTGGGTTTAAGGGCTGTGAGTATTTCCGCTGTGTATTCCTTTTTAATTCATCAAGGAATGCAAGGGGCCACGATTATTCTTTGTATAGGGAGGTGATATTGCATCAAAAGAACATGACCCTGGCTACCGGGGGCGCCTAAACCTTCAACACACAATTGGGTTTTACCATACATTCTTATCAGATACTAGCTGAAGTAACCGGGTTGTTGTTTGGGTGAAATAAAAAGGAATGGGAAATTGGTGGTACTCGCTATGTAAATCACAAAGAATTGTGGACACCTATCCTATTTGGCCCCAAAATAACGTCAAAACAATTGAAAAAGAGCTTAGAACTGTTTAAGTTCAAACCACGAATGCTTATTCAGACCCACCCCCCCCCCCCCCCCCCCCCAATACAAAATAAATAAATACATAAATAAAATTTTAAAAAATAAAAATAAAAAAATATCGAAAAAGAACCTGAAGAAGCTTAGCAATTTTAATCAACCAAAATGCAGGACAAAGAAACTCAACGGAAGAGCTTTTAAACCTGCGACCACTGAATTACCGGTTGCTTTAACCACTTAATAAAAGGAAGGCTTTTGCTGTAATTTTCAGAAATTGATTGATTTGGCGGGTTAGTATGTTACAGCAAATATTGTTACACTTCCTTGTTTCACGTTTTTGGTTTGTCGATGTTGGAAAAACAATTGCTATTGTGGTCTGGATTCCTGACCCCCCTTAAGATGGCGGAGCAATTTATAAACGTCGGGGAATTGTACGGTCAGGTAACCAGTCGAACGGGGCTTGTAACCGTTCATATCGATTGCTAACAATTGCGGACTATTAGGGGTAGTATATTTGAAAAAAGAAGGTTTTTTTCATCGCTGGTCAGCCAATCAGCGTTGAAAATGGATATGTAAATATTCCTTTTCCTGAACATGATAGCATACCAGGTGCCATAATATGATAGGATGCTTTAGACTGTCATTCACTAACAGACCAGTAAAGTATTTTATAATGATTTGGTAGTTTTGTTTTTTATATATTGCACATAATTATAACAAGACTAACAAGACTTTTACCGACACAATTATGTTTTGACCATTTACTTGCTAGATGGTGGACGCAATTCAGGGCGATTCCTTGGCCTGACCGGGTTGTGTATAACATCGCAGCTCACGTGTTAGGCAATGACGAAGAGGCCCGCATCATACGCCGGACCCTCGTACGCTACGTCAATCTGTCCGCCATCATGATCTTCCGAGCTGGTAGCAAGCGAGTCAAGAAGAGGTTCCCAACGCTAACGCACATCGTGGAAGCAGGTGAGGGCCAATCAGTGCTCAATATCTGTTATACGTACTTAATACGGGGTGAACGTGGAACAATATAAAACAAAAAGGTCCACGATTGACAAACATCCACGATTGGGACGGCGTGTACAAAACAGGACAAAGCGTGCTTTCGCTGCACTGGGGCCAAATGGTATAACGGATGGGGAGTCTTTCTGGAAGACAAAGATATCAAGATAAGGTCTGGAGCTAAAACTACCGGACCAAACCGGAATTTGTCGATATCATTTTTCTTCTAGAAGGATTCTCCATCCATTGGTATAGGTAGTTTGGGCTTTGGGTGGTGGAGGTGTGCTTGTCTAGAAGAATTCTCCATCCATTGGTGTAGGTAGTTTTGGCTTTGGGTGGTGGAGGTCTGCTTGTCTCGAAGGATTTTCCATCCATTGGTATAGGTAGTTTTGGCTTTGGGTGGTGGAGGTGTGCATGTCTAGAAGGATTCTCCGTCCATTGGTATAGGTAGTTTACGCTTTGGGTGGTGGAGGTGTGCTTGTCTAGAAGGATTCTCCATCCATTGGTGTAGGTAGTTTTGGCTTTGGGTGGTGGAGGTGTGCATGTCTAGAAGGATTCTCCATCTATTGGTATAGGTAGTTTTGGCTTTGGGTGGTGGAGGTGTGCATGTCTAGAAGGATTCTTCATCCATTGGTATAGGAATAGGAAGTTTTGGCTTTGGGTGGTGAAGGTGTGCTTGTCTAGGAGGATTCTTCATCCATTGGTATAGGTAGTTTTGGCTTTGGGTGGTGAAGGTGTGCTTGTCTGGAAGGATTCTCCATCTATTGGTATAGATAGTTTTGGCTTTGGGTGGTGGAGGTGTGCTTGTCTAGGAGGATTCTCCATCCATTGGTATATGTAGTTTTTGCTTTGGGTGGTGGAGGTGTGCTTGTCTAGAAGGATTCTCCATCCATTGGTATAGGTAGTTTTGGCTTTTGGTGGTGGAGGTGTGCTTGTCTAGAAGGATTCTTCATCCATTGGTATAGGTAGTTTTGGCTTTGGGTGGTGGAGGTGTGCTTGTCTAGAAGGATTCTCCATCTATTGGTATAGGTAGTTTTGGCTTTGGGTGGTGGAGGTGTGCTTGTCTGGAAGGATTCTCCATCTATTGGTATAGGTAGTTTTGGCTTTGGGTGGTGGAGGTGTGCTTGTCTAGGAGGATTCTCCATCCATTGGTATATGTAGTTTTTGCTTTGGGTGGTGGAGGTGTGCTTGTCTAGAAGGATTCTCCATCCATTGGTATAGGTAGTTTTGGCTTTTGGTGGTGGAGGTGTGCTTGTCTAGAAGGATTCTTCATCCATTGGTATAGGTAGTTTTGGCTTTGGGTGGTGGAGGTGTGCTTGTCTAGAAGGATTCTCCATCCATTGGTATAGGTAGTTTTGGCTTTAGGTGGTGTAGGTGTGCATGTCTAGAAGGAATCTTCATCCATTGGTATAGGTAGTTTTGGCTTTGGGTGGTGGAGGTGTGCTTGTCTAGAAGGAATCTCCATCCATTGGTATAGGTAGTTTTGGCTTTGGGTGGTGGAGGTGTGCTTGTCTAGAAGGAATCTCCATCCATTGGTATAGGTAGTTTTGGCTTTGGGTGGTAGAGGTGTGCTTGTCTAGAAGGCTTCTCCGTCCAGGTAGTTTTGGCTTTGAGAGGTTGAGGTGTGCTTGTCCGGTTTTTTGTGGGCCACCTTGTATATTAAGCATGATTATAGCAATACCATTTACTCACAAAAGGCTCTGTTTATCCTTCACATGTTTCATTCTGTAGGCATACTGACTGAAGAGGAAAAAACTATATTGAAGGACCTACCCTCGACACATCCAAAGTACTGGGTGCCATGTGTGTGGTTTATCAATCTAATACGAATGACGAGAAAGCAAGGGAGGATAGTCAGCGACCCAGCTTTGAAAACCATAGTAGATGTGAGTATATCAAGCCAGTTACCAGACTGTTATCTGTATAAGGCTTTGTAGGATTGAATGACCATTTTCCAAACCTCTGGCTTCGGCTCCGTCTCTGGCTCCAGCCTATATTGCTAAACTGCATGAATGAAGCCTAAGACGAAGACGGAGCTGGGGTTTGGAAAACGGCCTTTATGTCATACGCTGTAAAAAAAAACATCGTAAAATTAAGGGGTTTGTTTTCACCTGTAACAAAACAAACTATCGCCGTCTTTTAGTTTCACGTATTTTGAACGTAAAATTACGGTACTAGCGACCTAGAAAATATCACGCATCCGTAGTTTTCATGTTTTAACGTTAATTTATAAAAAGAGGATATGTATTTTTACAAGATCACTTTCTCAAAATACAACATTTTGTGTAAATATACATCAACACCAACAACGTGTTGTTTATTTTTACAGAGAAACTACTGTTATCTATCTTACAGTAATTTCATCACGCAGCAACTGACCAATCAGAACTGGACATTTGTAGTTCATAAAAGTATGTTAAGTTCTGTTTTGTGCACCAAAAGTGCACTTTCCTGACCATAATTTGTTATTATTTAAACATTCCATGATAACATTTAGATTTTTTTCAAACATAGGTTCATAATCGCATTAGATATCCTGTTGTATTCAAAATATTGAAATCATTCATGGGAAAGCGTGACTTTGTCATGGCATTAAAGTTGGAATATAAAACCAGATCAAGACCGTTTTGTGGTTACATGTAGTGGGTTATCGTAGCATTTGTACATTATTTACTACTAATGTGTATAATGTGTAATAAGTTGGTTCCCACTTCTTTCATATCTGTGAAATTAATCTGAAGTTACTTTGTGGTAACCTAGCCAAATTTCAGTAACGTACTTGGATTTTTGTATACCACGTCTTTTTACAGGAATAGCAACGTAAACCGACAGCACTCCAAAGTTGTTAGGACAGTCTGTCCCGTAAAAATAAGGCCACCGTTTTTTACAGAAAGGTCCTGGCGTCCCGACTGCCAGGACTTTCCTTTATTTATTTATTTATTTTTTAAAGTGATAGGCGTAATTAACAAATAAATAAATACTTTGCTGAGATAACAAAAAACACAGATTTCATACCGTGATCAAGTGGAACTATACCGTATAACGAAGTATTGAGTTTAAGAACCCCCCACCCCCCTATTTTTTTTTAGATCATAACATAACCTGACGCATTGATCTGAAACACGTATCCACATCAAGATTTTAACAGCTAAGCGACCATGATATCCACTCTAATTAAGGCGTAGACGGCCATTTGTGAGAAAATTGACTGTGAAATCAATCCTAGCTTGGTGCCTGCAGTGTGCCATTGTACAGTCCGGCTACTGCTCGGGATTCTCGCGATATGCCTTTGCATGATGAATTATTCGCGGTCTCTGCAAGCTAGTGGCTGCCTGGGGCCCATCCTTATGAGTTATAGTTACAACGGGTTGCTCGCGTATATAGGTGGGAATAAACAGGCCATTAAAAACATAGAAGAAGCAAACGGAATTACTATTCTGACCAAATGTAAACACAAAAACCTCGCCATGCTTGTTATTACTGCAAAAACTGCGGTGTTAAATTTAACACTTTTGGTGTTTATATTGGACCATTTGCCCAATATAAACACCACCGCCGTTTTAGCAGTGTGTTTTTAGTTCTAAAATATAGGCCCCTACTCTAGAAGATAATTATACAATTCGATTACACATTTGAAATTAGGTGATGAGCACTACGAATTTATGTTTAAATTAATGTCAATGACTTATACCATAGGCGTTTTTGTTTAATGTTTTGTAGGGGAAGCTCCTACCTATTAGGTATAGTGCTGGGAATTAGCATTGCCATTTGGAAATATATCTTGACGCACCTGAAAAGCACGCTGCGCTATAGAGTTATTTTAGTGCAGAAATGAGTGAGTTACTCTCGTGGGACATCCACTGACGGCAGTATAATATTCCCCTTTCTGATATTTGCCGTACTTTCACCGTCATAGCGGATTATCATTTGCGAGATGATCAAGTTTCATTGCCATTTTGTATGCAATTCGTCACGCGACAAATAAGGGTGTCTGGAGTGCAGCGAAATTATGCGTGTCGATGTGTGTTCCGCGTCCTCCTATTATTAGTATAGGATACGGAAAGTCATTTACATTATTTTCATATCTTTTTCCGTGTTTAGAATCTCGTGGCATGGTAGAATGTGCAGATTAACAAAACAAAACAGCACGCGTATTTATGTCAAAGTCAGTCTGAGTGGATTTCCCCAAGAAGAAAATAATATAACTGAAAGATGCTAATTCAATTGCCAAATTAAAAAAACACAACGACAGCTAGTTTGTCCGCCCTAAAAAAAAAAATCAATCAATCTATATGCACCATACAAGCTTTTAACAGTATCATGCAGAAACAAACTACTATTGTTAATCATTCATACAAATTTCCCTAAATAACGAATGCAGGATTATGCATCCCTGCACTATTAGTAATATACTACTTTGTTGATAATCATTAATGTATGCGAGAATCGTGTTTTTACTGAATGTGGAGCAGCAATATTAATGACGAACATTTAAATTTGTCGATCAGTCTGACCGGCGTCATTTTGTTCGAAACATCGTCCTAATTAGCTTTGCATCACTGACTGTTGTGATGGCATAGGCAGATATATTGACTAGATCACATAAAGAGGTGTAAGAGCTCGCGACGCGCTGATGCGCCTTGCGATGGCTGGTGGAAATATAATATACTACTATACTGAAAAGAAATGCTTTTTTTGATAGTCCCTCGGTATTGGCTTCTATTTCAAAACGCAATATGGATGTTTTGCTGTTCCACTTTATTACCTCCGCCGGAATGAGTCCACCCAAGAAGTCTGATGAGTGATGGATTCACAGAGGCTCAACTGTTTATGTCAGTTTGTGCACCCCCCCCCCCCCCCTCCCTATATTTCCACCCCCCCCCCCTCCCTATATTTCCACCTGAAATAGGGCCTATGCATCAGCCGCGTAAAAATATGCATGAGCGTCGCAGGTTATCGAATGACAGGCACGATAACATACCATAGTTGGCAAGGTACTGCAAATTTATAAATAAAAAGAAAACATTTTACATGGCCATCATTATTATTCCATTTTATTTTTATTGCACACTTGTTGTGTATTATTCCCTCTTCGAGTCAAGGAAAACTAGGTAGGCTATAGGCCTACGTGTACATAATTGCTACACCGGAATTCGGATCCCATGAGGACGGGCGCTTTTCCCGGTCAAAATGACAGTCTTTTCCGGGTCGAAATTTCACCCTTTTCCGGGTCAAAGTGACCGTCTGACCCGGGACTTTATAGAGTGCCGTATGTGTGGTCTCGTGGTCTGGAGCTTTGAATTCGTCGTCTGCGGGTAATTCCGACTGTGCACTTTGGTTCAAGTCCAGCCTGGGGTTATCGTGCGTGTATATCCTTTATTCCCGCGTCACACTGTCCCGAAACGGACACCAGATGGCCATACTATAAAGGAAATGTTCAAATTCGGCTCTGATCGTAAAAACATCGTGAGGGCATCTTAAGCCATCGTATGACCGCCGGTAGAGTTTTTCAGGCTCCGGCAGCAACTACGTGAGCGGTGGCAAAATCTTTGGCATGCCCCAAAATTGCCGAAGGACCTTGCTAAGCCGGTTAATTTTTGTGTTGAATTCGTGTGTCCATTTTGCCCTTCGTAAGGCCATCATGAGGGCATCTTGTCAAATCGTGTCATTTTCGTCTTTACTTCGTGTGATCATCGGTGCCTTCGGGCATTTTTCGCCTCACGAAGACAAAACGAAGGAAATAAGAAGCTGCCCGATTGTCTTAGGAAGGTAACACGACTACGTGAAGCCCTCGCAGTGCTGTCGTGCATAGCCATCGTATTATAGTACGATGACATCGAGATGGAACCACGGTGTCAGCGAAGACAGCCGAATCTGAGTAGCTCGAGCGTTTCCATGTGTCATGGTAACGTGAGCATATACAAGGCCAGCCTCAGAGAATCTTCCTCCGTCAGTCCTGAGGAACTCTACAGAGCAGAGGCGTGTGTGTAACTCCCAAAACGTGACGCCTTCGTGACCTAGTTCGAACGCATCGTACTCTCAATACGACGCCGTGTAGCCATCGTGTGCCCCTCGTGTGCCCTTCGTGTGTCCTTCGTGTGTCCTGCGGGTAAACTACTTAATACAAATTCACATCTTCGTGTTGCCTTCGTGTGTGGTTCGGGTGCCATCTTGTGACCTGCTGTAGGCATCGTACTTGCTTCGGCTGTTGGTTGGCTGTTGACCAAGTTTGGGGGCCATCTTCGCGCGAAATTCAAAATTCCTTTATCGTATGGCCATCTGGTGTCCATTTCGGGACAGTGTGACGCGGGCATTAGCAAGGTGCTTGACACTCCACTCATACTTTCTCCACCAAGTAGTGAAATGGGTACCTGTGAGATCAGAGACGATTTGCAACAATTATACCCAGCACGATATGTGGCAGAGGGGTACCCCCCTCTTATCCCTATACTTTATACCCACTCAACACTATTGTAACCTAACCCATCCCCCCTTGAAACCTAAAAGGAATTCCTGAGATTCCGGGAACACAATGGTCAACACAAAAGAGGGGGGGGGGGGGGGTTTCTCTGCCACATATCGTGCTTCATATGGGAAATGGGTACCTGTGAAATCAGAGACGATTTGCGCACCTTGTAACAATACCCTTTTACCAACAGTCGCCATACCACACATGGTGCACATAATCCATTCTATAGGTCCTAATTATTATGCAATCAGTTTGCGGGTACACCACGGACACTCTCGTTTGTGGCTCTGAAGAGAGCTGGTGGTCTTGACGTTTCGAGTAGTACACGGCTCTGCCCGTGTTCATTATGAGCTATTTTTTATTTATTTATTTATTTATTTAAAAACAAATTGTTGGGGGGGAGGGGGTGGGTGGGGGGGGGGGGTGGGTGGGGGGGGGGGTGGGGGGGGGGGGGGGGGGGGTGGGTGGGGGGGGGGGGGGGGGGGGGGGGGGGGGGTAGGTTTGTGGATGGGAAATCCACTCTGTGGTGTGCTGCATTGTGGGACAGTGTGCATATGACCCCAGAATTGACTTCGCTACTCTGAACCGTTACAAATTCCTCTCATTATGAAGTATTTTTAACATAATCACAACCTAGTTTAACCTATTTTAATTGTTTTTGTGTTTCTTCTCCAGGAACTGAATAATTTTCGTGATAAATGCGACGAGTTGTACGGTTTCGATTGGATTATTGTGCCACTGGTGTACACACAGGTGAGATGAATTTAATGGCTGCCTTCTGGCGACACGGGTGGGTTTTCTGTAATGTTGTTATCACATGCAGGGAGGGTGGCCGCCCAAAACGGACAAAGCGTGCTTTCACTGCACCATGGAGGAATAAGAAGGCCAATGGCTACACTAAGGCCAAATTGATATAATGAATGGAGAGGGGAGTCTTTCTTGAAGAAAAAGATACCAAGATAGGGTCTGGAGCTAAAACTACTGGACCAAATCGGATTTCTTGATATGATTTTAATTCTAGAAGGATTCTCTATCCAGGTAGTTTTGGCTTTGGTTGGTGTAGGTGTGCTTGTTTGCTTTCGGTGGGCCACCCTGTATAAAAATCATTATAAAAGACCTCAAATTTGTACATAATGATTTGCAAATGAAGTTTAACACTAGGTTTCAAACTATGTCTCATCGGTACATGCTTCTTGGTGGGATGCTTGTTTCTTTCTCTATGGAACAATCTACGCACAGAACAGGAGAAAGTATTGATGCGTTCAATATTTAGTTTTGCTCTTCAACGACATTTTGTTTTGTCTCACCTGAACGAAGTTCAAAAGAGACTATGCAATACCTATTTATGTACGTAGTCCGTCCGTACATCGGTCCGTACGTAGTCCGTAGTTCGTCCGTATGTATGTGTCATTTGGTTAATGGTCTTATGTGCAAAATTGAAGTCCAATTGCAATCAAACTAATAATGTAACCTTTACATGATGGTCGTG